>JBBBDQ010000346.1:3747500-3775000 GCA_037127315.1 Ascarosepion bandense | reverse complement strand
ATAGTTGTATTTTTAAGAATTTCAAAAAGTTGGTTTCACTCTCATATTCGATATTTTGTGCATATTCTTTTTCTTTTCTTTTTTAAGTTAGGATAATTGGAGTAGATAGACTAAAACTATCGCCCGGTTTCACACTCCACCCACGTCTATTAAACAGGTGAAGAGAATCATCCCTTGTTCCCTGTTTAGGATGTGGTTTCCGGCTTTCTCTTTTCCAATCTTTTCACTCTTACGTAGCCCCCTGCACATCAGTGGCGTTACCGCCTTGCTCGGGGTGATATGATTAAAATATATATATATATATATATATATATATATATATATATATCGACGTATCCAAGAAATAATTTATTTGCTGATCGCTTCCTTCATTATTATGATGACGTTGATGACTAAATACGCCGCCAACGTGTAGGTTCAGCACTAGAACCTTCCAGTTTTTTCCAAAACCGGCTCATATACGTATGTAGATATAGAAAACCTGTGAAAGAAATTGGAGGAATAAAAACAACAACAATAATGATAATAATGATAATAAACTAAAACGAAGCATGATATTAAATGATGTTAAAAATTGAACATTTTGGGTAAAGCCTTGGTAATATATATATATATATATATATATATATATATATATATATATATATATATATATATATTTCCTAAACAAATATTGTTAAATATAAGAGACAATGAATATCTATTATGTTTAATCATGAGCCGTTCTAAACGTCGTATTTTGGCTTTAATTTCAGTTGGAAATAAAGACAAAAATTCTCCAACATTTGGATAATTTTTTATTAATTTGGTTCTAAGCTTTCGGCTCACATGAGCCATCTTCAGAGAGGTTGTTAAGTGGTTGATTAATGAGATTCTTTGATTTCTAGACATTTGTAAGTTTTTATTATCTAGTGACTAGACTATATCGTTATGGATTACTTAGAAGAGTCGGTAGTGGTTGGCAAGGATATTTTTAATTTAGGCAGAGTCTTTATAATTAATGTAAGTTTCTATATTTAATCTTAACTTTGGATTTAGGGAATATATTTTTTTCTATTAAATTTTTAATTTTTAATTATTAATTAGATCAAAGTTTGGAAACCGTTTTTTCTATTAAATGTTTAATTTTAAATTTCTATTCTTATATCTAGTCAATTGTGTATGTGGTGGGGGTTTGTGTGTCTTGGACGTTGTAAGAATTCTTTCTTCTTTCTGTATTCACTCGTCGCACTTTATCTCATATCTTTAAGAATTTAATTTTTTTCTTTGCTGATCAATTCCTTTACGATGATGGCGGTGGTTGATGATCGAATTCTCCGCCAACATGCAGGTTCAAGACTAGAAGCTACCAGTTTCACCTAAAAATACTCCTGTCATCCACTCTCGATCGACGTTTGGCTTTGCAAGATTTGACTGGAGGTGAAACAAAATCAGAATTAAAGAACGTGCAGATGGCGCAAAAACATTTAACGTGGGTTTCAACTTGCCAGAAAGTGACACACAACTTTATTTCGTGACATTCCTTTGCATTACATATGGAATGAGACATGCAGAATCCAGTTACAAAACAGCAATGGACTGCCACTAACTTCGTCATAATTTCGAGTGCCGCTTTCAACAACATGTCCGTCATTTTGTGCAGCCATTTTCATATGCTGTTTCAACCGTTGAGATTTATTGTAATCGTCACTGGATTCAACATTTGAAAACACACCAGTCTATTAGAATATTTGCACAATATTCTATAATTAATCAGTATTTCAACTCCCCATGTGGATTTCACTTGATGATATCATGGCAATATGGATTCAAATGTAGACAAGATTCTTTTAAAACATAATTGTTCTCACTGCGACATCATCGGAAAACGGACTTGAGCGAAAAACGTTCTAAAAGGCGTTTGTCAAAAGTAGCCCGACATATAATGAGAAAAAAGGCTTGGAAAATTTGATACTCATAGGTCAGATGGAAAGTAAGAGTGCCAGAGGAAAATAACTCACCACCTACCTGACCAGCTTCAGCGAATGGATGGCAAAGCAGAGTTTTGAAGTGATGGTAAAAAGACCAAAGGTATTAAGAACTAAAAAAGGCAGGAAGTCATGGAAAGCCATTGAATTACATTACCAACGTCCTGAATGGACACGTCTCATAAAAGAAGAATTCAAATCAATGTGTATGTAGCTGAATATTTTTAAAAAACCATTTATTTTGCCGAATAGTTATTTTCAAAATAATCGATATGGTCAAACATAGTCCAATTGTCCGGGTGATTTCAGTTCTAACACACATGCATATATATACATACATGCATATTCACACACACACACATACACACACACACACACACACACACACAAATATACATGTATATTCACGCACACACACACACAAATATACATGCATATTCACACATACACGTAAACATACATCTATATTCACACATAAAATAATCAGTTTGATCAAACATTGTACAGTTGTCTGTGTGATTTCAGTTGTAACACACACATATACACACAAGCATATTCGCACACACACACACACACACACACACGCACACATGTGGGTATGTGTATGTATGTGTTGTAGATGTATAATAGTACCCGAAACAATAGTGAAAATGCTGAAACAAAGTAGAAATTTTTTAAACGTTTCATTCACTTAATTAATCCGTTGCATCTCCCTCCATTTATGGGTTAAATAGCAGGACAGATTCGGTTCTATAGCCTTGGTTGGCAACCAGTCTATCATAGAAAGTAATGGCAACCTATTGTGGGAAAAATCTTCTGCCCAGTCAGTCATGATTGCTGAAGAGTGTATCACGTATGTCACTTAACTCACTGACTGAATGGAATTGACAGATAGGCCCCTCCCTTTTGTTGTTAAAATAGCTAAATGCAACCGCCACTTCTACTTCAACAGTTTCTGTTTTTGAAGCTTCCAGCGTGTGGAGGTCTCTTCTAATATCTTGCTTCATTGATAACTACAATCTTCAAAAATTTAAATATAACGCCAATCGCCATCTGTCTTCTTGAATCCCATTTTTCTTTCTCAACCCTCTCAATTCTGAGTCTTCTCTTTTTCTTTCACCACCTGTAACCCCCCCCCCTGCTTACTTGTAGCATTACTACCTTGCTTGGGGTAAAATGATCATAAAAAAAAATTTTCAAAGGAAAACATTTTTAGCTCTAGTCCTAATTAAAAGACTTGGTAAAGGATTATATCAAAATAAAAATAATAATAATAATAACAATAATCAACTATGTCCTGCACATATATAAATCTACCATCCGCCCGTGTATTGAATACTGCTGCCACATATGGTCGGGTGCCCCTGCTATTGTCCTCGGGGTTCTTGACAAAATACAACGGAGAATCACTTTCTCACCGGCAAGATGTGGCTTCCCTGTGCCTCTTTAAATACTTACACGGATTCTGCTCCGATGAACTTAGATCACTAGTGCCCCCTAGGTATGAATTTGCACGAGATACTAGATTAGCAACTAGGTCCTACCCTTTTACATTGAAGCAGATAAAATGTAACCGCAATTTCTACTCTATAGCTTCTTTTCTCGCACTTTCCGCCTGTGGAATTCCCTTCCATATACTTGCTTCCCCGACAGCTACAATCTTCAGGAATTTAAATGTAAGGTCAATAGACACCTTTTATCACACTAATTCGCATCCATTCTCTCAAACGCTCTTCCCATCTACCCCACCCCCATCCTCGGTATCCTCATCCGTCTATCACCCTCCTTCTGACATTTCCTATATCTAACCACTCATTCTTATCACCTTCCCCTATGTAACTCCCTTCGTAATAGTGGCAGTGGAATGCCTTGTTTGGGGTGAAATGATTAAAAAAAAAAATGTTTCTGAAATGATAATTATACCAAGTCAGCTAGGATACAGTCACTGCAGTCTTGGGTTAATCTTTGAATTACATTACAGGATGACTTCTCGATTTACAAAAGGGCGGAGATAAGAAGAGACAGAATCTGTTTAAAAGTCATCATCTGGTCGTAATCTTTATTGCTGTTCGAACGATTTGCTGACAGTCATGAGAATGCGCTGTGTTTGAAACACCTGCTGATGGCGACGCGTGTTTGGTTTCAATGTGAAACGTAATAAGCCATTATACGTAGCAGAAAGCAGGGAATATGTCATGAAAGATTAAGAGAAGAATAAGACAAAACAAACGCCGTATGAACAAAGAAAAGAATTTTCGGGATAAATGGGGCAAGAGAGGATGGAAGGAAAGTAACGTCTGGAGGTGAAGTCTTCTTGTTGTTGTTGTCTAGTGCGCTTCTTGGGCTGGTTCTTGGAGAATCGAACTAAATAATGGCGAGTAGATGTAAATGGTGGGACTGATAAGACAAAGAAACAGAGAAAAGAAAAGAAAGAGGTGAAAAGAAAAGAATGGACAACTGGAAATAGATTGGAATAAATAACAGATGTTTTGCTTGGGAAAAAAAATTAAGTTGAAAAAGACAGAAGAAAGAAAAACCGACAGAAATAAAATAAAAGAAAGAAAGAAAATAAAAGATGAAGGAAAGAAAGAGAAAGAAGAAAGAAAAACAGACAGAAATAAAGATATAGAAAGAAAGAAAGACAAAAAGAAAGAAAGAATGAGAAATAAAAGACGAAGGAAAGAAAAAGAAAGAAGAAAGGAAAACAGACAGAAATAAAATTAAAGAAAGAAAGAAAGAATGAGAAATAAAAGATGAAGGAAAGAAAAAGAAAGAAAAAAGAAAAACAGACAGAAATAAAAAGAAAGAAGGAAAGAAAGAATGAGAAATAAAAGAGGAAGGAGAGAAAAAGAAAGAAGAAAGAAAAACAGACAGAAATAAAATTACAGAAAGAAAGAAAGAAAGAAAGAAAGAATGAGAAATAAAAGATGAAGGAAAGAAAAAGAAAGAAGAAAGAGAAACAGACAGAAATAAAATTAAAGAAAGAATGAGAAATAAAAGATGAAGGAAAGAAAAAGAAAGAAAAAAGAAAAAAAGACAAAAATAAAAATAAAAAAGAAAGAAAGAATGAGAAATAAAAGATGAAGGAAAGTAAAAGAAAGAAGAAAGAAAAATAGACAGAAATAAAGTTAAAGAAAGAAAGAAAAAACAAAGAAACAATGAATGAGAAATAAATGATGAAGGAAAGAAAGAGAAAGAAGAAAGAAGGAAGAAAAACAGATAGAAATAAAGTTATAGAAAGAAAGAAAGAAAGAAAGAAAGAAAGAAAGGAAAATAAAAGATGAAGAAAAGAAAAAGAAAGGATGTAGAAAAGAAAAAGAAGGTAAGAATAAGAAAGACTAAAATGATCAAAGAATTATCATGAAAAAAGAAGGACGGAAAAAGAAAAGGAAAAGACAGAAAGAAAGAAAGAAAGAAAGAAAGAATGAGAAATAAAAGATGAAAGAAAGAAAGAAAGAAAGAGGAACGTAAAATGAAAACTAATAATAGAAAAGAAGGACAAAGAAAAAATAAGAAAGAATAATGAAAGAAAGAAAGCTAGGGAAAGAATGAAAAAAAGTAAGGATACGGAAAAGAGAATGAAGGTAAGAAGAAAAATAACGAAGACCAAAAAAGAATTAGTAGAAAAAGAAAAAGAACAGAAAAAGAAAGAAAGCAAAAAATAGGAATGAAAGACAAAAAAAGTAAAAATAGAAAAAAAAGAAACAAGAAAAGAAAGAAAGGATACGGAAAAGAGAATGAAGGTAAGAAGAAGGAAGACGAAGACGAACAAAGAACTAAGAGAAATAATAAGAGAACGGAAAAGGGAAGAAAGAAAGAAAAAAAAAGAAAGAAAGAAAGGAAGAAAGACAAGACAAAAAACAAAGGAAGAAAGAGAAAGAATGAAGAAAAAAATGAATGAAAGACGGAGAAGGAAGAACAGAAATAAAGGACAGAGAAAACAAAATGAAACGTAAGAACAAAATAAACGAAGACGAACAAAGAATTGGCAGAAAATAGAAAAGGGCGGAAAAAAAGAAAAAGAAATAGAAAAGAAAGAACAGAAGGAACCGTATAAAATAAGTTAGTATAAATAGAAGTAAAAACAAGAGAAAGAAAGAGTGAAATATTAAAATTATATGGAAGAAGAAGAATAAGAAGAATTTGTAGAAGAAGAAATTAGCAAAAAGTGTAAAAAAAAAGTGTGTAAAGCAAGCAAAATTTTTTTTTTTTTTAATCATATCACCCCGAGCAAGGCGTAACGCCACTGATGCGCAGGGGGCTACATAACAGTGAAAAGATTGGAAAAGAGAAAGCTGGAAACCAAATCCTAAACAGGGAACAAGGGATGATCCTCTACACCTGTTCAGTAGATGTGGGTGGAGTGTGAACCGGGCGATAGTTTAGTCTATCTACTCCAATTGAAAAAAAAAAAAGAAAAGTGAAAAGATTGGAAAAGAGAAAGCCGGAAACCAAATCCTAAACAGGGAACAAGGGATGATCCTCTACACCTGTTCAATAGATGTGGGTGGAGTGTGAACCGGGCGATAGTTTAGTCTATCTACTCCAATTGAAAAAAAAAAAAGAAAAGTGAAAAGATTGGAAAAGAGAAAGCCGGAAACCACATCCTAAACAGGGAACAAGGGACGAGCCTCTACACCTGTTCAATAGACGTGGGTGGAGTATGAACCGGGCGATAGATAGATCTATCTACTCCAATTGAAAAAAAAAAAGAAACCAAAGTGAGAAGATTGGAAAAGAGAAAGCCGGAAACCACATCCTAAACAGGGAACAAGGGATGAGCCTCTTAACCTGTTCAATAGACATGGGTGGAGTGTGAACCGGGCGATAGATAGATCTATCTACTCCAATTGAAAAAAAAGAAACCAAAGTGAGAAGATTGGAAAAGAGAAAGCCGGAAACCACATCCTAAACAGGGAACAAGGAATGAGCCTCTTAACCTGTTCAATAGACGTGGGTAGAGTGTGAACCGGGCGATAGATAGACTGAACAAGAAACAGTAACATGGCGAATAACTTTTAAATAATACTAAAATGTCCTAAAACAAACAAACAAACAAACAAAAAAATAGGATAGAAAAGGAGGAAAAAGATTAAAAAGAATGAAACAGTTCTTCGACTTTTATGTGCTCTGTCCCTTCAGGACGTAGGCGATCATGGTTCTCCACGTCTCCCTACCCCTTGTGTCTCTTAGTATGTTATCTCCTGTTACACCTCGCAACCCCCGTTCCGTCATCCACCTGATCAGGCCCTTCAAATACATTATCCGCTGCCTTTCCTCTGTCTCTTTTTCCTTCTATCTGGCCTGTTAGTATCAGGTTCTCCAAGCTCTCCTTCCTCATTGCGTGTCCCAGGAACTTCAGTTGTCTCTTCCTGATGCTCAGCATTAATTTCCTTTTCGTTGATATTCTTTCCAACACCTCATCGTCGCTTGCATGCTCAGTCCACGATATCCGCAGCATCCTTCTGTAGAACAACATTTCCGCTGCTTCAAATTTTGTCCTCATTTTCGATGATATTGTCCAGCATTCACTGCCGTATTGAAGAACTGACATCACATAGCAATCAAGCACTCTTTTCTTTGTTTCTAGTGAAATTTTTCCGTGTCTTAGTACTTTACTCAGCTTCTGGAACGCGTCCTTTGCCATGCCAATTCGCCTTCGGATCTCTGTGTCGCACTTTCCGTCTCCTGTTAGAATACTTCCTAGGTATTACAATTTTTGTACTTGCTTGATTCTGGTATCCCACACCTGTATTTGGCATTTTGGGTTGCACCTTTTGCTGATGACCATTCATTCATTCAGTTACGTGCCATACGTAATACACGCTTGGGCGATCATATCTCGAAAGAGGCATGACCGACTGGGCAGAAGATTATCCCGCAGTAGGTTGCCATTTCTTTCTGCGGTAAGACTGGTTGCCGACCAAAGGCTATAGAACCCAATCTGTCCTATTAATTAACCCATAACTGGGAGGAATAAACGGATTAATACCTTTCCCAAGGGTATTTGTGCGTAAGTGAATGCAATAAATTCAGCTGGAATTCGAACTCGGATCCCCGATTTCTCGTTCTGAGCCGATATCCAATACACCACAACGCACATCCCGACCATGCATTCAGTTTTCTTAAATAGACTAAATACTAAATAAAGAATAAAATATTTTTAAAAAAGTGACGAAAAAGGCAAACGAAAGAATGAATGAAAGATTAAAAGAAAGAAAAAAGAAAGCAAGAGAGCACAGGAAGAAAACTGATAAAAAAAAAGTTGATAAGATATAGAAAAGGACTGAATCGATCAAATATTAAAGAAAAAAACACAAGCAGCGAAAAACTTAAAGGATAAAATAGCGGGAATAAAAGAACGAAATTTTATTAGTAGAAGAAAGAAAGAAAGAAAGAAAGAAATAAAAATCCAAAACAACTGAAGAAGGAAAGAACATGATTTTTATTAAAAAGAAAGAAGAAAAGAGGTAAAGAAAAAAAGAAAGAATTAAGAAATGAATGAACTCAAGACTAAAAAGACTAAAAGCGAGAATGAGAGAAAAAAAAACGTAAAAAGAACGATGAAAAAATTAAAAGAAAGAAACAAATGATTTAAATAAAAAGACTAAAAAGATACAACTAAATATTCAAAGCGAGAATCAAAGACAGAACCCAAAAAAAGGAAACAAAGAGACGTACAAAAAAAGAAAGAAAAATCCAAAACAGTGAAAGAAATCGCGAAAGAAAGAAGTAAAAAAGATTGAATTAAATAGATAAAATAGAAAGAGAGAAAAACGGAAGAGTAATTTTAAAAAAAGAAGAAAAGAAAACGCAAATAAGAAAATAAAGAAAAAATGATTGAAAGAAAAAGAAAGAAAAAATAACGTAAAATTAATTCAGAGAATAAGAAAAAGGAAAAAGAAAAAAATTACGAAAATGAACGAGAAAACTAAAGAATAATCAGCAAAGAATAATGAGAATGCAGACGACCAAACAAAAAGTTATAAGCTATTTAAAATAAAGAATCGATCAATTCTAAAAAATTTTCCTTCTGATCATTCAGTCAATAAAATGTCTTACGTGATACACGCTTTCGGTCCAAGTCTGACAAGACGGAAGATTTTCCCGCAGTAGGTTGCCATTTTTTTCTGCGCTAAACTGTTGCTAACCAAGGCTACAGAACCCAATCTGTCCTGCTGTTTAACCCATATCTGGAGAAAGAAGATATGGATTTATACCTTTTCCAAGGGTATTTGCGCTTAAGTGAATGCAGCAAATTCAACTGGAATTCGAACTCGGCTCTCCGATTTCTAGTTCCGGGCCGATACCCATTGCGCTAAAAGTTTCTTTCTTTTTACGCTTTTACTTCCGATGCATTAAAGAAAGCAATGGCGGGATAATCTTCTGCCCAGTTAGTCATGTCTCATTCGAGACATGATCGCCTAAAACGTGTTTCATTTATGGCACTTGACTGACATTAAAGATAAAGAAATGAATATTAACTTAGGACATCTTATCTTCGGGTATAGTTAGAAAACTGATTTTGTTGATCATTGGAAGTGAATTCATTTTCCACAGCAGATCGCAATCTATCGGGCTTGGGTCAAAAGTCAGCGATGCTCGTCAAATAGAGATATTTGCTGATTTTATCTTAATAAAGCAGGAATCCAGATGGGAGGTAAAATCTGTGCGGCAGATATACTTTTGTAAGCGAATGCCTGGGTTTTAACTCGACTCGAACGACAACAGTTGGAAATAACGACACCAACAACCAATGCAGGGAGATTATGAGAATATAACCTACAGCACGAACATATTAACTAAATAGACAATGTCATTTACATATACACCATCTCTCCACTGGTTCACTCTATCAATCTTCCTCTTTGGGTCTTTGTTTTTTTTTGTTTTTTTTTTGTTTTGTTTTTTTTGTTTTTGTCTTTTTGTGTTTTTTTTTCTTTTCTCTTTCGAACTGACAAAGTTTAAAGAAAAGTGCAAGATGTTAGACTGAGATACGTTTTCTACTTGTTCATTATTTTATCATCTTATTGGATTCCGATCTGTATATTCAACTTATACTTCATTTAAATTGGTTATAAATTATAATTCATTTCAATAAGCTAAATTAGCTCATTTCATCAGACCACACAATATTCGTTCCACTTGGTACAAAAATTTTTACCGGATCTTGTTGGATTATTCTCGCCCATTACGGACTGGACATCTATATCCACACACACACACACACACACACACATATATATATATATATATATATATATATATATATATATATATATATATATAAATGTAGTCGTCCGCAGACAGATCATAGCTCATCAGTACGGTTAGACATCCGATTGCTTTTTACCCAGGATTGAAACCCGACCGAATTGGCGTCAGTCGGTGATAATACCTCTGAGCTATGGGCGCTCGTAGAAGGAGGCAGACTTTTTAGCGTGTACATTATCCTTATACACGCGCCCAATAGCTGATTTTGTTCTAAATTATTGCTGAATGAACGATGCGTAAATGCTAGAGTAGCTACTGTTTTTCAAAGTCTACTATTCTTCCAGGGTATGAGAGCGTATATATATATATATATATATATATATATATATATATATATATATATATATATATATATATATGATAAATCAAAAGGATGATCAGAAAGGTAAATCCCAAAACCCCGATCCTAATTAATATTAATTTCATTAATATTAAAATTGATCAAGGTGGATGGCTCGATGCAAATATTACATTCTATTTACATTGCGACACGGAAGATTCTGTTTCGAGATTTGACCTCGTCATCAGGCAATGTTGACTCATTGTTATGAAAATGATTTTCATTTGAAGATAAAAAACTATACATCTGTTATTTATGTATGTGGGAAGACAGAAAAAGTGTCTGTTCAATTTTGCTTATCAGAATGGAGATCCACCTTAAATTTAAAAATATAGGTTATATTTTTAGGAAATACATGATTTCTTCTTTCAATCTTAACTGGCAGAGTTCAGTCGACCCCTGTCTCGACTGCATTTCCGTTGATGTATCTATTATTGTTACAAGATTATTGTCTTAGTTTTCTCTGTATCTTAGCATTTTCTGATACTGAAAAGAAAGAAAACATTTTATATTTTTCATCTAACTAAAAGGGACCTTTGAGTGTAACTGTTTTTATTTCTGTTCAGAATTCATTTTTCATAAACTCTTAATTTGTAAATTTTTCATAAACTCTTAATTTGTAAATTTTTCATAAACTCTTAATTTGTAAAAAAATTTAATGTCTATTTGTAATATCCATTTTATTATGTAAATGTATTATATTATTATATTATAATACATTTTTAATATCATAATACAAAATTTTAATATCCATTTAATTATTAAAAATTTTAATATTTATTTAATTATTTTAATATATATTTAATTATTATTATATCATCATATAAAACAAATTATTAGATATATTTAAGTTAATGGTATTTTTTATAAAAATCTTTTTTATAAAGAGTCTTTTTAAGGTGAACATTTTGCAATGTTTACATGTGACATTTATTTTATTACATTAATTTGACAGATTTCTACACTTAAGAAATTTAATAATATATAGTTTTTTTCTTATAGACACAATGAACATGGGTCGTTTAAAGACATATCTTCTAGCTTTTTAAAAAAATTTTCCATTTTAATGTGGCAGTTTTTTTTTGTTTCTTTTAGATACCAATAATATTTCGATATGGATATTCTATTTCTGTACTTATTATTATTATTAAATAATAATAAGTACTGTGTGATAAAATCCTTTTTTCAGAGAGTTCTTAGTACAACCCACATAAATCTTAATATTACTAGAGTTTCCCATAGAAAAAAACAGTACATTGATAAACATTGGATTCTATAAGAGACATGTTTTCCAAAGAACAATCTATAGGGTTTATACAATTAACAATTACATTTATTATTGTCCAAATTATTGATTTCAGTTACTGGATGATTTTTATTTTCAATTAGTTTTAAATTTTTATTTAAAATATAATCATTATGATATTTTATATTTATTTAGATCATTCGTACAATTATAACTTAATTTTAGAGAATTTTTATTGAAAATCTTACTTCATTGATTATTCTTTGGAAAATGTTTCTTAATCAAAGCTAGGAATTTGTTTTCCTAATTGTAAGGCTAACTATTTCGTTGATAGGAGGTGTATACCAAATAATATTTCTATCCCTATATTTTCGGGAGTAGATCTTTACTTTTACATATTTAGTATTTGGGCTTTTATATCCACTATTTTTTAAGATAGTATTATAAAAATCACTATGCTTATTAAACATGTTCTAATTTGTGGAATTTCTAATAATTCTATATTCTATAGATGAGGATATGTAGTTAATAATGGATGAAAGATTGTTACATTTTGGGTGGTTATATAAAGGATTTGCATTTTTTTATATATATATATGGTTGGTATATATACTTTTCTAAATTAAAAAAGTAAATGCTGGAAAGACTCTGAATTCTAAAACTGTTGGTTCTCTTCACCTGGATTTATATATATATATATATATATATATATATATATATATAATTCAATTTTATATTTTTACTACAAGAACGAATCTTTGTTAAATATTTATTCTTATTGTAAAAAATATTGATAGTAGCTTGTATGACAAAAGGCTGACTTTATTGAACAAAATATATGTAACACAATATTCTTAGTTGTAAAAAATGAACAGATATATATCAGAAAAGCACAAGACATGTTTGATTAAAACAGTATTTCATAGAGCTGAATTATTTTTTTATTTTATTATTTTACGCGTGTATGTAAGGTTATCTTCTAATACTTACGTGTATATATAATTATGTTATTGCTTGCATATTAATTAGGTTCCTTGACATTTTATAACTCTTTTCAGACTTTTACTCATTAATTTTATTAGTCTTTTTATATTTTTTTTTGTCGGATTTAACATCACTTGTAACAGTTTTGTATTGCTTCCCAGAGATATTCTTTGATAGAATATTTTTACAATTTAATAAACATTCTTTTTAATTATCAACGACAAGTTTCCTATCGGATTAATATCTGAAAAATTTGATGCCATTTTATTTAAATTGAGTAATATGGACAAGGGAATGGACAACAACACCACCGACTGAGCACAGCGACAAGTCAGGAACGAGAAACCTCAACACCAGAAAATCAACTTTTTCTTTATAACCAAATAAAAGTCATTTATTAACGATTGAAACCTTAATTAGTGAATAATTTTCTTCAAATAAAGCATTTGAAAAGGTATTATGTGAAATATGAACCATGTTCTGTTTGTTTTAAATATTTTTTAATAAGTAAATCGTAAAGAATTTTTTTAATAAATTAAAGTGACATAGAAATATAATTCAATAAAACACACATTTTAAAAATAATTTTTAACGAAGTAAATAAAAAAATGCAAAAAATTAAGTAAATTTCAATGTAATTTATTTTTAAATAAAGTAAGTCGACATTCTAAAATATTTCTAATTTATTGAATTATTTTTCATTTGACAATTTGTTTTATTAAAAAACAAATTTCGTTTTGATTACTTCATTAAAATAATTAAAAACAAAAAACTGGTTGATATTTTACATAACGCCTTTTCAAATGCTTTATTTGAAAAAAATATTCACGAATTAAAGTTTTAATTCTTAATAAATTACTTTTATTCGGTTATAAAAAAAAGTTATGTTTTTCTGGTGCTCATTTGCCTCGGTTCTGACTTGTCCCAGTGCTCAGTTCAGGCAGTGGTGTTTAGGCGGTGGTGTTGAATTGCCCTGCCCTCATATGGGCAATAGTCGACTTTGGTGAATGGGAATGGGAATTGTCTTACAAAAATTTATTTTTTAGCTTAAAGCTATTTTTTTAACCATTTCATTCCAGGCAAGGTTTTAAAGCCACTAGGACGCAAAAGGTTACCGAGTGTTAGAGACTATGAGAAAAAAAACTATTATTAAGGAGACAAGACAATAAAAGAATGAGAATTAGGAAGATAACTATTGGCATTGCGTTTAAATTTTTGAAAATCAAATTTAACTGGGAAGCAAGAAGCCGGAAGAGAAATCTATGAATGCTTCTCAGTATTTATCTTGAAAACATCATCGAATTTGAAGGAACATGCTATTTTACTGCATCATATAATTGTAACTCCCAACTGTTATCTTGTAAGTGTTGTCGGTTGAATGACCCAGTATCTAGTGCAATCGTCTATATTCATCTCTAAAATAAATACTGATATTTTCTATCGTCCAACTTAGTCGTTTCTCTCTGCCATGCTCACTCAAAGACGATTGTTTGGTTGCTTTCATGTCACATTTCATTAATATTTTGCATCTTTTCTCTGTTTATATCAGTAACACCAGTTTCTTCAAGTACCTTCTTGCTGGTCAATTCCCTGATCTTGCTTAATCTTTTAATATTTCTAAACTTTTGGATTTCTGCTCTTTTTTTACCTTCTATAAATTTTGAAATACTATAGAGAAAATAGAGAGAAAAAAGGCAAAAGGAGAGAAGTATAAGAAAAAAAAATTCACTGAGACGAAAGAAGTGAAAAGTAAAGAAAAAACAAATGGCAAGATGTTAGAAAAGGTTTAAGCCAATGAAAAACGATACTGAAGACGACAATTCAAATTTGAACGGAAACGAAGTGTGATAGTAAGTTACAATGTTACGATTCAAATCTTATGATGCATTTTAAATGAAATCACAAGCTCAAGCCTAAAAAGTTTTTTTCATAGAACCTAAAACGAAGGATAGGTAATATAAAAACTAGATTAAACCGACTTAATATTATAAATTCTAATAAAAATAAAAAATAAAAACTGAAAATTAAACTACATATATATATAGAAGAAGGAAGAAGGGCTGGATCCTGAAATTAGCTGGAAACTGATAGGTTCAGCTCGTATTCCGAGGAATTTTCGTGATAGGTGCCGTCTATGCTTACTGGAAAAAAAATTCAATATTAAAATAACCCACCAACACCGGCTACTGAATCTTAGGAGGGAATTCATCAGTAAGTGCCGCCACAAGGCAAATTATTCGAATACCTAAATTTAGAATTTAAATCCCCGTTAACTAGATGTTAGAATATAAATTAAAAGGATTCAATTTAAGTTTTAATCTTAATTTTACCCTAACGTTAACCTTAAAAAGTATTTTAACCCCCCTACCTTCCTATCCCAAGCTCCTTTAATTGCCTATCTTTAGAAAATATGGATTCTTTTACTAAACCCCTTTTTCCTAGGTTTACACATATATGAATATATATATATTTTTTTTCTCTAATATTTTTTTCTCTAATATTTTTTCTCTAATAATTTTTAAACTGATAACTTCCTGTAATTGGCATTTAACTTGCTTCTACCTAAAAGGTTTAATCAAATAAACTTTAAAATTTAAAAAAAAATCTTATATTGAAAACCATTCCTTCTTGCCTAAATACACCTCTTCAAACAGCCCAAAATCTTAACTTTAAAAAGTAATTTAACTCATTTAGTTGTCTATCTTTATAAAAAATGAACTCCTATTCCTCCCCTTCCTAAATATACCATTTCAACGCCCTGTAACCTCGCGACTACCAGCTCTGTCCTTTTCCACTTTGTGACCGTTGTTAATCAAAAACCCCTCTACACTCTAACTCAGGGCCTTCGCCATTTTGAAAAACAATGTCGCTGACGTGATGTAGAGTCTCTATTAGAGATCCTATGTCGAAATGTACATCCGATACCTTTGAATTTTGAATTTTTTCTCTAACTTATATTGGCTCTGTATTCTTAATACACTGAGCTTTCTGCCTGCATCACTTTTTAATGTTCAAAATTTTTAATATTGATTAGGATCAGGTTCTTGGAATTTACCTTCCTACTCTTCCACTTTGTATTAAAGAAAAACAAAATAAATAAATATATATATATATATATATATATATATTAATCGTATCACCCTGAGCAAGGCGGTAACGCCACAGATGTGCAGGGGTCTATGTAATAGTGAAAAGATTTGAAAAGAGAAAACCGGAAACCACATCCTAAACAGGGAACAAGAGATGAGCCTCTTAACCTGTTCAATAGACGTGGGTGGAGTGTGAACAGGGCGATCGATAGATCTATCTACTCCAATTGAAAAAAAAAAAGAAGCAAAGTCAGAGGATTTGAAAAGAGAAAGCTGGAAACCACATCCTAAACAGGGAACAAGGGATGAGCCTCTTAACCTGTTCAATAGGCGTGGGTGGAGTGTGAACCGGGCGATAGATAGATCTATCTACTCCAATTGATAGATCTATCTACTGCAATTGATAGATCTATCTACTCCAATATATATATATATATATATATATATATATATATATATATATATATATATATATATTTAAGTAGTAGGAGGATTTGAACAATTATTAAGTAAATCATCGAACTTTATATTCGACCTCAACATGATGCAGAAAGCACTGGACGGTCGTTTCGTCCTACTTGAATTATATCTTACTTGAATTATATCTCTGTGCTTCAACCACGAAACACGCTATGGATTTAGCGGCTTGGTTGGAGAAGTCGTTGCTTGGGGAGGCACTATCCTATGGGCAAAGGAGCTTGGATTAGTTCCACCACGGAATTCGTGAGGAAGCGGCGCACTTCATCGAGCTTAATCGTTACCTCTGCGTCGCCAGTGCCCGTGGTACAGTTGGTATGACATCAGCTTAATAACGTATCTGTCGGGTTTCGATTCCTGGTAGTGGATACGCACTGAAGAGTGGCACATATAGGACGAAACGGCAGCCCAGTGCTTTCTGTTGAGGTCGAATATAAAGCTCGATGATTTTCTTAATGTATATATATTCAGTTAGTTTTTGGTCATAATTAAATTAGACAAGTACTCAGTTGTATTAAAAAAAAGTTCAATACATCTGTATTGTAGAACTTTTGAAAATTTTTTTTATTTAGAAACGAATTATTTCCGCAACCTAGGTTTGTAATAAATGATTTTTCTGTTTTTCAAACTCACAAACAGGGAATTTTTTACGAACGTGCAACTGCAATTTTTAAACAACCGAAAATTTTCAAAATTATGGAGGAGTTATTTAAAACACATTCATCCATGTCTGTATGATATCAGAATGAATTTATAGGTGTGATTACACCAAGAAATTATTTTTGATCTTTCATTTTGTATTTTTTTTTTTTGTTCTGGGAACAACATAATGGCTAATTTTCCTTCTGGCACAATCTGCATACATTGCCAGAAATTGTACCAAACTGGCTAGCCACGTGTGGAAATTAAAATTGAAAAGTGAAAAAGACCCTGATATAATTTAGAGCATAGTGAAAATAGCCAAAGCAAACACTAGAAAAATATGCGTCTTCCGGCAGGATATGAGGCTGCGACCCTTAGGGAAAACCGTTAATTGATCTGATTTAGATTAAAAAATAATCACGAAATCTTGTTAGAAGGCACATATTTTACTGATAAGATTTCTCGATTATTCAAAACAGTAGGTGTAAATGAATAAACTGTTTAATTATAAAAACAGAGTATCTATGCAAATAGGAGTATCCATTAAAATAGTGTTTAAAAAAGTAAATTGAAATATGTCAGAGTTAATCCATTTCATAAAATTTCGTGAATATATATATATATATATATATATATATGTGTGTGTGTGTGTGTGTGTGTGTGTGTGTGTGTGTGTGTGTGTGATAACAAATAACTTCTACGTATAAAAAGTACTTTGGCTAATGATAAAAAAATCACGCAAAATATATTTTTTCATAATTCTCTTTCTTTTTTAATGAAAATAATTGTCTTTCTTTATCAGTAAACCTAACGGATTAAAGCATATTAATCACAAAAACCAATCATAAAATATTACACTTAGCAAATTAAATTTCATTGAAGATTTACTGATCCACCTTGATATATATATATATATATATATATATATGTGTGTGTTTGTGTGTGTGTGTGTGTGTGTGTGTGCATATATATATATATATGAAAATACAGACAGACAGACCATGAGAGAGGGTGACTGAAAAGTGACTCCCGTTTTACGTATGATGGACACTTCCGTCTAACTATGATATTTAAAAAACAAGAGAATCCATCATACATAAAATACAGAGTTACTTTTCAATCACTATATATATATATATATATATATATATATATATATATATATTGCATACTGAACGTCGGTATTAATGATAGCTATATAATTTATATTAATAATAGTTATACATAGTTCTCCTTACCGATAGCACAACCGTAGGTATCATTTTTAATATATATATAGATAGATAGATAGATAGATAGATAGATAGATAGATAGATTGTTCCTCGGGAATCACACCTATTGAAAAAAGGCGATCCAGCTGTGACTCCTATCGGAGATACACATTTTTTTCAACCTGTAATTCTCAATATAGGAAAGCTGTTATTAAATTCCAGTTCAAAAAAATGAAAAACAAAACAATACAGGGATACCAGCTCAAATAGGATTTCCCGCTAAAAATATATATTCGTGTACATATATATACATATGTATATATTTATATATATTTGTCTATATATACTATATATTAGTTTGAATATATATATATATTGAAAGTACTTGAGAACATCGAGAAATAAATAATAAAATCATCTGTCAACGTTACACATCATTTCTTACATCTTTCAAATATAATACGCGACATATTATCCGTGAGTATGAACGGATTTCATTAAAAAAAAAAGCAGGTGCAATCTTTGCAATATATTTACTCTGACAAGTATATATATATATATATATATATATATATATATATATATATATATATATGTATATATATCGGTGATGGTGGATGTTATTGTGTTACCGTCTTGGTGACCTCTCTAAAGATGGTTCATGTGAGCCGAAAGCTTAGAAACAAATTAATAATATATTTTCCAAATGTTGGAGATTTTTTGTCTTTATTTTCAACTGGAATTAAAGCCAAAATACGACGTTTAGAACGGCTCATGATTAAACATAATAGACATTGATTGTCTCTTATATTTAACAGTATATGTTTAGAAAATTATTTGCGGCCTCGATACACTACATATATATATATATATATATATATATATATATATATATATATATATACATGCCTATATTTATATATTTAAAAGTAATTCTATAAATATATGTATATGTATGTAAATATATATATATATATATATATTTATATATATATATATGTATATACATTAGGGATGTATGCATGTCAGCAAATAATTTTTTTAAAAAGCTTTCACACATATGCATCTGTCGTGTTGCATGTGTGCGCATGTCTCTGGTCCTCAAGTCACAAGATAGACCAGTTGCAACATTGCCTCTGCTGCGCAAAGGTCGATGGAGCCACCTTACGGAACGGATGTCTACTGGGGCAGCCCTGTTCTCTATCAGCGTAAGTTAAACACTTCCCTCTCTTTCTTTTCTTTTTTTTTTTCCTTTTTTCTTTTTTTTTTTTTTTTTTTTTTTTTTTTTTTTTTTTTTTTTTTTTTTTTTGCACAGCGTTTTAACAAACGTATACTGGTATTCCCGAATCAGCATCAGGTGCATCTTTCATTAGCGTTTGACACAACGAACGCATTTCGTTGTTCGTTTATTCAAAATTCGTTCATTAGATCAGGCGATCGGAAATTCAACCTGGCATTCCTTGTCGCAGGGACGAAACTTGTTTGGAAAGAGTCGCGTATTTAACAAAGTGGGTGTCAACGAATAGAAAAAGTGGGATACCATGATGGCGGTGTTTGGTGCTTGGCAGTTTTGAACTGGTTGAACATGCGAACTTTGAGAGAATAAACGGTTTGAAATACACTTATTATATATAGTACAATTATATATCATTTTTCATAATATTTTTAATAATAATTGTCATATAATTTATACAAAAGAAAATTTCTTTTTATCTCTATTTATATGAATATAATAGCTTATAGCAACGAAGTACCTAGTTTTTGAACCACCCGTCGCGGTCGCAGAATTTTGCGTTCCACTAAACAACATTCCAAAATTGAACATCTACAAAATAAAAAGATAGGTCCTGATTTTTATAATTTCTTTGGTTTTAACTGCGGGACAGAAAGAAAAGGTAAGAAAAGAAAAACAAACGAGCTTTATAAAAAATTATTTTTGTTTATTATATATCATTCTCTCCGCAAAATATTGAATCGTAATATCAAAATTTTATTGAAGCGAATGACTGGTAACAATGATAACGTTAATTTCGCTTGCTACGTCATCCTTTTAATTAACCTATATGCCGCCCCACAAAACCTGTTACCTGAGCGGGCGAGGCGGACATTTTTTGGGGGGGGGTGGAGAGGTGGGGTGTCTCCTCCCGACCTTCTAGTTCCGTCAATCGCTTGTCTATAAGCGTTGTTGCGATATGGTAAATGACAATTAAAGTCGTTGAATGGGGATTTTCTAAACGTAACTTAGATGTGGCAGAAGGCCGAAAGTATGGGGCACCCAGTGAGCATCGAACTCAGTATTCAGTCGCAGTTGATTTAGCGAGACAAGCCTACTAAGCATTGATCTACGTAGGGAAACGTTGAATAAAATGCTAGATTGACAGTCAGTATACTCCGTTTAAATTTTCAAAATTTTCGGCTAATATTTCTCTCTCTCTCTCTCTATCCCTCTCTCTCTCTCTCTCTCTATCTCTATCTCTATCTATCTATCTATCTATCTATCTATCTATCTATCTATCTATCTCTGTCTTTCACTAACAAGGTCATTTTTTTTACTCATAAGCTATATATATATAAATCAAGTTGGTTGCTTGTATAATTATTTTAACATTTTTTAATGCTGAGCTTATATATATATATAAGCTCAGCATTAAAAAATGTTAAAATAATGATACAAGCAACCAACTTGATATAAGCAAAATAAGATTGTATTGTTTTATTGCAAATAGATGCATCCTAATTATAAACATAAAAAACCTATTAAAATTATAATCTGCCGGTATATAACATTTGTTGATCTTAATAAATCCCTAAGATTTATTTATCAACTATAAAAATTTTTTAATTATAATCTAATTGTTAGAAAAACAATATTTTATACAGAATTAAACATCATAAAACAAGCACTTACATGCAATAATTTTTCAAACCACGTTTTTGATGGCGAAATAATATTAACTTCAAAGATTTTTTTTTAAATGATATAAGCAATGAACTTTCGCATACACACACGTGTGTGTATCTGTGAGATGGTGTGTGTGTGTGTGTGTGTGTGTGTGTGTGTGTGTGTGTGTGAATAAGATATTCCATTTTTCTTAAGCTAAAACAAAAAGCCTTATTTCGGAAGAACAATATTTCACGGACCAAAAGCCCAAAAAGCTTTATTTAACTTTTATACCTTATTTTCTTTTTGCTTTGATTCGTCGATACATAAACAAAAAGTCAGTCATGGATTTTGCAAAGAGAATTAGTGACTGTTGATGTTATTATTATTATCATTATTATTATTATTATTAGTAGTAGTAGTAGCAGTAGTAGTATATATTCATTTCATTAATGAGTATACTTATGCGATCCGGCAAGCATCTATACGTACATAGCGTATTATGACAAGGACTACGCTTTCTTTTAAGAAGTATTTATAATTAAAAAAAAATTATAAAATAACTGCAATGTTACAAAAAATACTAAAAGTAAATGACAAAAATGTGCATCATATATGAAAAGCAAAAGCGATTTAAGATTGAGACTGGGAGATACTAAGACTACAACTTACTAGTCGGTTAACTTTCATATATATATATATATTAGTCAGTTATGTGCCATACGTGATACACGCTTTGGGCGATCATGTCTTGAAAAAGACATGACTGACTGGGGAGAAGATTATCCCGCAGTACGTTGTCATTGCTTTCTGCGGTAGACTGGTTACCAGCCAAGGCTATAGAACCCAATCTGTTCTATTATTTAACCCATAACTGGAAGGAAGAGATGGATTAATACCTTTCCCAAGGGTATTTGTGCGTAAGTGAATGCAAGGAATTCAACTGGAATTCGAACTCGGTTCCCCGATTTATCGTTCTGAGTCGATATCTACTGCACCACAAGCACATCCTTAATAGACGCTAATAAGAATAAATATATAATAAAAATATTTAAAAAATGACTGTTTGGCAAAACGTATTTCGCTTTGTCATTTACACACATACTAATGTTACCGACATGCCGACATGTAAACACACGTAATCTATAGTTTAATTTCACTTGACACGCATTACTTTCGCATACATATACTCACATTCATGATAACCATACAGTGTTTTTTTTTTATTAGAAGTCTCACACACACTTAAACAATAAGAATATAAGTTTGTCCTCTACATTTAAAATATTCATCCATTGCTTCATTACACGTGACATGTATTTGATCAATGAAATCGTAGCTCAATCAACATACTCTCACTGTGAATTTTTGAAAGATTTTTTTAATTTTAAAATTTAAAAAAAATCATTCATTTTTAAAAACTATCTGTAGAAAATTTTTTAATTGAAACATGTCAGATTAAAGACACTTTTTCCACTTATTCTTTACTTTTATGATTCATCTTGTCGGATTTAGATCCATATATTCAACTGATAAATATATATATATATATATATATATATATATTATTATTATTGTTATTATTATTATTATCATTATATTATATATGTATATATATATATATATATATATATATATATATATATATATGGCGTAAACATGTGTCGTCTGTATATGTATATATATATTAATGTGTGTGTGTGTGTGTGTGTTTGTGTGTATATAGACATATAGTGTGAAACATGTTAGATTAAAACACTTTTCCTACTTTGTTCTTTACTTAATTTATTATATATATATATATATATATATATATATATATATATATATATATATACATACATATGTGTGTGTATGCATGTATTTTGCATTCAAGTATGCATGTGTGCATGTGCATATATATATATATATGAAAATATACAGGGATTAAAACCGGTCGGTCGTTTTCGTATTTCTTATTTCTTATAACATCTATTGTTATTCTATCATCTATAAATGCTTGTAAGTATGAAATTGACTTTATTTGTTGGCATTATAAAATTTTTATTCATATATGTATATATATATATATAAAGTTTCATTAAAACAAGGGACAAGCTTCTGCTTGTAAGTTTTTATTTAATATTTCTTGTGCTCATTTTTAATGAAATTAAAAGTGTTTACTTGACAAATACAAAATTATATATATATATATATATATATATATATATGTGTGTGTGTGTGTGTGTGTGTGTGTGGATATTGGGATTGTTTTGCTTTTTTTGCATATATCGATGTAATGATCTTAATATTCCTTATATATATATATCTCCGAGTGAGTATAGAATGAGGAGAGAAAAATTTAAATTCTAAAACCTAATTTATAATATATATATATATATATATATATATATATATATATATATATATATATATTGTCATCCGCAGACAGATCTGCTTCGCTGTATCACAGCTCATCAGTACGGTTAGACTCCGATTGCTATACAACCCTGGCTCGAAACCAGCAACAACAATAATAATCACATTAATAATAATGCTAATACTAAGAATTGTTATAATATATTTCAATTCTTCTCGAAAAACCCACCGCGAACAAACTCGGGGCGGGGAGTAAAATAAAGAAACAAACTAAGTACTTGAACATACGTCAAAATACTCGTAGGAAAGAAAAAAAAACCCGAGACGAGAACCCTGATACTAAAGCGCTCAATAAGAGCAACAAACCCTGACGAGCCGTAGGGTGAAACTTAGGTAGGTCTGTTGGAACGTTATTTTAATCGACACTCGTATTTGAGTCGATATTCTGTATTTAATTTATATATATTGGCCTGATTATTCAGAAAAAACTTTGTTACAACAATGTGTGCCGTTCTGCAGGATTCGAACCTGCCACCCCTAAATATATATATATATATATATGTACTATTGAATTAAACAAAAGAATGTTTACTCTAATACGAGTATCGAATAAAAATAATGTTTAAACAACTAAATTAAATATTTTGGTTTTGATTTTCATTTCGTCAATCTCCGCAATTTTCTCTAATATATATATATATATAGGGAGATAGATAGATAGATAGATAGATAGATATCATTTTATCGTTCAAAGAAATGAATGCAAATGGAAATGTCCGTGTGTGTGCGTGCCTGAATTTTTGAGTTTTATGTTGTATCGGAGATTGACAATTGAAAGTGTAGAATAATTTAAATCTGAAAATTTACATCGCGTATATTTTACATAAGGGAACATTTGTTTTTGTAAATAATGTAGATTTCCTAAGCGTAGCATAATTGTGGCACAAGGCCGAAATTATGAGGCACACAGTGAGGGTCGAACTCCCTATTCTGTTGTAATTGATTTAGCGAGAGAAGCTTGGTAACCTTTACACCACGTCTGCAATTAATGCAGCGACTGAACATTGGCGAAACATTGAATCGGCATCAACAAACCCTGTGAAGTTAAATTACTTCTGCTTATATATATATATATATATATATATATATATATCTTTATGGTTTTTTTTTGTTTTTGTTTTTTTACTACAAGACAGAGTATTCCGAAACGTTACTTGAACAATACTGTGTTAAGTCCAGAAGCATTCGCTGCAAAATATATTTTCTTTTAATTTGCAGAAATAACCGATATAATTTTTGTAACTTTTACATTATGAGGATATTTTAGGTAAAATATTTTCTCATCTAAAAGCTTTAAAAATAGCATTCATATAGATTGATTTGTTTTTTACAATCTATCAATCCATTTTTGATTATTTAAAGCCGATTCTTACTTTGTGAATTTTTATTAATAATTCTGTTTTGCAATTTAAAAAAAATTCTTTTTTACGCGTCAGTTTTGCATTAACATGTTTTTCTAGAGATATCAATGTTTTATTCAGATACAAATACTGGTATTTTCCATATACTTTTGGAGGGAGTGATCAATTCATGCCTTTCATAAGTATATTTGGGGGTAAGCGAGTCTAACGAACTATACATTACACCACCTGCACATCCAATCACATATATACATACATATATATATATGACATACCAATTAAAAATGTCTAAACATTCTTAGAAAACAGCCCAGAATTTTAAAGTAAATCTCCTAACAACCTATCCACAAAATCATAAAAATGTATACATTAATCTCTAACTATTGTTAGTTCTCTTTTAACAACACTTTTTTTTATGAACAAAAATTTGGCTTACCCATAGGGTCTCCTATCAGTGGTATTCTCACTTGCCTATTTATGTTAGGTTAAAGTCACTTTTTTCCTACCTGCTCGTTACTTATTCTACACACACACACACACACACACACACACATATATATATATATATATATATATATTATAAACAGAATATCTAATTAAATACGAGTATTGATAAAAAGTAATGTTCAAACAAATAATTTCAAATTGTCGGTTGTTTATAACCGATTTTGTTAATCTTCGATAATTTCCGTAACATGTTTACATTTGTTGACATTACGATACATTTCAGAATAAATATAGTTATTACGATGAATCGAAAATTGTGTTATATAGGCTTAATTTGACTTCGTTTAGACTGTTGGTCATTCGTGGTCGAGGGATCTAAGACGCGCCAGATCACATGGTGAATTCCCCGATGTGGATAGGGGTCGCAGGTTCAAATCCTGCCGAATGACACACATTTTCGTAACAAAAATTTATCGTAAAAAATCAGGCCGGTAGAAATAAATATATAATATTATTTGATTATAAACAGAATATCTGCTTAAATCCGAGTATCGATCAAAAATAATGTTCAAACAAATAATTTGAAGTATATATGTATATACATAGAGAGAGAGAGAGATGAGTAATTGCTTATATTTTTAATTTTGCACACACCTGTTGTTTGTTTTTGATTTTGATGGTAGGGGCACCATCTGTGAGAAAAAGAGCACCATTAAGTATTTCATTCTGTACTGCTTGCAGCAATGGCAACCTACTGCGGAATAATCTTCTGCCCAGTTAGTCATGTCTCTTTCGAGACATGATCCCCCAAGCGTGTGTCACGTATGGCACTTAACTGACTGACTGCTTGCCATTCCCGCTGGAGGCTCCAATACTAACATTTCGGTGTGTTTGGGTGTCAACCTCATAACAGTTCGGAAAGAGCTGGATGAGTCTAATGATTATTAAGAAAGTACCGCAGCTGAGAAAACTCACTCTGATCGTTCTGGTAAGAAATAAACTTCCGAATTTGTTGGTGAGAAATTCAGACTCAACACAGAGGCCTACATCAAGTGCCTTGAGGAGGTAGTGTTTCCCTGGAATAAGAGAGTGTTTGCTGAAAGACACTATGTTTGGCAACATAACTCTGATCCATGCCACACAAGCAGGAGAACCCAGTCATTGCCGTCAGAACATTTCTGCGGCAACACCACACCTTATATCTGGCCACCTGACTCCCCAGACTACAAGCCTCTTGGTTATTATGTGCCGACCACAGTTGAGCGAAAGAGACCAACAAAACTCTTTGTAACAGCAAAGATGAACTGAACGCAGCAATTTTGACAGCATTCACGAAATTTTTCTAGAAGAGACGCAGGAGATTTCCAAAGTTGTCTGGAGGCCGTGGTTGAAGTCAATGGCGATTTTATTGACTAAATTTACTTTTTGGCGTTTTAAGATATTTTCGTGTAATTTTGGCAAATGAGCTGTCAGTGATTTTTTATTTTTGCGCAATTAAATAATTTATCCATTGCACAATGTATATATTAAGAAGTGATGGATATTTATTTATTAATCCGTCAGAATTCATTACATAAACGTTATTTGAGTTGATACCCATATATAAGTAGACGCTCTCTTTATTTATTAGGCTGTATCTATGGCTTAGGGGGCAGCGACTCCGACTAGCATCAAATCGGTCGAGTTTCGATCCCGGCCAGAAGCAAGTGGATGTGTCTAGCCACACCGATGAGCTGTGATACAGAGAAACGGTCTTGTATGTGGATGACTAATATATATTAGTCAACTGCATACAAGCCTGTTTTGCTGTTGTTAAGTTAGGTTCAACACAGTAACTTTTACATAGAGAATAACTCTATCAAAAATACAAGTGTTATCTCCTATATTTAATGCAGATGTAGCTCGTAAGTCCAGCTGTTTAATGCGGTTACCGAAAGAAAACAAGTTTAAAGTTTTAAAGCTTAAAATTTCTGGCGAGTATCCTGAATTTTTCTGGGTGGAAGCTTTAAGCAAAAGTCTGAGAAGGTGTTGACCCCAAAAATGACTATAATTGTCTAAAATGATTAGAATGCAGTTTGATATTTATTCGAACGTCTTCAGAACAAATTAGAAAGGTCTCATATTGATGGTTTATATATATATATATATATATATATATATAT
>JBBBDQ010000346.1:3737500-3742500 GCA_037127315.1 Ascarosepion bandense | reverse complement strand
ATATATATATATATATGCTGAAAAAATATAATACTTTATCTAAAGTTTGATAAACTGTGTAACATTTACCCAAGACAAATTCCAACACTTGTGGCCTGATGAATGCACCTTACATGAAACAGTCAGTGTATCGCCTCTGAGTTTTGACTTTTATTTTCATTTGATATATATATATATATATATATATATATATATATATATATATATATAGATAGATAGATAGATAGATAGATAGATATGCTGAAAAATATTATACTTTATCTAAAGTTTGATAAACTGTGTAACATTTGTCTAAATATTCTATGCATCGTAGCGCTTTCAGATATTGTATTAGTCATTATGAAGGATTTATAAAAAGAATATTTAACTGAATATGTCGATTTTGTATGAGTATATCTATAGTGATATTAATGTATTTTTTTTGTTGTTTTTTTTTTCCAAATCCAAGCCTGTAGTTGGCATGTTCATAATTGATAGTATTGGGTATTAATGCTTTCATTCACTTTGGAAGACTTTAACATGTAGGCTCGTCTATTATTCACATATTTTCCAATAGAATGTTGCGAATTGATATTGGTAGAATTCTTATGTGAATAACGATTCACATAAATTATAGTGATTTGAGTACCTAAGCTTCAGTAAGTGATCATGGATAGTGGACTTTGATAAACTTAATATTTATGACAATTTCTATGTTGTATAATGCGGCTTATTCTCAGCCAATGTCGTGGTCTGGTCGTCATCTCTGGTAGGGCTCTGCTTGAGCATCCTTCTTCAATAAACCTACAATTACCAACTCTAAACTTAGCGAACTATTTACTTGCAGTTCCGCCGGCAAAAGCGCCTTCACCGTGACCAACACAAGGTCGGTTCTCTGTGTAGGGCCAGGAAATTTTTCCCGTCCGAAACCATCCTGTACATATATAAATCTACCATCTGTCCGTGCATTGAATACTGCTGACATATCTGATCGGGTGCTCCTGCTATACACCTAGAGGTCCTTGACAAAATCCAATGGAGAATCTGTAATGTGATCGATCCCGACTTGGCATTTATCTAAAATCTCCCCACAGAGGTGGGATGTGACACAAGGTCGGAATTAATGTGAGCGGATTATTTACCCAATTTCCCCTATTATACAGGATGTAACATAAGGTCAGGTTTTACGTGGTTATCTCGGACCAAGGGTGAAAAAAGTATCTGTATTCTTCTCAGCCGAATCTCTGTTCGTAGATTGATCCACGACTGATTAATTCTCTGAAGACAGAGATCTCGACCGATAATTTTGGGTTCGAGTAGAACACTTGGTATCTATGTATGCCCCCGCCCCTCCCACTGGAGCAGTAATTGACGCGAGGATGACTCGAGGGCGAACACTTAGGCCAATAGTCAAACTTTTCCCAGGTCCTTCATACCCCCAATCTGACCTGTCAGTCTCAAATTTTCTAAACTTTCTTTCCTCATTATATGTCATAGAAATTTAAACTTTATCTTTCAAGTGTTACGTATGTCTCCTTTTTGTTTCCATTTTATCAAACACTACGTCGTTGCTCACATCTTCGGTCCATTTTTTAGTCATTAAGGATTTTTAAAAAGAATATTTAACTGAATATGTTGATTTTATATGAGTATATCTATAGTGATATTAATCTTCTTTTTTTCCAAACCCAAGCCTGTAGTTGGCATGTTCATAATTGATAGTATTGAGTATTAATGCTTTCATTCATTTTGGAAGAATTTCACCTGTAGGTTAGACTATTATTCACGTATTTTCCAATGGAATGTTGCGGATTGATATTGGTAGAATTCTTATGTGAATAACGATTCACATAAATTAGAGTGATTTGAGTACCCAAGCTTCACTAAGTGATCATGGTTAGTGGACTTTGATAAATTTAATGTTTATGACAATTGCTATATTGTATAATGCGACTTATTCTCAGCCAATGTCTTGGTCTGGTAGAACCAGATCTCTATTGCTTGAAGTCTATTCTTGATCTGTAAGGAGATTGTCTACCATTAGTTTTTTTTTTTTTTTTTTTTTAATCATATCGCCCCGAGCAAGGCGGTAATGCCACTGATGTGCAGGGGGCTACATAAGAGTGAAAAGATTGGAAAAAAGAATGCCGGAAACCACATCCTGAACAGGGAACAAGGGATCAGGGATGAGCCTCTACACCTGTACAATAGACGTGGGTGGAGTGTGAACCGGGTGATAATTTAGTCTATCTACTCCAATTTGCCATATGCGTAACAGTTCAGTACTCTTTTCTTTGTTTCTAATGAAATTTCGCTTCATACTTTTTCAGCTAAGACACGCCTTGCAGTGTTGAATCACTCTTGTTTCTCCCGTATTCCATTTCTGCCTAATTGCATAATTGAAATACTAAAATCAGTCAAATCTCGTTCTAACCTAAAATTCAGATACAAAACATTTTTATTCATCTATTATCTATCGTTCCTTCCTCATACTTAGGAAGTTACACTTTCATCGACGTGAAATAAGTTCTTCTGAATTATTTTTCCTATCCTTAAATACCAATCTTTTCTTATGATAATCGAATTTCAATTCGATCAAATTAAATTAACTTTGATTTATCTTTTCTTTTCTTTTCTCTTTTTCGTGTCAAAAAAAAACAAACTTAAACAACAAGTGAAGATACGACAATAGCTATATCTTTATTTTTTTGATCGGATTAAACTTTCGATCAATTGTTAGTTGGTTGATTCGTGTGTCTAGCGACGAAATACGGATGGAGGGCGGTAAGGCTGGTGTCCTCAGCGTCATTTCTCTGGTAAGTCGGATAAACTGGCGGTGCCCAGCTCCTCTAAGAGTAAGAAGGGCTTATGTTGTTTTGCGAAATAGAGAATAATTTCAGTCAGTTAAAAAAATACACAAAAATATACAATAAATATATAAATATATTACAGGAAATAAACAAGAAAGTCAATAATCAATAAATATAAACCAAGAATAAATTTTAAAAAAGGCGGCATCTGGGGAAAAATGTAAAATGAAAAGAATTTATTAAACACCCCCTCCACACACACACACACGCACGCACACACACACACACACACACACACACACACACACACACACACACACATATATATATATATATATATATATATATATATATATATTACACGCTTGGCCGGCCGTGCCTCTTTCGATCAATGACTAAGAAATTTTTCCTGTAGTAGGTTACCATTTATTTCTGCAATAGACTTGCTGCCAAACAACCAAGGCTATAGAACCCAAATGGCCCTACTATTTAACCCATAGCTGGAAGGACAATATGTAGATCAATATCTTTCCAAAGGTATTTGCGCATAAGTGAATGCAAACAATTCGAACTCGACTTTTTGATTTATCACTCTGAGCCCATATTCATTGTTCTACAAGACACGATTGGAAATCGTTAGTAATTTGCATAAATTCCTACACACACACACACACACACACAAATATATATAGAAAAAGAGAAGGAAGGGTAGAGAGAGGGGGAAAGAGAAAGAGGGAGAGAAAGAGAAAACGTCCAAGTTCGAGTTTTAATTAATTGAAATGAGTCGAAACACCCATCAATGCTAAATGTTTAATAGATTTATCAAGCATCCGGCCTGATGAGTGCATCAACGCTAAACTGTTGAATTAGTTAACCAGATAAGTCACTAATTTTTCATTTATCTAGTTATCAAATGAGCGCTTTCTGGCAAAAGTTCTACTACACTGAAGAAAAAAATTAAATTATCGCAGTTTTCACCTATTTTTTCATTTATATTACTGTCACTTTATTAGATAGATAGATAGATAGATAGATAGATAGATAGATAGATAGATAGATAGATAGATAGATAGGATATGGACAGCCTGAAATAGATAGATAGATAGATAGATAGATAGATAGATAGATAGATAGATAGATAGATATGGACAGCCTGAAATAGATAGATATGATAGATAGATAGATAGATAGATAGATAGATAGATAGATATGGACAGCCTGAAATAGATAGATAGATAGATAGATAGATAGATAGATAGATAGATAGATAGATGGACAGCCTGAAATAGATAGATAGATAGATAGATATGATAGATAGATAGATAGATAGATAGATAGATAGATATGGACAGCCTGAAATAGATAGATAGATAGATAGATATGGACAGCCTGAAATAGATAGATAGATAGATAGATAGATAGATAGATATGGACAGCCTGAAATAGATAGATAGATAGATAGATATGGACAGCCTGAAATAGATAGATAGATAGATAGATATGGACAGCCTGAAATAGATAGATAGATAGATAGATAGATAGATAGATAGATAGATATGGACAGGCTGAAATAGATAGATAGATAGATAGATAGATAGATAGATAGATAGATAGATAGATATGGACAGGCTGAAATATATAGATAGATAACAAAGAAACCATTAATAGTACATTCTAGACAATACAATAACTTAAGTATATAGAATAGCAAAAACAACAACAACACAGCAGCAAGAACAACAACATCAATAATAATAATTTAATTTTGATTGAATGGCACCTCATCTTCTTGCATTTTCGGATGCAAACACTTTTTGTTAACTGAAGTCTTTGGTTAAAACTTGTGTAAAGTTAAACAAAGTAAAAGCAATTAATAATGCTAATAATCTAAGTCAAGAAAGCTTCTTTCTAAGCCCGACATGCACCATCCAAAGGCTGATGCAAACCGTCTATACATACCCCGTAAAGAAAGTGATAGAAGTCCTATTCGGCTAGAATTATCATACAAAATAGCAACTATTGGCTTACTAACATACATGGAAACAACGAGGAACTGGATGCTACATTTAGTCAAACACAAAAACAGAAAGAAAAAATATCCAATCATGAAAGAAGGCGGCAAATACAAACAAGATTAACATTTAGTAGATTCTGTAAAAAACCAAAATAGAACCGAAGAATCAACTGTTGCAGCAAAAAATATGAAAAAGT
>JBBBDQ010000346.1:3680000-3730000 GCA_037127315.1 Ascarosepion bandense | reverse complement strand
CACACACACACACACACACACACACACACACACACATATATATATATATATATATATATATATAGTAATTTTGTTATTACAATTGTTTATACAAGCATAATATCACTACACAAAAATCTTCATGTTTCAGAACAAAATTGTTCCTCTTCAGGTGGTATGTTAAAATAAATAGTGAAAATGATCTATTTTGAAAATATAAGATGAATTCATGGTTATTTAGAAAATTAAGCTGTGGTAGATGGAGGAAATGCTTTAGTGTGTCAATGTCGTTCAATCATAATTGAGAACCATGGAGATTTAATATTTGGGTTATGAAAGTGGGCAGATGGCTTGGATCTAAACATAAGATATATAGTGGGATCTTAATTTTTTTTTAAAATTTATTTTAACATATCACCTGAAGAGGAATCGTTTTGTTTATAAACGATTGTAATAACAAAATGACAATATTAAGCTCTACTATGTAACGAGCACTCTTTATAAAAGTAAATGCTTGGACAGTGGGTTTCTAATCTACGTGTTCTTTCAATTTTTTGTAATATATATATATATATATATATATATATATATATATATCAAAGGAACTATTTGTTACAGCATTGTAATTCGCCACTCTTTACTCAGATATAACATAGGAGGAGAGAATAATAATAATCAATGCAAAAACATCTGTGCTCATTAATAAAGAAGAACAGTAGAAAACAAATTAATTCCAAAAGGACAATTTTGATATTACCATGGGATCTATGGACTCTACGGAATCTCCCAATCTGGTAGGATTATCAATATTGTATAATATCACAGCTTATAAGGAAGTAGATACTAAAGACATTGGACTATAAAGAGACGATGGACTTATGATAAGAAGAAATGCCAGAAATTTTAAAATAGATAGAATTAGGAAAATGATACATAAAGTGTTTAAAAATCTTAATTTAAAAGTAACAATTAAAACAATTATAAAAAAGTAGATTTCCTCGATGTAACCTTAGATCTAGAGAAAAATATACACCAACCATAAAAAACCAAATACCAATCCTTTATATATCCACCCAAAGTCTAACCACCCTTCATCTGTTATCAAGCATATACCCTCATCAATAAAATACAGGATTAGTAAAAATTCAGCTAATGAAGAAGTATTTAATAAGCATAGCAATTTTTATAATACTGCATTAAAAAATAGTGGATACAAAAACCCAAATATTAAATATGTAAACGAGAAAAGTAACCGCCCAAGAACAAATAAGAATAGAAATATCATCTGGTGCACACACCCTTTCATCCAGATGACTAGTAGTAGATTGGGGAAAAAATTCCTCGCGTTAATTAGGAAACACTTTCCGAAAAAAGTCCACTAAGTAAGATCTTTAATAAAAAACACTATTAAATTAAGTTACAACTGTATGAACAATCTAGAAAAAATTATAAAAAATCACAATAATAATATTTTTAAAAACTTCAACAAAATCAATAAAAACAACTGTATAACAGAAAATAGCAGTTTAGACAAGAAAAATGTAATTGTAAAAACCCTATAAACTCTCCGTTAGAAAACAGGGGCTTTACAGAATCAATAGTCTATCAATGCGAAATACCTCAAAGGGAAATCCAAATAATATAAAAATTTATATAGGGAGTACTAAAAACACTCTAAAGAAGCGGATTTACCAGCACACCTCTTCATTTAATAATAACAAATACAAAAATAGAATATCCCTATCGAAATATCATTGGTATCTAAGGAACTAAAAAAAAAACACCCACAATAAAGTGGAAAATTCTAAAAGAAGCTAAAACATGTAAGTCCTTAAATGAACCATGTTCATTATATTTATACGAAAAACTTTTTATTATTAAATCAATTAAGAATAAACATCTATTAAATAAACGCAATGAGATAAATGTCTTTTGTAGACATTGCAAATTATTCGCATTAGAAAATGGATAAAATCTAAATAAAATATGTATATGACCAACAAGTGCTTAATGAAAATAATTACTGACGAACTATAAAAATAAATTGGAACATAGAATTATTTTTTAAAAAGATCTTTACTGAATGAGAATATCACATCAAAACAATAAAACTGAAGGGAGACGAGAGGAAAAAAGGGAAAATAATAAGATCAGGTTAAAGGCAGGTTAGCATCTTGACCGTTAAGGAGGGAAAAGATACAAGGGACAAGGGTAGGATGAGGGAGGAAAAAAAGAAAAAAAGGAAAAAAGAAAGTTGGTTAGTATGTATTTTTTGGGGCCAAATCCCAAAATTAATCTCCGCTCTGATTAGTCAAAAGAAACACACATGTAAATTTTATATCTTCCCACATACATACACAGCAAACCAGGTTTTTGTCATTTAAATGTAAATCATCTGCACGACCAACATCAACATTTCCTGATGATGAGAATCTATCTTGAAGCATAGAAATTTCAGTGTCGCAATGTACAATTAATTCATATTGTGGAAATTCTATAACAAAGTGGGAAAGTTTGCTTGCCATACGTTTCTTCCTTTAGGAAATCATCTGATGAAATGTGTCGCACGTCAACTTTTTCCACTTTTTTATACAATTTTCTAAATACTGTTCACAGGAGATCTGTGATCGCTTCATCAAAGTAAATGGTTCATCGGAAGAGAGAGAGAGAGAGAGAGAGAGAGAGAGAGAGAGAGATAGAGTGAGAGAGAGAGAAAGAGCTTACTTGACAAGTTTGTGAAAATGGATAGAGAAACAATTACGCAAAATGGATCATAATATTTCCGAGAACAGCAAAAAAAAAACACCCAAAAAAACAGGTAAATGTGAACATCTAAACCGCCCACATTCTGAAAAGACTTAGTATAGGGAAGAGAGAAAAGAAAGAAACAGAGTACAAAACATCTCTTGTATAAAGTACCCCATTCGAATCAAACCCACAGTTTTCGTTATGGCTTTTAATATGATATCAAGATATATAGATTAATTTTAATCATTTTGCTACAAACAAGGTAAAAAAAGCCACTAAAACGGAAGGTCTTACTCAATGTTTAAAAATATAAAAAGAAAATATTATTAAGGAGCAATAACAATAAAATATGCATTGTGGTGCAGTGGACATCGACTCGGAACGACAAATCGGGGAGCCGAGTTCGAATTCCAGTTAAATTCCTTGTATTTACTTACGCACAAATACCCTTAGGAAAGGTATAAATCCGTCTCTTCTCTCCAGTTATGAGTTAAGTAATAGGACAGATTGGGTTATATAGCCTTGGCTGGCAAGCAGTCTACCGCAGAAAGCAATGGCAACCTATTACGGGATAATCTTCTGTCCAGTCAGTCATGTCTCTTTCGGGACATGATCGCCCCAAAGCGTGTATCACGTATGGCACTCAACTGAGTGACTGAACAATAACAAAAAAAAAAACAAAAAAAAACAGAAATTAAGAAGATGAAATATAATGATTGACATTGCATTTAGATTTATGAATATCAATCTGGAATGGAAAAGAAGAAACCGAAAGAGAGTTCCACAAGCAATAAGTACGAGTGAAGAAACTGTTAGCAAAGAACTTACGGTTTCATCTCGCCATTTCAAGTGTAAAATGATGAGATCTTCTCACCAACCTAGCCAGTCAGTTAAGTTCCATACGCGATACACGTTTAGGCGATCATGTTTCTTTCGAAACTTGACTGACTGCACAGAAGATTTTTCCGTGGTAGGTTGCCATTACTTTCTGCGGTAGACTGGTTGCCAACCAAATCTATAGAACATCAAGTAATCCATATATGAGTAAAGGTTGAAAAGTTCACAGCTAGATCCCAGTGATCAGGAGCATCTTCTTGATTTAATTGCCATATGTGATACAAACTTGGGTGATCATGTCTGTTTTGAGACATGGCTGACTAGGCAGAAGATGTTCCCACATTACTTTCTGTGGTAGACTGGTTGCCAAACAAAGGTAGAGAACCCTGCTATTTAACCCATACCTAGAGAGAACAAATAACGGATTAATACCTTTTCACAAGGTTATTTGTGCGTAAGTGAATGCAGCTGGAACTCGAACTCTGCTCCCCGATTTGTCGTTTCGAGTCGATATCCACTGCACCACAATGCACATCCACTGTGCCACTGTGCCTAAATGTCCAAAGTCATGTGCGTTGTGGTGCAGTGGATATCGGCTCGGAATGACAAATCGGGGAGCAGAGTTCGAATTCCAGTTGAATTCCTTGAATTCATTTACGCGCAAGTACCCTTGGGAAAGGTATTAATCCGTCTCTTCCCTCCAGTTATGGATTAAGTAATAAAACAGATTGGGTTCTATAGCCTTGGCTGGCAAGCAGCCTACCACAGAAAGCAATGGCAACCTACTGCGGGATAATCTTCTGCCCAGTCAATCATGTCTCGAAAGAGACATGATCACCTAAACGTGTATCACGTATGACACTTAACTGACTGACTGACTTTATATTCGTTAAAAAAGAATATGTTGAAAAAGCGAGGAGAGATTGAAGCAGAGACATGATCGCCCAAAGCGTGTATCATGTATGACACTCAACTAACTGACTAGGAAACAAAGAAAAAGTTAATCGGAACTATTCTTCTTCTTCTTCTTCTTCTTCTTCTTCTTCTTCTTCTTCTTTGTGCCCTGTCCCTTCAGGACGTAGGCGATCATGGCTCTCCACGTCTCCCTATCCCATGTGGCTCTTAGTATGTTTGCTCCTGTTGCTCCTGGCAACCCCCGTTCCGTCATCCACATGATCAGACCCTACAAATATGTTATACGCTGCCTTCCTCTGTCTCTCCTTCCTTCTATCTGACCAGTCAGTATCAGGTTCTCCAGGCTCTCCTTCCTCAGTGCATGTCCCAGGAACTTCAGTTGTCTCTTCCTGATGCTCAGCATCAATTTCCTTTTTGTTGCCATTCTTTCTAACACCTTGTCGTTGCTTGTATGCTCAGTCGACGATATCCGCAGCATCTTTCTGTAGAACCACATTTCGGCCGCTTCCAGTTTTGTCCTCATTTTCGATGATATTGTCCAGCATTCACTGCCGTATTGAAGAAGTGATATCACGTAGCACTCTTTTCTTCGTTTCTATTGAGATTTTCCTGTGTGTTAGTATTTTGCTCATGAAAATATGTATATAAAAACCACAGAGGAATAACCGTTTTCCGCAAGTGCAATGGTCTTCTCACAAATTCTTGTCAGTTCGATTCCATTCTTGTTCTGTGTCAAATTTAGTTAAAACTCATTATGTAACATGGGCGCCTCTCGTATAACGGTGACAATGAAGCTTTTTTAGCACGCTCCGACGACATGTTAGAAGCAGCTGCTTGTGCATTTGTCATTTAAAGCATTTTTTCTACTGTGCGTAGCTTAATCTAGAACAAGACTACAAGTACAAAGCCGCTAATGAGTATAGAACTTAGTAATACAATCCATTGATTAAAAGCGGATTGACGAAAAAAATATCTGTATTAAAGTAATTGTCCGGACAAAATATCTGTATCTCCATACGACCATGTTATTAAGGATGGGCGGCTAGGCGTGGTATTGTATGTCTTTTATGATCCAAAACAAGAAGGGAGGGTCCGCTTGACTGATGGGTGAGAGCGACTCTTATCTCGTCTACTTGCTTTAAGTGCACTGATGCAGAAGAATGTTAAAGAAAGCCTTTAGATATTTTCTTTTTGGGCGAATTTCGATTCCTTCTGTCCAGTTTTGACAAACTTAGATCATTCGACGCCATTCTTAATTCAACGTCTGAATAGATAAAATCCCTTACCTCTTTAAATCGCCCTAAACACAAGATGCAAGACATAACAAGAATGGAAGAATTTCTTTCCAGTCGTTTTTCTTTATCTTTTTTTTCTTCTTCTTCTAGCCATGCTTTCTTACTTTCTTTTTCATTCTTCTTCTAGCCATGTTTTCTTTCTTTCTTTCTTTTTCATTCTTCTAGCCATATTTTTTCTTTCTTTTTCATTCTTCTTCTAGTCATGTTTTCTTTCTTTCTTTTTCATTCTTCTTCTAGCCATGTTTTCTTTCTTTCTATTTCATTCTTCTTCTAGCCATGTTTTCTTTCTTTCTTTTTCATTCTTCTTCTAACCATGTTTTCTTTCTTTCTTTTTCATTCCTCTTCTAGCCATATTTTCTTTCTTTCTATTTCATTCTTCTTCTAGCCATATGTTTTCTTTCTTTTTCATTCATTTTCTAGCCATATGTTCTTTCTTTCTTTTTCATTCTTCTTCTAGCCATGGTTTCTTTCTTTCTTTTTCTTTCTTCTTCTAGCCATGTTTTCTTTCTTTCTTTTTCATTCTTCTTCTAGCTATGTTTTCTTTCTTTCTTTTTCATTCTTCTTCTAGCCATGTTTTCTTTCTTTCTTTTTCATTCTTCTAGCCATATTTTTTCTTTCTTTTTCATTCTTCTTCTAGCCATGTTTTCTTTCTTTCTTTTTTATTCTTCTTCTAGCCATGGTTTCTTTCTTTTTCATTCTTCTTCTAGCCATGGTTTTTTTCTTTCTTTCTTTTTCATTCTTCTTCTAGCCATGGTTTCTTTCTGTCTTTTTCATTCTTCTTCTAGCCATGTTTTCTTTCTTTCTTTTTCATTCTTCTTCTAGCCATGGTTTCTTTCTTTTGTTCAAACATTTCTAATTCTAAGCCTTTTCTCTTAAAATATATTTTTACATTATTTCTTACTTTTACCTTTCTTTTCTTATTTTATCTCTTTCAATGCTTTCTTTCATTTTTCTCGCATTTTCTTTCTTCATTTCTTTCTTATTTTTCTAGCCACGCTTTCTTTCTTTCATTCAATCGCTTTTAATTTTAGTTTTCTTCACTGAAAATATATTTTACACACACACACATTCACTTTTTTCTTTCTCTCTCTTTCTCTTTATTTTCTTTCTTTCTTCTAGGCATGCTTATCTTTTATTTCTTTATCCTTTCATTCTCTTTTTTCTAGCCATGATTCCTTTCTTTTTTCTTTCGTTCAAACGCTTCTAATTTTTTCCTCCTCTCTCAAAATATGTTTTTATATTCTTTCTTTCTGTCTTTCTTTCATTTTCATTCTTCTTCTAGTCATATTTTCTTTCTTTCTATTTCATTCTACTTCTAGCCATGTTTTCTTTCTTTCTGTTTCATTCTTCTTCTAGCTATGTTTTTTTCTTTCTTTTTAATTTTTCTTCTGGCCATATTTTCTTTCTTTCTTTTTCATTCTTCTTCTAGCCATGGTTTATTTCTTTCTTTTTCATTCTTCTTCTAGCCATATATTCTTTCTTTCTTTTTCATTTCTCTTCTAGCCATATGTTCTTTCTTTTTCATTTCTCTTCTAGCCATATTTTCTTTCTTTCTTTTTCATTCTTCTTCTAGCCATATGTTTTCTTTCTTTTTCATTCATTTTCTAGCCATATGTTCTTTCTTTCTTTTTCATTCTTCTTCTAGCCATATGTTTTCTTTCTTTTTCATTCTTCTTCTAACCATATTTTCTTTATTTCTTTTTCATGCTTCTTCTAGCCATGTTTTTTTCTTTCTTTTTCATTTTTCTTCTAGCCATATTTTCTTTCTTTCTTTTTCATTCTTCTTCTAGCTATGTTTTTTCTCCTTTCTGTAATTTTTTTACCCATTATGTTCGTTTATGAATTTTAACTCTAGATCGTATACATTTTCCACTTCTTTCATTACATATTGTTTTCTTTCGTCTATCTTATTTTTGTATAATCTTTATCTTTCTTTAAGATTCTTTTCTTTCTTTCCTTCCTTTTCTTTTTTCATTAATCCTTTTATATTTATTTCAAATTTTAAAAATATTTCTCATCTCTTTTATATGTTTTTTCTCATACTTTTTCATTTGTTTTAACTTTAATCATTTTTTCACTTTTTAAAAAAACTAATTTTTTATTTACATCCTTTATTCTTTCTTCTTCTTTTAGATTTCTTTTTCTTTTCTTTCGTTTTTTTGTTTACTTTAAATCTCGTTTTTTTAATTTACATACAGATTCATAAAAATGTTTTTTTTTCTTTTTCAATCCAGATTCTACTATCTATTTTTTCTTTCATTTCTTGTTGATGTTTTTCTTTCCATTCTTCTTTCCATATAACCTTTCTTTTTCTTTTTTGCTCGAACGTTAATTTTACCTAAATTTTCTTCTTTTTTTTTCTTTCATGTTTTTCTTATTTCGTTTTCTCTTTCATTGGCGTTTCTTTTCTGTCATTTTTTTCCTTTCTTAATTTCATTTGATTATTTTCGCTTTCATGCTGTTTCCATTCCAGATTATGAATATTTTTCATTTATTTTTTTAACTTTCATTCATCTCTTCTTTATACCATATTTGAAAATACTTTACTTGCTTTTTCTATCTTTTTATCACCTTGGCATTCATTCAAAAACTCTTTCTTTCTTTCTCTTTTGCTCGTTCAATCGTTTGGGCTTTTCATCCCAGATTTTAAATATTTTTCATTTAATTTTGTCATTCGTCCATCTCTTCTTCACACTATATCTTTAAAGATTTTCTGTCATTTAATTTTATTTTCTGTTTATTTATCTATCTTTGTATCATATTACCATTTTTCTCTTTCTTTCTTTTGTTTTTCATTATTCTTCATCACTTTAAATGCATTATTATTATTCATTTCTTTATTCTTTACATTATCTTTTTCATTTATATTTATTTGTTTATTTCTTTTATCTCTTTTGATCTTTACTTTTATGAAATCAATCTTTTCTTTTTTGTTTCATTTTTTTTTTTTGCTATATATTTTATATATTTTCAATTTTTCTTACATTTTAGTGACATTTTTATTTTTATAAATTTATTTTTAACCCCACATTACATGTTATTTTTCTTTTTCGTTTTTCTTTCCTTCGTTTTCTTTCCTCTTAAACTCATTTTCTCAAAAGTTTATATTTTTTATTTCATTGTACTTTCATTCGCATATTCAATATTTTTATCATTTTCACTACAAAAATAAAAAAACTCTTTTCTTCTTCATTTGATGATTGTTTTACGCGTATAAATTCTTACACTTTCACTTTTTCGTCTCTTCTTTCTTCTTTCATTCTTTTTTTGTTTTACTTCTTTCATTTTTTGTATGAATTCAATTTTTATTTTTCGTTTATTTTCATGCTTCGACCGAATTGTTTTCCTTTATGTTTATTCATTATTCATTTTTATTATTCTTTTCCTTTCTTTAATTTAATTATTTTTCTTTCATATTTTTCTTTTATTTTTTATTATTTCCTTCTTTATTTTTCTTCCGTTGAATATGGCAGACAAGGAAAATTTAATTAAATGATTTATTTAGTGTTTTCCTGCGTTCTTACGTTTTTTCGTTTGATGGGAATAACAAAATACATAAGATTTCCATAGTGTCCGTTTTCCCAAGCACTATCTATCTATCTATGTTGCCTCCTCTCTTCTATCTATCTATCTATCTATCTATCTATCTATCTATCTATCTATATGTTGCCTCCTCACTTCTATCTATCTATCTATCTATCTATCTATCTATCTATCTATCTGTGTTGCCTCCTCTCTTCTATCTATCTATCTATCTATCTATCTATGTTGCCTCCTCTCTTCTATCTATCTATCTATCTATCTATCTATCTATCTATCTATCTATCTATCTATCTATCTATCTATCTAAGTCGCCTCCTCTCTTCCATCTATCTATCTATCTATCTATCTATCTATCTATCTATCTATCTATCTATCTATCTATCTATGTTGCCTCCTCTCTTCTATCTATCTATCTATCTATCTATCTATCTATCTATCTATCTAAATTTAGTCATTATCTATCTATCTATCTATCTATCTATCTATCTATCTATCTATCTATCTATCTGTGTTGCCTCCTCTCTTCTATCTGTGTTGCCTCCTCTCTTCTATCTATCTATGTTGCCTCCTCTCTTCTATCTATCTATCTATCTATCTATCTATCTATCTATCTATCTATGTTGCCTCCTCTCTTCTATCTATCTATCTATCTATTTATCTATCTATCTATCTATCTATCTATCTATCTATCTATTTCGATCTCTTCATTAACTATCTATTTTGATGTTTTCATAATCTATTTATCTCTCTCTTTTTCTCTCTCCCTCTCTCTCTCTCTTTCGCTCTCTCCCCCTCTATCTCTCTCTCTCTCTCTCTCTATATATATATATATATATATATATCCGTCATCGAAAGCAAGCCTGTTTCGCTGTATCACAGCTAATCAGTGTGGCTATACATCCACTTGCTTCTAACCGGGATCGAAACTCGACCGAATGATTTAATTACTTCGTTTTTGATCATAATTAAATTAGACCAGTACAAAGTCGTATTAAAAAGTGTTCAATACAATTATATTGTAGAGCTTTTGAATATTTTTCTGCAACATGGGTTGCATAATAACTCGTTTACAAATGAATATAATATATTCATTTACACATGACATGTTCTGTCTGACTATTTAAGTTATTTCAAAGTTTCCTCCGTTCGTATCTATTAATTTACGATAGATAGATAGATAGATAGATAGATAGATAGATAGATAGATAGATAGATAGATAGAGTATTGGTTGGCCTTATTTTCTCTCTCTTTGCTTCTCTGTTTATTCTGCCATCAAATTTACTTTCTGAATCTAACCATAAGCAAAACTTACAACTGATAATTTTGATCGTCTGCTGTAATGCGAAACATTTCATCTGTTACGCTTTCTTATATCACAGGTGTTTTCTTCTTCCACTGTCTTTTGTAAAGGTTAAAATAAATTGTTTATAAATAAAAAAATTAGAAACGAATAAATATATTCATTAAAAAAACATTCTGTAACTTTAAGAAGAACCATTAAGTTATACAGCATCATTTGTGCAAACAAATTCCGTACGCGTCCCATTCCCGCACATATCGACAGATCCAGACCAGCTTCCAGTATTTGTCTATATTTCTGGGATGTGCGTTGTGATTCAGCGGATATCGGCTCGGAACGAAAAATCGGTGTGTCGAGTTCGAATTCTAGTTGAATTCCTTGAATTCACTTACGCCCAAATACCCTTTGGAAAGTTATTAATCCGTCTCTTCCTTCAAGTTACGGGTTAAATAACAAGACAGATTTGGTTCTATAGCCTTCGGCGGCAACCAGTCTACCACAGAAAGAAATGGCAACCTACTACGGGATAATCTTCTGTCTAGTCAGTTATGGCTCTTTCGAGACATGATCGCCCAAGTGTATATCACGTATGGCACTTAACAGATTGACTATATTTCTGAGATGAAGTAGTATTTACACTATTTAGATTATTCAGGCTATTGTCCTCATCTTTGTTGCTATTTGTACCATGTTTCGACTTATTAGATGAGTATTAGATTCTCCAAGTCTACCTTCCTCATTACTTTTACCAGATGCTTCAGCTGTCTCTTCCTGATATTACATATATGTTTCCTTATCGTTTTCATCCTCTCCAAAACCTCTTTGCTAACAAGTGATATCCTGGGCACCATTTAGTAGAACCTGTTGCTTTGAATATAGAGGAGTACAGATATTACATAACAGTCCAGTACACTTTGTTTTGTTTCCAACGAAATCTTTCTGTCTCTCAATACTCTGCTTAGCTTTTGGAATGCGTCCTTGGCCGATGCCGATTCGCCTTCGGATCTCAGTGTCTCAATTTCCGTCCTCTGTCAGAACACTTCCCAGTTATTTAAATTTCTGTACCTGCTTGACTTTAGTAACCCCAACCTACCTGTGGTTGGCATTTTAGGCTCCTCTTTTTGCTGAGGATGTGCGTTGTGGTGCATTGGATATCGGCTCGGATCGAGAAATCGGGGAGCCGAGTTCAAATTCCAGTTGAATTCATTGCATTCACTTACGCGCGAATACCCTTGGGAAAGGTATTAATCCGTCTCTTCCTTCCAGTTATGGGTTAAATAACAGGACAGATTGGGTTCTATAGCCTTGGTCGGCAACCAGTCTAACGCAGAAAGCAATGGCAAACTACTGCGGGAAAATCTTCTACCCAGTCAGTCATGTCTCTTTCGAGACATGCTCGCCCAAGCGTGTATCACGTATGGCACTTAACTGACTTTTGGCTGATGACCATTGTGAACTTTCCTTCTTCTTCTTGTTCCCCCATATTAGAAAATTCAATTTCGCTTTTGGTTAATATCATAGTCGGGTTATTAAAAACAAATATATAAACTAAGTTATAACAGAACATGTTAAATTTATTTTATTATTAAAAACAAACAGACGAGTGAGAACGCGATACTTGAAAAAAAAACTTATAGTCAAGATGTTGATATCCCACACTACTTTAAATAAAAGGCTAGGAAGGAAAATTAAATTTTAAAAAAATCTCTCGCTTTCAACGTCACTTGATATAAAAACAAAAACTCTCTCCACAAACGCGTCACGTGATGTAAACAAACGTGTCACGTGATGTAAACAAACTCTTCATTGACGCTCTCGCGAAATCTCGCAAAATCTCGCGAAATACGTTACGAATTCAAATTTTAAAATCATTTGTTTCTGATGAAGGACCGAGGGCGGTCTGAAATATAAAATATAATAGTAGAAATAAACAAATACTCTCAAAAAACCACATTTTCAAACTCAAAACTTTTTAATATTCTTTCCTATGCATATTAAGACAGTATACGTGGGTCATCACTATGCTATATATATATATATATATATATATATATATATATATATATATATATGTGTGTGTGTGTGTGTGTGTGTGTGTGTGTGTGTGTGTTCCTTTAAGTTAGATCAAAAATATAAAATGTTTTCTTTTTCCCTTTCTTCGTCTTTTTTCTTTCTTATTTTAGAAAATGTTGGGATATGGAGAAAGATGAAAGTAAAATTTTGTAACAATAATGCATAAATCAACGGAAATAGGTTCTAGACATGGGTTTAAAAATTAAGTTGACACTTTGGCCGTTAAGATTGAAAGTAGAAAACATGTATTCCCCAAAAATATAAACTTTTTTTTCAAATTTAAAGTGAATCTCTATTCTGATTAGTTAAACTGAACCCACACATAATTTTTTTATGTTTTCCCATATCTATAAATAACAAACGTATTCTTTCTTATACTTAAATGAAAATCATGTTCACAACAAAGATCTAACATTACATTGCCTGATGACGAGGTACACACATACATAAACATATTCAGTCACAAATGAGATAAATTTTATTATTGATAATGGCTAAAAGCACAGCCGAAAGCGCTCCGAAAAACAAAATATTTGGACAATTTTTATATCCTTTATATTCTGAAAAGAAGAAAAATCGTAAAAAATCACAATACAAACAGAAAACTTCACCCGAATATATATATATATATATATATATGTATATATAGCGTCATCCGCAGACAGATCTGTTTCACTGTATTACAGCACGGTTAGACATCTGATTGCTTTTTAAACAGGTTCGAAATCCGATCGAATTGTTGTCATTCTATCTCTGAGCTATGGGCGCTCGGTAGAAGGAGGCAGACTTTTAGCGTGTGATATATCATGCATATATATATATATATATATATATATATATATATATATATATCCTGCTGGATAGCACACATTTTCGTCATAAACATTTATCGTAAAATAATCAGGCCGGTAGATATAAAATATAAAATACTGTTTAATTAAAAACATAATATCTACTTAAATACGAGTATCGGTAAAAATAATGTTCAAAATAATTCATTACATATATATATATATATATATATATATATATATATATATATATATATATATATGAGGTTAGACGTGTGTGTTTAAGAATTATTTTGTGTAAAATATCATTATGAGTACAAATATTGCTAGCAAGTTTACTATGCAGAATATATTATTAATGCTATGAGTCCAGGTGATTCGTTTAATTTAAATTAGTAATATTTTGACGAAATTTTCTTTAACTACAATTAGGAATAAATTCATCAAATAGTACTGAAATATTGTATTTTCTGTCAAATAACACGCATGCGTACCATACACCAGGTTTATGCTTTACCCTGATTGCCTGTTTCGCTTAATGCCGCTTTACGCAAAGCAATTTTCTCACATCTTTTATTATTTAGTAGAAGCAATTTTTGTTTTGAAATTTATTTACACGTCGATAACAGTAAAACTGCTCTTATTATAGAATCAAATGTGTTCACGTATTTATTTATTTTCGTGTATCAATAAGTTCAAATGCCGAATGATGAAAGCATACATTTTACAAAAATTATTTATTTTGCAACATAATCTTCATTGTCGATGTCTGTAATTCGGTGATGTCTCTTAATCATGTGCGTTGTGATACAGTGGATATCGGCTCGGAACGAGAAACCGGGGAGCCGAGTTCGAATTCCAGTTGAATCCATCGTATTCACTTACGCGCAAATACCCTTGGGAAAGGTATTAATCCGTCTCTTCCTTCCAGTTATGGGTTAAATAATAGGACAGGTTGGGTTCTATAGCCTTGGTCGGCAACCAGTCTACCGCAGAAAGCAATGGCAACCTACTGCGGGATAATCTTCTGCCCAGTCAGTCATGTCTCTTTCGAGACATGATCGCCCAAGCGTGTATCACGTATTGCACTTTACTGACTGACTCTTAATCACGTATATTGGAATATTATACAGTGAATATTTCTGTTTTCGTTCTCTTTGTTTTGGTAATTACTTGCATACTTTCTTTATCTCTTTCTTTGTTTCTATTTTGCCCTTTTCTTTTTTTGACTTGATTATTTACTTACCTTTTTTCTTTTATTTGATTTTTACCTTTTTTCTTTCTTTTAGTTTTTATTTTCTCTATTTTTCTTTGTTTCTTTTTATGTTTTACTTTTTTTTCTTTCTTACGCTTCTTCTTCGAGTGCCTTCTTTTAGTCTCTGTTTATTGTTGTGTTAACTTATCTGTTTTTTTTCTTTTTAATTATTATTCTTTCTTTCTTTTTTACCTTTATTCTTCAAATTTTTTCTTTCATTCCTTTAGTCTTTTTTCTTTCCATTTTTCTTTCTTTCTTTCTTTCTTTCCTCTGTTTTGACGTTGATATTGTGTATTTCTTATATTTATTTTCTTCATTTTCTTTCCCATATTTTCTCTTTCATCTTTTCTTTTTAGTCTCTCATTCCAGCATTTTCTGCTTTTTATCTTTTTTCCTATCTTTCCTTTATTATGGGTGTGCGGGTAGCGACTTCAAATGCAAAATCATAGAGCAGAGTTCGAATTCCAATCAACGAGTATTCTTTACCTTTTTTCAAAGAAATTTAATTGACCGGTGAATAATTTTGTCCTTTTTATTTAAAAAAAAAAAAAGTCCTGTTAAATTCCTTGTTCGTCTTTTGCCCGGTCATTGTCTAGTTGACCCCACCACCCCTCAGCCAAAAGATAAAATAATTCTTTTTCTCTACTGGCGTTAGTACATGTGTGTTTGGTTTAGGATCAGCTTTGAAATATTCTTAAAAGTAAGTTATAATTTTGCTTTGATTTTATTTTGTTTTATTTTTTGTGGCTAATTTAAAAATAGTTTCATTGTTATTTGAACGAGTATTCTTTACCTATTTTCAAAGAAATTTCTTTGACCGGACTTTAACTAAGTTAAAACTTAGTTAACTCACTACCGTTACCTTGTTTTTTCTTCTTGTTTAATTGGAGTAGATAGACTAAACTATCGCTCGGTTCACACTCCACCCACGTCTATTGTACAGGTGTAGGGGCTCATCCCTTGTTCCCTGTTTAGAATGTGGTTTCCGGCTTTCTCTTCCAATCTTCACTTTTTTTTTCAATTGGAGTAGATAGACTAAACTATCGCTCGGTTCACACTCCACCCACGTCTATTGTACAGGTGTAGGGGCTCATCCCTTGTTCCCTGTTTAGGATGTGGTTTCCGGCTTTCTCTCTCCTAATCTTTTCACTCTTACCTAGCCCCCGGCACATCAGTGGCGTTACCGCCTTGCTCGGGGTGATATGATTAAAAAAAAAAAAGTTCTGTACATTCACTTACACGTAAATTTCCTTGAGAAAGGTATTAATCCGTTTCTTTCTCCAGTTGTAGGTTAATTAATAGAATTCATATTTGGAAATGTCATTATTCTTAATGCAATATTCATTAGCAGAAAAAAAAAAAAAAGAAAAAGAAAAAAAAGGATTGTTCATACAGTTCAAAATGTTTTGGTTTTGAATAACCCATCGTGGGTTGATAAGCCTAAAACAAATACAACCAGCTTTTTCTTTTTCAGCCATTTTCTTCTTTTCTTCTAATTTTTCATTCTGATTTTTCTTCAATTATTTTCACTTTTTTCTTTTTTTTCTCCGCATTTATTTCTTCCGTTCTTGAGATTTCTTTCTGCTCCCCGCAGTCTTTTCCATACGTTTTTTGTTTCTTTCTTTCTCTCTGTTCATTTTTCTTCTATATCTTTCTTATATTTATTTATTTTTTTTTGTATTTTCCTTCTTTTTCTTCCTGATTTTATTCTTTCTCATGAATTTTATGTCCTTCTCTCTTCCGCTTTCCGCAACCCCCCAAAATCTTTTTTCTTCCTTCATTTATTCATAGACTTTTTACGCTTTTATTCTTTCTTTCTTCCTCGCTCGTTCTTCTTTCCTTATGTTCACCCTTTCTTTCTTTTTCTGAATTTCATTCCTCTTTCTTTTATTCATTTTCTTGGGATACGTTTCTTCTCGTTCTGTTTATTTTCTTTCTTTCTTTCATTCTTTCTTTCTTTTTTCTTTCTTTCTTTTTTTCTTTCTTTCTTCGTGGTCTTCTTCTTACTTTTATTTTATCTGCCTTCCTCGTTCGTTCTTACTACCTTATGTCCACATTTCATTCATTTGCCTAAATGTCATTCCTCCTTCTCTTGTTCATTTTCACGCGCAAGTTTCTTCTCGTTTTTTCTTTCTTTATTTATTTCTTCTAAGCATTCTGGATTTTATTCTTTGTCTTTCTTTTTCTTTCTTTCCTCCTTCTTCTCCGTTTTTCTCTCTCTTTACTTTTAATTTTCTCTTTCTTTCCCTTTACATTTTTCAACCTTCCCTCTCATTTCTTCCACTTCAGCTTTTCAAAAATTAACTCAGGCCAAACAGTTTTGCTTGACTAAATCCTTACGTTCGGTTTTCAAATCGGCTGACAACTAAAAACGCTATGAATCGACCAATCTGAATTTTAAAACCATCGTAACCGTTCTCAGATACTTTCCATGCGTTCAAATCTTGCCAAGGGGTAAAAAAAATTGTCGGAAGGCTAGAAGAGGGTGGGTGAAAAGTTTCTATGGAATCGCGCTGGGCATCCGGGTCATTTCTTTTTAGGTTGATTTCATCATACGTGCTTCATGCGAAAACAAATGGAAAGTTTATTTTTCCGTTTTATATTTCCTTTAAATTATTCTTAATGCCTTGTCTTAGTTTCTTTTTTTTTCTTTTTTTTTTTTAGTATTTGTTTTATGATATGAATTGATTTGTTATTGTTTGTTTACGTTTTGTTTCGCGTTTGTGAACCGATGATTTTCTTCATTGAGATGTGGCTATTCCGGTTCGATGTCTGTTCGTGCGAACGCGACCAATGAAAAGAAGGTTCATTGTAGACACGTCGTGATTTAGAATCAAAATAAAATACGAACAAAATAAAACTTTTTTTTTCTTTCGAAAATTTAAAAGGTGACACTCGTCACTTTCACTTCAGCGCGAAAATGTTTACAGATATTTTTGAATATCTGCAAAATGTCTTTCTTCCTTCTTACTCTGCCTTTCTTCCTTCTAATTGTCTTTTCTATTTTTTTTTTAATTATTTCTTTTTTTTTTTAATCACTCTTCATCCACCAGTTATCCATTCTATATTTTTCTCTTCTTTCTCTCTTTTTTCTTTTCTAACTCATTTTCTTTCATCTTCTCTCGACTATTCTTTCTCTATTCTCTAATTTATTTCTTTGTTTCTGTTCTTTCTTTCTTTCTTTCTTTCTTTCTTTCTTTCTTTTCGTCGTTCATTCTTTCTTTATTCTATTACTCTTTTTCTTTTCAAACTTTCTTTTCCCTCTTTCTTTCTTTTTTTCTCCGTGTTTTTTTTTTCTTTTTAACCCGGCATTTATTTGTTTTTTTTTAAATTTTTACCTGAGTTTATCCCCATACATTTCTCTCACTTTTTCCCAACTTATCCTTTTCTTTTCCTTTTTCTGTTTCTGTTTATTTCTTTCTTTCTCTCTCTTTCTTTCTCTCTTTCTTTCTGTTCTTTCGTTCTTTAAATTTCTATTCTACTTCTTTTCAAACTTTCCGTTTTCCTTCTTTCTTTCTTTATTTCTTTATTTTCTTCATTCTCTTTCCTAATCTTAAACATAGCATTTTATTTATTCTAACTTGATAAAAGGCAAGAAAGGAAGAGATTAAGTTCCACGAATATTTTAAGTAAGGAATCTTGCTTGCCTTTCTTGAAAATCCGCTTTCAAAATTCTGGTTATTTTAGCTAAATTAGAACACCGATCACGGACGCCAATGAAAAATACACACCCAGTTGCAAAGCAAGCCACCCACAAATATTCGTTCTTTACTTTCTTCACACTTTGCTTCTTCTGTCTCCATTTTTTATCTTTGTTTTCTTAGTTACTTTATCATTGTAGCTATCCTAATGTTACTATAGATATATCTACATAAAACCTCTCTGTCTTTCTGTTGTGACCTCGTCACCAAGTTATTGTGGTCCGTTGAGGCCAGAAATAAAGACACAAAGACGGAATAATGTTAAACAAATATATTACAAAGACGGTAGTACAAATATATACCAATGAACGATTATTAGCGCGGCTGTCAGAGTTATGCTAGAATATATATATATATATATATATATATATATATATATATATATATATATATATATATATATATCCAATGCAGAACTGCTGCTTATATAGAGTTCAGAAGAGTTCAATGTGTCATATGAGTAATTCACCATAACACTCTACTCATAACTATTAACTCCCCAGGGATCATAATATTTTTTTTCCTTTTCGTATTCACAACGCGAAAATCCGTCTTTTTCCTTTTTCTTTTTACACGGCGCTGTTCGGGAACCGCTTGCGGTATAGGTATGCCAAAAGTATCATACATGACATCCATTACTTCTTTTTTTTTTTTTCAGGAGGAACGTTGTCAACATTGTCCGACAGGCGTTTCCTGATCTGATTTAAATGTCTTTTGTGAGTGAACGGGGGACCTTTAATTAAATCAACCATATTTTCCATTCTTTTGTCAATTGTACCCCTTTCTCAGAAACATTTGTTGTCTCGTTATATACCGAAAAAAATCACTCCTAGTTGGTAGCGTTTCGTAGGTACCGTGTTTGTTCGTCCAGTTTTTGTTTGTTTCGGAAGTAGCTTGTCGAATACAGACCTGATTTTACGAGCAAACATTACCTCGGCTGGGGGGTAATGATGATGATGTGTTGTCGTTGGCCGTTATTCAATACACCTGATGGAACTATTGTGATGTCTAAGTCTGGGTTAGAGTGGGTGAGAAACAAGTCCGACTTTCTTCATTTTTTGGAATGCTTCTTAGCATTCAGGTGTCAACTCCCAGTTCTTGTTTTTTTCAATAGTTCGTTTAATATAGCACGTATGTTGCGAATACTCAGTAAAAACGCCTGAAAATCATTTGCCAAAGAGACAATTTTGCAAGTTAGATATATTTTCGGGAATTGGCGTGTCGTTGATTGCTGTAGCCTGTTCTGAATCTGGTTTTATGCCCTCTTTATCGATGATGTTTCCTACGTATTTCATTTCTTCATGAAGATTCTTCCATTTGGATTCTTTCAATTTGAACCCGTACACCTGAATTCTTGAAAAGACTTTATGCACATGTTCCTTATGCTGTTCTACATTTTGACTGATCATTAATATGTCGTCTACATATGCAACCGCAAAGTCAAGGTCGCTCAGCATAGAATCCATCACTTGTTCAAAAATTATCAGTGCAACCTTTCCCCTGAACGGTAGATGTTCGAACACAATGGCTGTTCATACGTAGCAATTAGAATATTCTTCTTCCACCGGTATTTAAAGATACGCGTCGATTTTTGAAAAAAAAAAAATTCCCCCATTTAGTTTCACAAAATTTTTATCCGGTCTGCGTAAAGCATAATAATAATCTTTCAGTGTTGCATTAAGCCCCGTCGAGAAATCGGCGCAAACCAGGATCTCGTTTGAATTTTTCCTCACATAGACGGTCGGTGGAGTCCATTGACTGTACACAATTTTCGACAAAACACCGGCTCTTCTAGTCTCTCGAGTTCGTCATTTATTTTTGGTAAAGAGACGAAAGACATATTTCGTTTTTCCTTAAACACTGGTTGGGTGCCATCTTTTAACTCAAATTTTGCCGTTATCTTGTTACATTGACCAAGGCACACAGAAAAAAATCAAACCTTCTGAAAGTTTCTTTTAAGTTTTTTATTAAATTATTTGCCTCAGTGTTTCGGTTTTCGAGTTTTTGTCAAAATGAATTAATTGCCATGTCCCACAACTTAAATTTTACCATCCAGTCGATGCCAAACAAATTTTCTGTATTTTTAATGCAAATGTCTTTAGCTTTAACCTCCATCCATAAAATGTTACATTCGTGATGAGTTCTCCCTTAAACTTGATTTCCTCCCCTGACAGGGACCTTGCCATTTTATTAGTTTTTAGCAAGGTTGGCTTCCCAACTTTTTACAAACTTTTTTTTTTTCTGATTTATGATTGCTAAATCAGAACAAGAATCCAACTGTAACTCAATATTTTTATTTAGGATTTGTACTTGCACGTATTTCCTAATTGTTAAATCGTTTTGTTCATCTGATTTTGTGTTTTTACGTAGCTATCAACCTTTTTCTCGCTCAACAATGTGAGCTCTTGTGCTCGGTAAGGCTACAATTTAAATATTTTTTATTCCGGTAAGAGTAGTATTTATACCTATGTAATAATCAATAATGTAATAACCGAAACACGGGTTAGGAAGCGAGTTGTCTCGTTTCTTTTGTGATTGGTTTGATTTAAGGGGAGAATCAATTTTTTTGTTGTTGTTTTTTTTGTGTTTTTTTGCGTGCTTTTCTTATGTACGCTATGCCAGATTTCTGGATATTTTTTAATCTTGGAGAACGCTGACGAATCTCTGCTAATCCTCCGTTATTTACTGGAGAGTAAGGGTTAGCTCATTTTCCTCTTTATTTCTAACTCTACGTCTAATTTCAGCGTCTTTAGCTGAAACGAATCCCTCAACAAATATCAGACACCTGAAGTTATTTTCACTAAATTCTGACAGTTCCAAATCGTCGCAATGCTTGATCCCGACCGACGCTAACGTAGTGAAATCTTCACTATCATTTCTGGTAAAATCCATCTCTTATGAAAGAATGAAGTTTTAGGACTAAAAAGTTCTGTAATATGTTTATCCGCTTTGGTGAATGGTAATTTGCTTGTTTTACGGTGTAAAATATAATTCACAAAGTTGGCGTGCTCTGTGGTTGCCAGTTTTCGAAGAAGTAGGCGAACTTTTTTAGATTCCAATCAATTTATGCAGTCTGTTGCGTATAAATACTCGAATTTTTAAGATAGGAGGCAAATTTATATCTTCGTCTGGAAAATATGTAAACGTGTATATATTGCACCCTTGACGATGTTTTGTGAGAACGCATTTTCGTTTTCACTAATTCGTCCTACGTTTGCCATTTTAAGCAATTTTCTTTGCTCTTGTTGAGATTGAAGTCGAATTTCTTCAAGTTTCTGATGTCTAGCTTCAGTTTGTTTTTGAATTTCAAGCCGTTCTTTTTCAGTTTGCTTCTCATATTCTAGTTGCTTTTCTTGCCATTTAAGTTCCCATTGGTTTTGCTGTTCAAGTTTGAACTTAAGAAATTCGAGCATGGTGGATTTAAATTCTTCCATGTCTTCTTTTTTTTAAGGATTACCCGAATACAAATTCAAATTCAAATGAAGGCTTTACTTTTCTTTAGAAAAAAACTTTAATTTCATACTCACGCATTAACGAAATAAAAATTAACTGTAACTATGGGGGAATAGCACAACACTTCAATCAACCGGGACACACATTAGAAAACTGCAAATGTTTACTAATAGATTCTGATTTTAGTTCTACATACTCACGCAGAAAGAAAGAAAAATACTGGATTTTAAAATTAAATACATACAGGCTAGGGTTAAATAGGGACTTAGGTGTTTTAAATCTTTATAAATATTTCAATAGTTAAACATTTTTTCGATACACTTAAACATTTTTTTCTTTAAAACAACATTTATAAGTATTATTAAAGATAGGTTTACGTTTACAAATATTAAAAAATCTATCGCTTTCTGCGTCACGTGATGTAAACAATCTCTCGGACGAACGGTCATCGCGAAAACGTTTTTAATTTAAATTTTAAAATCATTTTTTTCTGATGAAAGGCCGAGGATGGTCTGAAATCTCAAATATAATAATAGAAATAAATAAATACTGTCAAAAAAATACATTTTTAAACTTACAACTTTTTAGTAGTTTTTCCTATACATATTATTAAGACAGTATATGTGTGTAATATAACGGTCTGGCCCACCCAAGAAAGGCTGATACAAGCCGTGTTGTTTCCGGTCGGTGAAAAGTAACGGATGTCACTTTGACCCTATTTCCGGCAGATGCGGAAATAACTCAGAGGCAAACAGACAGGTGACTCTGAGAATTACGTAGGCGTCGCGTGGGCGTCGCATGATCAAGGCAAAGCCGGAAGAAACAAGTCCCGGTTTTGGAAGATATATAAAGACCGCGAAAACACGGATTCGCCAGTCAGAAGAAGTGAGAGCAGAAGTAGCAGCAGAACCACAGAACACGAAGGAAGGCAGTTCACAGCTGCCCCAATAGCATGCTGCTATTGCGGGGTACGCATTCGTCAACCCATTAGAAGCGCTCTCTCTCTCACTCCTGCCTCTATTCTACACGGTCTATCGTCAATAATAAAAATATAACTCATATTTTTATATATATGCGTGTTTGTTGTTTATTGATATACAACACGTGGATCATCACTATGTTATATATATATATATATATATAATTCGTCCATGCATGGAATACTATTACCATATCTGGTAAGGTGCTCCTGCTGTTCATCTCTGGATTCTTGACAAAATCCAGAGAAGGATATGAAATATAATTCCTTCCAATGTAGCTGCTCGTTTTTAGCCTCTTACTCGCCGACGGTTTGTAGCTTCCCTCTGTCTTTTCTACAAATATTTTCACGGCTTCTACTCTGATGAATTTTTTTTTCGCCGATGACCCACCCTCATGAATTTACCCGTGCAACTAGATTGTCAACTAGGTCCCAAACTTTTCCTGTCTAAATAGGTAAATGTAACCGCCAATTCTACTCTATCACTTTCTATCCTCGTACTTTCCGGCCGTGGAACTACCTTCCCCATGCTTGCCCTCTCGATAACCACAATCTCTAAAAGTTTAAATGTAACATTAATTGCCATTTTCTATCTCCACGACTACCACCTCTCTCTTACCCTTTCTACAAGATCACCTGTAGTGTTTTTTGTTTCTCTCTGTCTGCCCTCTTCTATCATTGTAAATTCCTGCACACCAGCAGCAGTACTGCATTGCTTGGGGGTGAAACGATTTTAATATATATATATATATATATATATATATATATATATATATATACTAGCAGTATAGCCCAGCGTTGCTCGGGTGTAATGAAAGCTTTAAAACTAATCCATGGTCCTGGAGCTCAGACATTTTGGACGGTAGCACGAAAGACTAAAAAGCAATAGTTTTTTCCACTTAAAGCAAAACCGTATACTAAAAGAAAAATGAATGGATGGAAGTCAAATTTTGATTTCCTGGTATCGATATCAAATAAGTTTTTTCGTCGTAAATGGAATTTTGAAGGCTAAATAAGTCCTCTGAGTAAATGGTATCATGACTGAGACTAAGAACTACAATTATACCTACTTAGAGCCAAACCCGAAGCAAAAACTAAAATAAAAATGCTAAAAAAATACAAACATAGAGGCAGATAAACAGACACACACACACAAACATCTTGCTATATATATATATATATATATATATATATATATATATATATATATATATTATCGATTTTCTGCACTATTGTAAGAACTGCAAACTTGAAACTTCTGAATATCGTTTCTTATATCTTTGTCTATGAGTGTATCAAATTTGATTAAAATCGGACAACTCTTTCTATAACCCGATTTTTTCGATTATCGATTTTCGATATTTATCCGGGGTACCTCGACACAAAACCTAGCTAAGAACACTCGCAGACGCTTATAGTACAACTGTGTAAATTTTCAAGAAAATCGATTCAGCCGTTTCGGAGTTTATAGGTAACGGACACACACACATACAGACAAAGTTCCATTTATAAATAAGTTTAGATTAGATAGATACATATATATATATGTGTGTGTGTGTGTAAAATTATTTCAAGGTAGTATATATTGGTATTTATTTTTTATTGTTAAAAGTCTTCAAGGTAGTATATATTTATTGGTAAAAGTTTTCAATATTCTGACTGACACCAAATGGGTCGAGTTTCGATCCTGGCCAGAAGCAAGTGGATGTGTCTAGCCACACTCATGAGCTGTAATACATCGAAACAGGCTTGTATGTGGATGACTAATATATATATATAGCCATAGAACATATATTTACAGTATAGAGACACATGTGCACACACACACATGTATAGATAGAAATAGTAAATTAATGTAGAGTGGTTTTCCCGCACAATGTGTCATTGTAACTGGTGAGTTAAGTAAAAAATCTCTCCAGATTAATTTTATTATCGTTCTGTCTATTTCTTGGTATTGAGCAATTTTTGGCAAAAACCTGTTTGCCTAAAATGTCTTTCTACTAGCAAACAATTTGAAAAACAGCAATTTTGGTACCAAGCATCATTACAATTTAACACTATATATATATATATATATATATATATATATATATATATATATATATATAGTGTTAAATTGTATATATATATATATATATATATATATAGTGTTAAATTGTAATGATGCTTGGTACCAAAATTGCTATATATATATATATATATATAAATATATATATATATATATATATATTATGGCTGGTAGTTTTACACTTCAAGTGACCTTCACATTGACATCAGAAGGTCGCTTATTGTGGAACAAACAGTTATTAATTTTGCCATGGTGACCTACTAGTGAAATGAAGTTAAATCTAGCTAATAGATTCTGTTGATTCATTTATCTTCGACATTTTACTTATAGTAGTCGATATAATAGGGAGTCAACATAAAAATAGAATCGTATTTTATAGGGAGTCATGGCTTTACTATCTTTTTGTCGCAGACATTATGACGTGCCCATGATTCATCACACCTTAAAACCTATGTACTCCCTCTGAGGTGGATCTCTTTTCTAAAACCGTAGGCTCTACGCATTTGTTAGTAACAACCTTTTTACGCAGATATCAACAACTGTACCGGGTAATGTGGTGCTGGTATAGAATGCGGCCTACTTTATGTGGCTTACGAAATTTTGTCACTGGTATAGTATGTGGCCTACTTATTGCATGTGATCCACGAAATTTTGTCACTGATATAGTACGTGGCCTACTTATTGCATGTGATCCACGAAATTTTGTCACTGATATAGTATGTGGCCTACTTATTGCATGTGATCCACGAAATTTTGTCACTGGTATAGTATGTGGCCTACTTATTGCATGATATCCACGAAATTTTGTCACTGGTATAGTATGTGGCCTACTTATTGCATGTGATCCACGAAATTTTGTCAGTGATATAGTATGTGGCCTACTTATTGCATGTGATCCACGAAATTTTGTCACTGGTATAGTATGTGGCCTACTTATTGCATGATATCCACGAAATTTTGTCACTGGTATAGTATGTGGCCTACTTATTGCATGATATCCACGAAATTTTGTCACTGGTATAGTATGTGGCCTACTTATTGCATGATATCCACGAAATTTTGTCACTGGTATAGTATGTGGCCTACTTATTGCATGTGATCCACGAAATTTTGTCACTGATATAGTACGTGGCCTACTTATTGCATGATATCCACGAAATTTTGTCACTGGTATAGTATGTGGCCTACTTATTGCATGTGATCCACGAAATTTTGTCACTGATATAGTACGTGGCCTACTTATTGCATGTGATCCACGAAATTTTGTCACTGATATAGTACGTGGCCTACTTATTGCATGTGATCCACGAAATTTTGTCACTGATATAGTACGTGGCCTACTTATTGCATGTGATCCACGAAATTTTGTCACTGATATAGTATGTGGCCTACCTTAAAAATAAGAAAGTATTATAACTGTCTGGTAATAAATAGTTATGGAACTACTTGTTTCGATCAAAGGATGCTGTTATAGTATATTTAGTAACTAGTAGTTAAATATGCTGTTTTAGTATGTTTAGTGACGAGTAGTTAAAGAACTGCTAGTAACAACGAAATAAATTAAAATTAGATAAATATAAAAAAATAATTAGTTTCAATAAATAGCCGAGTACTGATACCTATAAATATACTCTTACTGAGGTAGGAGTGGGCACCTGGTGATCGTGTAATGATTAACAAGCTTGCCCCGCTAGAACCTATTATAATTGAATAGTGAGTTCGATCATCACTGGGTACTCCATACTTTCGGTCCTGTGCTACGATTAAGCGGCGTTTTAAAAAATCACATCTTACTGAGGTAGGAGATATTCAAACTGTGTATGCCCATATTATACCGGAATCGAAGAGGTAGGCCACATACTATACCGGCACCGGAAATATTTTGGTCTCATTAATGAGGCCATAGCACATCTCATAAGTGATTAATAGACCTCGTTGAAAGGCTAAAAAATTAGTTAAAGTTCTTTCCACTTTGCGAGGTCATGGTTTTGGCCAACTTGTATTGTCTCGTACATGTTTACTTGTAACAACAGCCTCTCCATTTCAACTGTCAGTGTCCAGCCAGCGTCCACTAGGGACAAAGGAAGATCATGGACACTGCTTCAAACCCTCGGGACAGTATGCAGCTCACGTCCGACTATTCTTATTCCAGTTTTATGTTCGATCTGAGTTCGCAAAAGATATTGAAGCTGGGGCTGGGTGTTGAAAAGAAGAAGACAAAAAAAAAAAAGAGAAATTGTCAAAAATGATAGAAAGTAAAAAAAACAAAAAAAGAAAAGAAATAAACAGAGAGAAAAGGAAACAAAAACAGATAAAAAGAGGACCAATAACAATATAGATGGAAATAATTTAATGATACCAAAACAAACGTTTCTGAGTAAGAGCCTGCTTTCATAGTCGTCAGTATATATATATATATATATATATATATATATATATATAAACTTATTTATAAATGGAACTTTGTGTGTGTGTATGTATGTGTGTGTATGCGTGTGTGTGTGTGTCCGTTACCTATAAACTCCGAAACGGCTGAACCGATTTTCTTGAAAATTTACACAGTTGTACTATAAGCGTCTGCGCGTGTTCTTACCTAGCTTTTGTGTCGCGGTACCCCCGATAAATATCGAAAATCGAAAATCGAAAAAATTGGGTTATAGTAGGAGTGGTCCGATTTTAATCAAATTTGATACATTCATAGACAAAGATAAGAAACGATATTCAAAAGTTTCAAGGTTGCAGTTCTTACAACAGTGCAGAAAATCGATAATAAAAGGCAAGATGTTTGTATGTGTGTCTGTTTATCTGCCTGTATGTCTGTATTTTTCCAGCCCTTTTATTTTAGTTTTTGCTTCGGGTTTGGCTCTAAATAGGTATAATTGTAGTTCTTAGTCTCAGCCATGATACCATTTACTCAGAGGACTTATTTAACCTTCAAAATTCAGTTTACGACGAAAAGAACTTATTTGATATCGATACCAGGAAATCAAAATTTGACTTACATCCATTCATTTTTCTTTCAGTCTCCGGTTTCGCTTTAACTGGAAACAATTATTGCTTTTTAGTCTTTTGTGCCAACGTCCAAAGAGTCTGAGCTCCAGGACCATGGATTAGTTTTATAGCTTTCATTACACCCGAGCAACACCGGGATATGCTGCTGCTATATATATATATATATATATATATATGTGTGTGTGTGTGTGTGTGTGTGTGTGTGTGTGTGTGTGTGTGTGTGTGTGTGTGTGTGTATATATTAATAGAATGATCAAAGAGCAGTAAATTTACATACACCAGCGGTAGAGTGTTCTATCTCGTAACCGCACCGAATGAGGTGTTCAACACGGTAACTAGAGAACATAATATGACTTCAGTACAAGAAGATACTTTCCGCCATGTATGTGAAATATATTTTTAATGTAACTATAACTAACTTTAACATTGTTTTTATTGGAATTTTTTATGTATATTCTCGTGGGATCACCAAATTTAAGCAAAGTTGAACCTGTTCATTACCTTAATGGGTGACCGCTAGAGAATATCAGGTGCTGTAATCTTGGATGTGCGAGTGGTGCAATGGGTAGCTGCTGGGAAGGAGAAACTGGATAGACGAATTCGAATTCCAAATGAATTCCTGACATTCACTCAAGCATAAATACCGTTGGCTAAGACAGAAATCTATCTCAGGCCCACAACTACTGATAAATAGCAGGACAGACTGGTTCTTTTAGCCTTGGTTGGCAACCAGTTAAGGAAAAAGAAATTCTGGATCCAAGCCTGGGGAGTGCTAGTCCTCTTTCCTTAAAAATTGTAATATTTGTTTTTCTTTTATTCCGATACTTTAATTTTATCCCTCTGTTTTTAAAATGCGTTAAATCTTTCTTTCTTTCTTTCTTTTGTTCCTTTGTTCGGTCACTTATTAATTTTACCCCTGTGTTTTCAAAATGCATTTATTCTTTTTTTCTTTCTTTCTTTCTTTCTTTCTTTCTTTCTTTATTTTTTCTTTCTTTCTTTGTTCGGTCACTTTTTAATTTTACCCATGTGTTTTCAAAATGCATTAATTCTTTCTTTCTTCCTTTCTTCCTTTCTTTCTTTCTTTCTTTCTTTCTTTCTTTCTTTTGTTCCTTTGTTCGGTCACTTTTTAATTTTACCCCTGTGTTTTCAAAATGCATTAATTCTTTCTTTCTTTCTTTCTTTCTTTCTTTCTTTCTCTACATTTTACTTCAGTCTTTTCATCTCTTTCTTTCGCCGACTTTCATTACTGCATATGAATCCGTCCATGCCATTGTATTTATCGAGTATCCATCTTTGAATTGTCGTGAGTTAAATTTCATCTCATTTTTTAAGTTTTACTATTTGTGCTATTTACTTTTATATCACCTTTCATCTTCAAACTACTTAGAGTAAAGAGGCTGCATTTTGTCCTACTATCTTGTTTAGTACACAGCCTGAACAATAGATGCCGTTATTGTTCAAAGCGGAACTAAAAGAAATGTACCTCAATGAGATAAGATGATTTCTTCAGCACGATGGCTAAGAAGGTCGTTTCGCAGAACAAATGGCTCCGGTCAATTGTGCAGCGCTACTTGTACAATTCACTAGCCATAATGAAACTGGATCAGACTGGGGTTGATCCTTCTTCTCAGCCTGTGAAGGTCATTTGTTGGGATTAAATCTTACCCATCGCAGGCCATTAACCTCAATATCTACCAAACGGGTCGGCAGGCGCGAATGTGATATATTAGGGTGCCCTCCGAGACAGAAAGATACCTAGATACAGTTCTGAATGCGCCAACCAGACACGGGATACTGCTTGATATATTTCTCTTGTTTGCCCTGTCAGGGATTAGTAACTCTGTATTTTCCCTTACTGCACTTTCACCATGTTCTTTGATCTCCAGTAACTGTAACGTCCATCAGGATCCATTCACATTTATATTTATGCACAAGTGTGATATCGAGTAATCCAATCCACTCAAAAGGTCTCCGATTAGAAGTGTTGCTAAGTATCTTTATGTGACTCTAGTTAATTGGATGCTTCGTTTTTCAAACTAAAAAACAAAAACCTCGAAAGTAAGCCATAATGTTTACCTACTACTTCTGCTTATAAACAAAGGTGCACAGCACGTCAGCACCTCGAGACATGCCTAAATGGTGAAGACCGGGTTTACTAAGAAAGAGATATGGGCTACTACTTGCCAGTCTTAATTCCCCAAGCTGGTCAGGCGCTCCTGCTGTTCATCTCAGGGTTCTTGACAGGCTTCAAAAGAGAATCTGTAATGTGATAGGTCCTGACCTGGCAGATCGACTCCAGTCACTTTCTCACTTTCCGCTGTCTCTTTTACAAATATTGTCATGGCTTCTGCTCCGACAAACGTAAGTCACTGGTGCTCCCACCACAAAACATTTACTCGTGCAGACAGACTGGCAACAAGATCCCACCCATTTACAGTTAGATCAACCAAATGCAGCCGACAATTCTACTCCCTCAGCTTCTTTTCTCGCACTTCCCGCCTGTGGAACTCCCTTCCATATACTTACTTTCCTGACGGCTACAACATCCAGGAATTTAAATGCAATGTTCAATTCTCATCTCTCATCCACTTGATTCCAGTCCTTTTTACATCACCTCGTATATATTTTTCTTTTTCTTTCTCTCTACCTTTGTAACTGTCTTCACACCTCTGTTCCCATCCTTCTCTTGCCCTTTCTCTGATACTCCCCTGTAACTGGTTCGTCTTTCTCTTCATTCTCCTCCTGACTAAACTTTCACTCTTCCTGCCTAAACTTTTTCTCCTCCTGTCTAAACTTATGTAGCCCCCCCCCCCCTGCGCATCAGTGGCGGTACCGCCCTGCTTAAGGTGAAACGATTAAAAACAGCATGCATGTGCTAACACTTCCAGTAATTATAATAAAAAATAGAGTCTATAATAATAAAATAAATATCCAAAAATAATTGAGCATCTTCTAAAAAGCTTCAGTGTTAGAACCCAATTAATATAAACTCGACTTGATAGTGGACCAATATTTTTGCACTGGAAAATATGCATCTTTTACAAGAAGGAACTTGCAAGAAACTGTTATAAACATCACCTAAACCCGGTTACTGAGAATTGGACCTGTAACAAGTTTATGGGATTTTACAATACACACAGACAGAACAGAATTTATTTCTTTACTGACATGTTTGTCATTGCAGATTGTAATGTAGCTTTAAAGATCTTAAAAAACTATCAAAATTCAAGCATCTTGAAGTTGAAATCTAAAACAAATGTGGTTTTTAAGAACATCAATATTTTTAGTTGTAAATGGAACCTTTGGATTGACTGGAAAAGCTTCCGATAGAGTCTTTGAAGGGATTCCTGGTACTTTACTCACATATTATGAAGAGATTTAGCTATGTAAAACGTGTGGGATCTTTGCTTTTTTGTTTGTTTTTTACAAACATATGAACATTGGAAGACGTCATGAAGCCATTTTTTTTACCTTAGGTCTCCGGTTGGACCACGAAACTAATGTGTATACAACAGAAATCATCGGGAATTATTATTATTATTATGTTTTCATTTTTCATCATATTTTGATTTCTGCTATGGTCACACTACTTACCAAGTCTGCATGAAGACCTAAGGCAGGTCGTGGTGTGTCGTTATGGCTCCATTTAATGTTTTTTTATATCTCACCTATCATCCGTAGCGTTACATAGACAAAGTTCTCCTTAGTGCGTTGGCTGTACTTAACAAGACAATTTTTTGCATATCTCTTAAGCTGGGGTTTCCAGTGATTCTTTTGATGTGTTGTTTTGTTCCATTTTTTATCATTTCGAGTGCACCTACTATCACTGGCACCACTCTTGTTTTCAATTACCACACTTTTTCTATTTCAATTTCCAGGTTTTTATATTTTGTCAGTTTTTCGAATTCCTTGGATGCAATTATTATTATTATTATTATTATTATTATTATTATTATTATTATTATTATCTTCTTTATTTCAAATTGATATCCATATTGCTACCTGATCTCTAATGTAGCATGTCCCTCTTCCCTTCTTTACGGTTTTCTCGCTTGGATGAGGTAATAAGCCTTGAATGTTTTTGTTTTCCCGCGAAATCTCTAGTTTGTGTTGATACCATTTGTCTAAATGGGCCAACTGGAATCGTAAGTACAGTTCCAAGTATACGACTGTTTCTACTCTCCTTTTTTGTTGATGTTGTTTTTCAAATTCCGTTTGTGTTAATACCCTGCATTCAATATTATTTGAGTTCATTTTTGTGGAGCAGTGGATATCGGCTTGAAACGAGAAATCGGGGAACCGATTTCGAATTCCAGTTGATATTCCTTGCATTCACTTACGCACAAATACCTTTGGGAAAGGTATTAATCCGTCTCTTCCCTCCAGTTATGGGTTAAATAACAGGACAGATTAAGTTCTATAGCCTTGGTCTGCGACGAGCCTACCATAGAAAGTAATGGCGACCTACTGCGGGATAATCTTCTGCCCAGTCAGTCATGTCTCTTTCGAGACATGATCACCTAGGCATGTATGACGTATGGCACTTAACTGACTGACTGACCTCTAGACTTAGATCGCTCTACTGGGTAATGAAGGTCACATTTCAGAACCTACCCACAGTTTAGAGACACAAAACTTTCTTTAACAACGCGATTAACTCATGTAACTTTTGTCTTTATTTCTATAATTTCAAATAAATCTAAACTCAAACGATTCCCAAACATTCGTTCAGTCAACTTGCCATCCACATGACCTGTTCCAGGCAGCGCTGTCATCTGCACACTTCTAATGATATCAGGTAACCTCAAGGCATCTTCCCAGTTAGAAAGATTTCTGAAAATAGTCCCGAGTCCACCCACCACGAAAGGAATGCTGTTGAATTAATGTCTTCGATTTGCCCTGCCAGGTGTAGTGACTGCTATATTTTCATCTGCTCTGCCTTCCCGATGTACTTATCCCAACATACCACAAAGTTTGTCAGGATTCATTCTCAACTGCTCTTGTGTACGAGTGTTATATCCGGATGATTGCTCTCCAAGGGCTTGTCAGTCAGTATGGGTGTATCCTACATGAGCTTCAATTGCTAATTCTCGATTACTGACGATAGTGAATACTCATACCACTTCTCTGTGCACTTGAGGCAACACTAAATAAAGATAAATTGGCTGTACTTTCAATGAGTACATGATGGAATAGGTACTTAAAGTCTGAACATACACTCCCGATCAAAAATTTAAGACCACTTAAAAATCTTTAAAAAGAATTTTTTTTGTTACGGATAGATTTTAAACTCCTCCCACTTAAGGTTACCAATACTACAATCTAAAAGGTTATGGAAACAAAAAGCTACATTCCAAAAATTTTATTCAGAAATTTACATGTTTATAAAATGAGGCGATTTACACATGATCAAAATTATAAGACCAGAGAAAAAAATTCTACGAAATTGTACCAAAAGTGTATGAAAAGTGTATGAAAACATTCAACAACCAAATTTAATAATGAGTTCTACCTCCACTGCTTTTGATGACTTCAAAAATTCTGTCGTGCATGCTAGAAATAAGTGTGTCCATTAAGGTGCAGGGGATGTTGCTCCAGCTTCTGAAGATGGCTTCAGAAAGTTCATTTTTTATAAAAATGTAAATTTCTGAATAAAATGTTTGGAATGTAGCTTTTTGTTTCCATAACCTTTTAGATTATAGTATTGGTAAACTTAAGTGGGAGGAGTTTAAAATCTATCTGTAAAAAAAAAGTTTCTTTTTAAAGATTTTTTAAGTGGTCTTAAATTTTTGACAGGGAGCGTATAATACTTTCGGTTTCTTCCTTCTTATTATTAATATTATTAACATCATTAATACAATGGGATTTATTCCCATTCAATATACGCCTCCTAATGTACCAGACATGTCTTGATTTGTGTGGGTTGCACAATGGAAAAATTAAATAAAATATTCAACGACCTGGGTCCGATGTCTGACACAACAATATGACATTAACGTTTATTACAAACGACTGTAATTTCGAAAAAACATCTCAAGGTGCATATTCTGTAAAAATATCCAGAATCGACCTATCTTACGAGCCTTAAAATGCATGAGAATAGTTACGTATACAAACTACTAACTTCTCGACTTCGGAGAATGAATAAAATAGCAGAAAATTTCAAAAAGATTTATACTAAGCTCTTTGATTAAATTCGTTTAGCGAGATGATTATAAAAAAAAAACTGAATCTCCCAAAATCTTTATATACACAAACCCTCATCCAGACAATATACTATATGAGTGTACCCCTGCCGTCAAAAATGGCAGCAAAATATTTGAGATGATTTTATATATATATTGTAATAGTTGTTACAATGGTTTATAAATTCATAGTATCACTACACAAACATTTTCGCATTTCGAAGCTGTTTTGCGTGCTTTTCATAGGGTGACAAAGTTGGAATGAGAAGCACGCAAAGAGCTTCGAAACGCGAAAATTTTTGTTTAGTGATACTATGAATTTATAAACCATTGTAACAACTATTACAATATAACGCTCTACGTTGTATCGAGCATTTTTATAAAAGTAAATGCATGAACAGCTGGTAAAAAAACCTACGAGTTCCACAACTTTGTTACAATATATATATATATATATATATATATATATATATATATATACCGGTCTTTATTATAATAAAGATATATGATATATACAGCATCATCCGCATTCAAAAAAGCTAAAAATAATGGAAGCATTATTAATAAAAAATAAAAGCCCAACATTTAATAAAGTCAACTATGAACACACCATCAATGTACTTATGTTCGGAACATAAAACACACATGACTCTACAAACATACATAACACAATTTACATTCAATTACTCATAAAATAGACAGACTCTTTTACCCCCCATCAAAATGGACTAAGCAAGTCTCCCTGAAAGCAACACACTGCACCTCCTCGCCCTCATCCTCTCTACTGATCTCAAGTGAAACTATTACATTGAATCAATAGCTAAATCAGGAAGTTTAGGTCACTGTGTCAGGTTAGAAAGTTTTTCCTGCCTGAGTCCATCTTGCACATATACAAACCAACCATCGAACCGTGCATTGAATACTGTTGTCATATTTGGTTGGGCGCCTCTGCCATTCATCTCAGGGTTCTCGACAGGCTTCAAAGGAGAATCTGTAACATGATCAATCCCAACCTGGCAGCTCGACTCCAGCCATTTTCTCACCAGTGGGATGTGGCTTCCCTCTGTCTATTCTATAAATATTTTCATGGCTTCTTCTCTGACGAGCTTAGATCACTGATGCCCCCTCCACAAGAATTTACTCGAGCTACCAGACTGGCAACAAGATCCCACACCTTTACATTTAAATCACCTAAATGCAGCCGCAACTTCTACTCAACCAGCTTCTTTTCTCGAACTTTCCGCCCGTGGAACGCCCTTCCGTATACTTGCTTCCCTGACAGCTACAATCTCCACGAATTTAAATGCAGCGTCAATTCCCATTTCTTGCCCGCTTGACTCCAGCCCTTCTCTCGTCCTTTCCCCATCACCTCGTCTATTTTGTTCTTTTCCTTTCTCATTTTACCCTCGGAACTGTTTTCCCACTTGCATTCCCATCCTTCTCTTGCCCTTTCTCTGACACTCCCAGTAACTCGTTCATCTTTCCTTTGCTCTCCTCCTGCTTAAACTTTTACTCTTCTCTTATGTAGCCCCCTGCACACCAGTGGTGGTACCGCTTTGCTTGGGGTGAAACGATTAAAAAAACAACTAATCAACAAACGTCTATTGAACAGGTGAAGAGGCTCATTCCTTGTTTCCTGTTTAGGATGTGGTTTCCGGTTTTTCTCTTTTCAAATCTTTTCACTCTTTTTTTTAATTTAATTTAATTTTTTTCATATGGAGTTGATAGACTAAACTATCGCCCGGTTCACACTCTACCCACGTCTATTGAACAGGTGAAGAGGCTCATCCCTTGTTTCCTGTTTAGGATGTGGTTTCCGGTTTTCTCTTTTCCAATCTTTTCACTCTTACGTAGCTCCCTGCGCATCAGTGGCGTTTTCGCCTTGCTTGGGGTGACATGATTAAAAAAAAAAAACGGAAAATTCTAAGTTGACCAAGATCGCCATTACATTACGTACGTTTCATGCTTTCTCACTAATGGCGTTTGATTCATTTTAACGTGTCGATTACCAGTACAGCTGTTTTTCTTTACAAGACAAGCAACGTTTGTACAAAATCTTATAAATTTTTGTAGATTGCTTTATATTTTTATACTTGAAAAAACATTTTTAAAAGAAAACAAGCATACTGTCGAAATATTGTTGAGTATTGTCAAACATTGTTTTTTCTTTGTTTTCTTTTCTTAAATTGTGCTTTTATCTAGGTGTGAAAAAATATTGAAAGAGTTACGTCAATCATTTTGTTTATTATATCTAGATGACTGCTTACGGTCACATCATGATCAAACACCGGTTCCGTACTACCGCCAAAGTTAAGCGAAGTCGAGCCTTGTCAGAACCTAGATGAGTGACCGTTAGGGAATACCAGGTGCTATAAACCTAGGTGTGTAATCGATAATTAAATATATATCTTTATATATCTTCTAGTTACGTTTATACCCTTATGTGTATTTAGACATCGATCCATACACACTTGTGCAAATTAATTGAAACAAAACGAATAATGTCTTCCTAGGATCTTTCACACTTTCTCTGATCACGTATACGTCGTCTCTTGGAGTTTGTTTTTTTTTTCTTTTTCTCTCTTCCGACCGTATTTTTCTTTACGTTTTGAACTGATAAGTCCAGTTTGTTTCTTCGCCGTGATGACATGGTTGACAGTTGAAAAGCTGACACCAACAATATCCACAATCTCTCTGTAAGGCCTGCTAGTGTGTTCGAGCTGTTTTACAATTTTTGCACACTTCTTTGGAGTAACGTTCTACACAGACAACCGCTGTAGGACAACTAATCGACAGTCGAGACAATAGTGCCTGGGTATGATAAAAATCTGATTCAATAATGGATGAGGCAACATTTTCAAGGCCAAATTTCATCATACACCAAAAAAGATTCATATAACTGTACATCATTGCAAATGACCTAATCTGAGAAAAAAAAAAGAAACAGATTACACCACTCCAGCGAGTTTAAAACTGACCGTATGCTGATAGAAAGGAAACTAAAACAGTTGTTCCAAGTAATTTGCACAAGGATATATATATATATATATATATATATATATATATATATATAATTTGTGTTGTCATGAAACTTCGAAGTTGACATGAACCCGCTCAGTTTAAGTGACAAATTCTTTGCACTAAAACTATCAACGCTCTATCGACACCCCGATATCGAGCTATTTACGATAAATTTTATCAGTAAAATCTACAGAAAAACTAACAATCTTGACGCTAAACACTATTATAGCTCAACAATATATATATATATATTGAATGTGTGAGTGAGTGAACTTTGTTTTTATGTGTATTACTCATATCAACATGCTCTTTTGGAGAAAAATGTCTGTTAACAATATAATATCGTGTTTAAATAATTCCTCTAAAGTCTGAACGCATGTACCGTTATTTAACAATGGATTACGCGTTCCTTCTCTAGAAATTTAACTAAAGACCGCTCAGTATAGTTGTAGTGTAAACGAAAGGTTGGCTCTCTAGGTGTTGAACAAATACTAATGTGCTAGAGCAGCTGTCTGTAACAGAGACTGTCTAATCGCTTTGAGGATGTGCGTTGTGGTGCAGTGGATATCGACTCAAAACGACAAATCGGGGAACCGAGTTCGAATTCCTTGCATTCACGTACGTACGCACAAATACCCTTGGGAAAGGTAATAATCCGTCTCTTCTCTCCAGTTATGGGTTAAATAATAAGACAGATTGGGTTCTATAGCCTTGGCTGACAACCAGTCTACCGCAGAAAGCAATGGCAATCTACTGCGGGATAATCTTCTGCCCAGTCAGTCATGTCTCTTTCGAGACATGATCGCCCAAGCGTGTATCACGTCTGGCACTTAACTGACTGACTAATCGTTTTAGACAAAGGGTGTGGTAAGTAATGATTAGCAGGACATTATTAATAATCTTCGCTAGAGTTATATCGAATAAATGAAACCAATGGGTTGATGATATTCAATGTACTAGGGTTTCGAACAAAACAAAAAAGTAATTGCCGACAATTGTTTCATTTAAAAATGTCCGTAATGAAAGTGAGTGACATTTTTATTTATTTTCCAGCTTTTATTTATCTTAAATCCCCTAATGATGCAAACTAATCTAAGGGCATTTTAGCTGATCGGAAAGCAGGGTCATTTATCTTCTTGAAACATTCTAATAAAAAATCCAGTAAAATAAAAGAGGAAAGAATTACAGAAAATAATGTTTTAAAATAACTTAAACTTAAAAGCAAAAAAAAAAAAAAAATTTGGAAATCCCCTTTAAAAGAAATGGAATTGCTTTTACCTTTGACAATCCAAGATAAAAAGAGAATTGGAAAGAGTCGCTTTAAATTGAATTCCGAATTATCGCTTAAATTATCTATACTCTATTCACGTATTTAACGGGCTGGGAAGTAGTGACACTTACACTCACACTGACTGAAATAGAAAAATGGACAAAGATAGATAGATAGATAGATAGATAGATAGATAGATTATTGATTCGTGTATTAATACGCATCATTAAACTTAGGCTATAGAATTCTGGAAAAGGAATATATCAAGTGTATAATACGCGGTGACATTTTAGAATTTTTAGCAATTAAATTTAATTAAATTTATCATATGCATCTGGAAAATAGGGTGTTGAATTGTGGGTAATGAACTTTGTGTTGCACCAGGAATTAGACAGATTATTTTTTTCAGTGCACCGATTTATTATATATATATATATATATATATATATATATATATTACAAAAATGTGAATGAACACGTAGACCAAAGCCCACTGTTCAAGCATTTCCTTATTTACTTTTATCAAAAGTGCTCGATACAGAGTAGAGCTTAATATTGTAATTTTGTCATTACAATGGTTTATAAAAGCATAATATCACTACACAATTTTCATGTTTCAGAACAATACTGTTCTTTCTCAGGTGATATGTAAAAATGAATGATAAAAATGATTCATTTTTAAAAATATCAGATAAATTCATGGTGATTTTGAAAATTAGGGAGTGGTAGTAAGAGAAAATGCTTTAGCTGTGTCAATATTGTTCAATCAAAAATAAGAATTATGTAACCATGTAGATTTTATATTTGGATTATGAAAGGAGACAGGATGGCTTGGATCTAGACATGTCACTTTTTAATTTTGTCTGGATAATATACATGACGATGAGGCGTTGGAAAGAATGGCAACTAAAAGGAAATTAATACTGAGCATCAGGAAGAGACAACTGAAGTTCCTGGGACACGCAATAAGGAAGGAGAGCCTGGAGAACCTGATGCTGACTGGCCAGATAGAAGGAAAGAGAGACAGAGGAAGGCAGCGGATAACATATTTGCAGGGCCTGATCAGGTGGATAACGGAACGGGGGTTGCCAGGAGTAACAAGAGCAAACATACTAAGAGCCACAAGGGATAGGGAGACGTGGAGAACCATGATCGCCTACGTCCTGAAGGGACAGGGCACATAGAAGAAGAAGAAGAATATACATAGTGCGACCTTATATTTTTAAAATGGGTAGGCAATAATTTTTAACAGGAGGTTGGATTTTACGTTGTTTTTATTGTTCAATAAAAATTTTAGGTTTTTTTATTATTCAGTAAAAAAAGACAATGTAATGATTCCGTCACTCAGGGCTGGATTCTTTTCTTTCATTTTTTTATGTCTGCTTGCCAAAAACACCAATATTGGCGCTAAACATTATCACAACTCAAGAATGTTTTCTTATGCATATATGATAAAAATATAACTTTGGGGTATGTTATATTTATAGGTAAAAATGCACAGCATCAGAGATAGAACGTATGTATATATAAGAGTAGAGACAGTATTCATGTTTCATGGTTAAACACGATGTCAGATGTTCAGGTCGGTAGATGAGATATAACACTATTTAAAATAAACTGGGCATCTACTTAAATATAAGCATCTCCTAGAAATAAGGTTTAAAGTAATACATATATATATATATATATATATATATATATATATACTGATGAGCTGTGATAGAGCGAAACAGGCTTGTATGTGGACGTACGGCACACATATACATATATATGCCAATCCCCATACGGTTCGCATTTAGTTATGTTTGTGAGAGCTCCGGTGGGAGCGCGCACGCGCGTGTATATGTCTTTGCGCACGTCAATGTGTATAAATGTGTGTATATATGTCTGCGTTTGTCACAACGACAAATTTTTCTCCCTATTTTCCTCCCAACTCCACAAAAATACACCAATATACGCAGCCCTACATATAGCCAGGATGTGCGTTGTGGTACAGTGGATATCGGCTCGGAACGAGAAACCGGGGAACCGAGTTCGAATTCCGGTTGAATCCATTGTATTCACTTACGCGCAAATACCCTTGGGAAAGGTATTACTCCGTCTCTTCCTTCCAGTTATGGGTTAAATAGCAGGACAGATTGGGTTCTATAGCCTTGGTCGGCAACCAGTCTACCGCAGAAAGCAATGGCAACCTACTGCGGGATAATCTCCTGCCCAGTCAGTCATGTCTCTTTCGAGACATGATCGCCCAAGCGTGTATCACGTATGGCACTTTAACTGACTGACATATAGCCAATTTAAAAAAAATGAATTAGTTTGTCTGACGATCGCAAGAGCATAAAACGCAGGGTCACAAACTCAAACCTATCTAATTGAATATGCTAGCTCTATCACTGATATTGAGCGCTTTCAAATAAGTACCGAGCATATATAATATATAAATAATATAATATATATAACAAATTGCATATATATATATATATATAATTTTCTATGTTACATTGAGCACTCTAGCCAAGTGTGACGAGATACCCAGTTGTTTCTTGATAATAAGAAAATAAATACCTCATCACTCTTACCAGCTGAGAATTGAACACTTAATTGTGCAGATGAAACTTTAAGTCGCAGAAAACAGTGTTTTAAATATTTAACTTGAATCTTGAACACGCTCTTAATCGCGTCTCTGATTACTCTTTTAGTATATATTGTATTTGGACAACAGTCTCTTTTATGCAGGGTTTATTAAAAATGAAAGACGAGGTATTATCATTAAGTTTTTTATATAATTTTTAATGTGTCATTATGATATTTATATTCTTAGAAGTATAATTATATTATATAAGAATTATTCAAAAGGTTTTGCATGTTCAAGCTTCTTCAGCTATACTTTTAACTGTTATCAATATTTTTTTTTACATATACATATATATATATATGTGTGTGTGTGTGTGTGTAAATTTTATGTATATAGAGTGATGTATATCTTACGTTCCGAACACAGCACGTTGTTAACGTGTTCATAATTGATGTTATTATGAGTAGGATTTCTCTTTTTTATTAGTAATGCCTCCATTATTTTTAATCTTCTTTTGCATGTGAATGATGATATTGTGTATGCATTGTCAACAAGTGATTCACGGATTTGTCCTGGAAGATTTCGATGTGCGTTTAAATTATTAAATTATTTAATATATGTGTTTAAGTATTAAATTAATATACATATAAACCGTATAAATAATTATCGATGGGTATTTATTTATTCATATCTTTCGTGTTAAGCTTTACAAGGTACTCTTAAAGTCTGAACATATTGGCAAAAATGCATATTTGAATGAAATTAAATTTTCAACATTTTTTTTATTGGAATATTAACAAATAAAATCTCTAATATGATTTCTATCCTTTGTAGCGCAAAGGTGATATGCTTTGCAAGATTGACGTTAACTTGATGCAATACCTTTACAATGTCGTCAATTTTAGCATATTCAGTCTTTATGCGTTTAACCAAGTGTGTTGTATCTGTGATTTTTATTAAGTACACCTTCTTTTTTAGCATATCCAAGAAAAAGAAGTCGATTCGGTTTTATTTTGACAGAACCATGTTTAATCTGTAGAGATAAAAAAAATAACATAGTTTATGAGATTTCTTATGAGCCGAAACTTTAAGAACAACCTGTATAGTGAGAAGGCAGATAATTCAACTAAAGGTGGTACATTTCTAAATGGCTACTTCCCTTAATCATTTTAATGATCTATACAAATAAAATCTTTATCGGAATTTAGACAAAAGTAGTTCCCGAGCAAAATGAACCGTTTAATTAATCAGTTTTACGTTATTTTTAGGCGGCAGTCTTATTTGTTCAAGCTGTTCATGCGAGGCACTTTGTCTACGAAGTGATCATTTTGATTCTAATTTGTCTTGGGATAGGCCTCGTTTTCGCAAACTTTATCATTCTGTGGTTATCATTTTTCTTTCGAGAAGTGCTTACATTCCGAGTTCCAGATATATTAAACACGTAATATTTTTAACATGAAGATATTGAAGAAAAAATGTTTTATATAACGCAAAATCAATGAATCATAGATAAATTTTAGTTGTGAATTTAGGATCTCTGTTTTATTCAAGTTGAAGGCATGTTTCAAAATCTTTGCCTCGTTACATTTTAAATACGAGTATACAAGTATACCTGCTCTTAACTAACACTAGCAGTATAGCCCGGCCTTACTCGGGTGTAATGAAAGCTTTAAAACTAATCCATGGTCCTGGAGCTCAGACTCAGCCTAAAGAATATTTGTGTGAAGTTTGGTGAGAATCGGATAAAAATTGTGGATTTGTATGAAGGACATAAGACAGATAAACCGACACACACGCAAACATCTTGCCTTTTATATATATATATATATATATATATATATATATATATTATCGATTTTCTGCACTATTGTAAGAACTGCAACCTTGAAACTTCTGAATATCGTTTCTTATGTCTTTGTTTATGAGTGTATCAAATTTGATTAAAATCGGACCACTCCTTCAATAACCCAATTTTTTCGATTATCGATTTTTGATATTTATCGGGGGTACCTCGACACAAAACCTAGCTAAGAACACTTGCAGACGCTTATAGTACAACTGTGTAAATTTTCAAGAAAATCGGTTCAGCCGTTTCGGAGTCTATAGGTAACGGACACACACACACAGACAAAGTTCCATTTATAAATAAGTTTAGATATAAGCACTCAATTTTCTTTGGAAGATCTTATTTTCCTAGTATAAAACGAAAACAAATATTAAATTTCCTTTATAATTTAAGTTCATCTGGCCCAGAAACACGTCGAAATTCATTACTAACACCCCGGATAGACATTCTTTAGAGTGAATGTCTATAAAAACCTTTTGGTATTAAAAGCACGCACGACGCATGACGCCAGAAAATTGAACATTAAAGAAAGTGCCGGGTTGCAAATTGCGTTCACACCCAATATTGGCAAAGACTATCTTCATCAGAAATTATCAGTATTTCACACGAGGAAGGGTGTTTGTCACTGCGCTGAGCGGATCGTCTGTTTGAGCTAAAAGAGGCGGCTCCTATCTTTAACATACTCTCATTATTGTTGTCAAGTGGCCAGAGATCAGGTACGGTACACAAGTCGGGCCGTTAGAGATTGGCAACTCTTATAAGATTACGCACTTAAAGACACAAGCGAACGGGCACATTCTCAAATAGGCGCGACCTCTGAAATGTATTGATTAACGCTTTCAAAACTGTTTTATCAACAGGACCGCTTTCTCTAACTCAACATAATCTGAATAAAATACGTTTTCTGAATTTGTCTGCCAGGTAGAACAGTCATTCTTCCATAAAGTTTATCGACGAGAATCCCCATTCTTTTTTTTTTTTCAAAACAGAATTTTGCTTACTATGCTCTTCTAACTTTTTCATTTCCTGAATTTCAAAAATGCAGAAATGGCAGAATTCCATTAATTAATTCCATTAATTAATGCAACGAGCATCATCATCTTTGTTTTGAATACAGAAACTTGCTTAACGGACTTATCTGCCCTTTAAGAACTCGCTGCTATAGCAGCGTTTACTGCTAGGAAAGTTTGGTCACTCTACCGGACCAGAATGTTTTTCTCGTCAAAATCGATTTTGAACATTTATAAATCTACCATTCGTCCGTGTATTGAATACTGATGCCATATCTAGCCGAGTGCTCCTATTATTTATCTTGAGGTTCTTGGCAAAATCCAAAGATGGATCTGCAATGTAATTAATCCTGACTTGGCATCTCGACTTCAGTCACTTTCTCACCGACATGACGTGGCTTCCCTCTGTCTTTTCTACAAATATTTTCATCGCAACTGGACTGACGAGCTTTTTGCTTTGTGTCCTGAACACATGAATTTAAGCTCGCTACTAGGTTGGCATCTAGGTTTCACCATTTTACAGTTAAGATAGATAAATTTAACAATCCCTTCTACTCCCTCTTTACTCGCACTTCCCGCCTATGGAAACTCTTTCCGATTATGTTCTTCCCTGATAACTTCTTCTATGTGCCTTGTTCTTTCAGGACGTAGGCGATCATGGCTTTCTATTCCTGGTGACTCTGAGCACACTTTCTCCTGTAACACCACGCAACCCCCGTTCTGTCACCCACCTGCTCATGCCCTTCAAATATGTTATCCACTGCTTTCCTCTGTCTCTTTTTCTCTCTATCTGGCCTGTTAGTATCAGGTTTTCCAAGCCCTCCTTCTTCATTATTTGTCCCAGGAACTTCAATCGTATCTTCCTGATTATCATCATTTATTCATCACACCCAGATGGTGGATAGGGAAGTAACTTTTGTTGCTGTTTCTGTAACAGGCTGTTTTTTTACGGGGACAGGGTTGTTAGCACCCAACCCCCAAACCTGGAGGACCGGTGGACCATTCTTTGTCCTTACGTTTACAGCACCTGGTATTCCAAAATGGTCATCCATTTAGGTACTGACCAGGCTCGATGTTGCTTAATTTTGGTGATCGAACGGGAACCCGTGTATTCAACACGATATAGCCGTGTATCTTCCTGATACTCAATATTAATTTCCTTTTTGTTTCCATCCTTTTCCACGACATCCGCAGAATCCTTCTATAGAACCACATTTCAGCTGCTCCCAATTTTTCCTTCATCTTTAAGGATATTGTTCAGCATTCACTGCCATATTTTCCAAATATTTAAATACAAAGACTATTGCCATTTTCTATCTTCTTGAATTTTTATCCTTTCCTTTACCCAGTTTTTTCTCTAACAGTAATACCCTACACACTAATGGCAGACCGGTCTTGGTTGGGAGTAAAATGATTAAAAATAATTGCAGAAATTATTCGGACGAGCATCCTCATATTTCTTATTTTTATTCCTTTATCATTTTTACTTGTATCCTATACCTGCTAATGTTAAATCCTTTCGTATCCTTCCTCCTTTTATAAATTTAGATCTTAAATTTGTCATTGGATGAAAGTATTCATTCGTGTATTTACTGGCATCGACATTGTGAGTTCGATCCCAGGATCGGTTAGTAAAGACAAAAAATCAGAAGAAACAGGGCGATGAATAAATAGACAATACTAAACAAGAATAAAACAAGATAGCTGATACATGGTCAGCGAAACGAGAACAATCATCCTCCGTAGAAAAAACAAAGAGTGAGTTCGAAATTCCCTTAAGGTTACCCGAACTCACAGATCCCTGAAGAAAGTGAACAATACACAAAACGTAGTGATAAGAAGAACAAAGACGAGAAGAAATACAAAAAGGTAACTATACAAGAAATTTAAACAGAAATGGGCTTTTAGAATCTACTAGAATACCTGGTACACCACAGTTTTTCTTTGCCCTACTTCTCATGAGGAAAACTAAGTTGATATATATATATATATATATATATATATATATATGTGTGTGTGTGTGTGTGTGTGTGTGTGTGTGTGTGTGTGTGTGTGTGTGTGTGTGAAGGAAAACTGAATACGTCATTTCAAGTGGTTATAAACTATAGTTCATTTCTATCAGCAAATTAGCTAATTTCATCAGACCTTAAAATATAACTTCCATTTGGTACAAAAAGTTTTGCCGGTATAGGCATTTTCTTTAACTGAAGAGAAAGATAAAATTAAAAAATAAAAAAGAAGAAAGAAAAGGGAAAGAAAAAGATACTGGCGTCAAATCTGTCTGGGATTGCCCGGGCCGTCGTGAAGAGTTTGACCTGTAAAGGAATTTCTATATCTTTGGACGCTGGTGTTTGTTTGACCCCATAAAACTAACCCATCCATTTATATTCACTTATATCCATATATACATATGTGTACATTATATGTCATGTGTTATATATATATATATATATATTTTAATTCAGATACTTCAATCCAAGGGAAAAAAGCAGGAAGGTAAATTCCAAAAAACCTGATCCTAATTAATATTAAAAATTTATTTTAATATTAAAAAATGATACAGGAAGAGAGCTCCATGTAATAAAATATTACAGAGCAAATATATATTAAAAAAGGATTAATTCAAAGATGTTGAATGGCCATTTCGATATGAAGATCCCCACCTCAGCAACAGAAAAAACCTTTCAGAAACTGGAGAAAAATTAGTCTACTTTTCCTTTTTAAATAGATTGCAAAGAAATTAAAAAATAAATAATAAAATAAAATAAAATAAAATAAAAATAAAAATAAAGGGAAAGAAAAAGAAAAAGAAAACGAAAAAGAAAAAGATAGAATAAAATCAAATAAATAAGAAAAGAAAAAAAATTGACATCGTTGTGTCGTCCCCCGTGGGGATCTTCATATCGAAATGGCCATTCAACATCTTTGAATTAATCCTTTTTTAATAATATATATATATATATGTGTGTGTGTGTGTGTGTGTGTATGTTATCTTCCTTCTACAAATATGAAATCGGCTATTGCTCAACACCTAGTAGAGAATATAGCCTGTGCCAAGTCGTATAGAAAAGAGTGGTTCTAAATTTTACATGTAGCTGTTTTCAATAATCTTTTAAAGATTTTGGAATCAGTCTGTATTTCTTTACGTAAACCTTCTCTTTGTCGGCAGAAGGATTTCGTGAAATCTCTACATTTCTTGGGGGGGGATATTTTATTTTAAAAGTTCTTCACTAATTACTTACACGCGATTCCTCCTCCCCTCATTATAAGTATATATATTGATATGTATATTTATTTTAAAGTGTTCCCCCGCCCCACACTTTTTTTGCTCTTCATTTTCGTTGCTGTTCTTTTTGTTTGCTTTATATTTCCAACGATTTTCTCCTGATAAGATGTTGGACGAAAGGGCTTTAGAGACTGTTAATAAATTCCTTGTTTTTAAAATAGTATATATATATATATATATATATAAGTATTATCCTTGGTAATTGGTAAAGTTAATTCCAAGGAAGATCTTACTCCCATGAGGACTCTGTACTCGAAATTAACCGAGTATTGTAATGAAAATAAATCGGACAAATTTATAAATCTATCGGTGATAATTTATTTCGTGAATATTAATAATATTCAACTCATCAGACCGAAATTTTTACAAAAATGAATGGGTTTGAATTACCCAAACAGACGGAATAGTGGTGGGGAATGGGAAGAAGGAAAACATTTTGTTGTTGAGAGAGGGAGTAAAGTTTGCAATCTTAATATAACATACCCCAAATGTCATGGTTACAATAGTAAGACGATGAGGTGATCTTGGCATAACATTTTCTCGGGGTTGAAGAATTTCAAACGCAGGACAGTAATTTTAGGGATCGTATTTTAATTAGATAAATTGAATTGTTGGATTCTATGTTAATAATAATAATAATAATTAGTAGTAGTAATAACAACATTATTTTTTTTAATTAGAAATTTAAATAATAATATAAATATGAAATAATAATAAAAACATTTTTTTTAAGAAAAGGGGGTTTTGAAATTAACAAGATTTAGAATGTATAAAACCTATAACAGGTAAATACATGAGTATTCTATGAAAACATTGGAGGGTCGTCTTAAAGGACTTAAATTATATACTTATTTGCATATGTAACGGGTTACATGCACATCCGCTTGCTTGTATCCACGTTAATACATATATGTACATACGCTTATATATATATATATATATATATAGCATTGAATTATAATAGGGCTTAGTGCCAAAATTGCTGACTTTTCAGTTTTTGACTGATAGGAGGCATTTTTGGCGAGCAGGGTTTTTTTTCCTAAAGTGCTCGATGTTAACACAGAGCTTTAATAGAATTAATGTGGAGTAGTTTTTCACTTCACTGAGCAGTGAGTGTTGTTTCAGTTATGCCAACTTCGAAATTTCCTGAAGGCATTATTATGATTTCTTCGCACTTCAGTGGTCCTGCTTATTTTGCCATTGTTCAGATGAGCGAAAAACCTCCATATATATATATATATATATATATATATATATATATATATATATATATATATATGCACCCACCCTACCGGCCATAATTATTAGGCCACCCCAGATATTTAAAAATAAATTATTTATTTCATACTACTCTTAGTATTTATTGCCAAATGAGAATAGAATGTTTCTTTTGTTATTATTATTTGCAAAATTTTACAAGGCAAGAAAGCAAAGATGAACTCGCCCGAATCACCCTAAATTTTCTTTATTCTTTCATCGATGAAACTGCAATATAGGTAATTATTAAATATTTATAAATTCATTTGATACACATATTATTAACAAAAAAAAAAATTATATTTTCATTTACAATTATTCATTTGGCAATATACACTAAAAATAGCATGAAATACATCATTTTTTAAAACACTGGGTGGCCTAATAATTATGGCCGGTAGTGTGTGTATATATATATATATATATATATATATATATATATGAAAAATATTCTTGTTTAGTATTGTCTATATATATATATATATATATATATATATATATATATATATGTATGTGTGTGTGTGTGTGTGTGTGTGTGTGTGTGTGTGTGTGTGTGTGTGTGTGTGTGTGTTTATCTTCCTTCTACAAATATGAAATCGGCTATTGCTCAACACCTAGTAGAGAATATAGCCTGTGCCAAGTCGTATAGAAAAGAGTGGTTCTAAATTTTACATGTAGCTGTTCTCAATAATCTTTTAAAGATTTTGGAATCAGTCTGTATTTCTTTATGTAAACCTTCTCTTTGGCGGCAGAAGGATTTCGTGAAATCTCTACATTTCTTGGGGGATATTTTATTTTAAATGTTCTTCACTAATATATATATATATATGAAAAAATATTTAGGAGTTGAGATGACAGGGTTTCAGAGAGAGAAAGGAAGGGAAAAGTTATATATATATATATATATATATATATATATATATAACTTTAACTTTCCTTTCCTTTCTCTCTGAAACCCTGTCATCTCAACTGACAGGGTTTCAGAGAGAGAAAGGAAGGGAAAAGTTATATATATATATATATATATATATATATATATAACTTTAACTTTCCTTTCTCTCTCTGAAACCCTGTCATCTCAACTACTAAATATTTTTTCATGTATATATATATATATATAACTTTTCCTTTCCTTTCTCTCTCTGAAACCCTGTCATCTCAACTACTAAATATTTTTTCATGTATATGTATATATATATATAACTTTTCCTTTCCATTCTTTCTCTGAAACCCTGTCCTCTCAACTACTAAATATTTTTTCATGTATATATATATATATATATAACTTTTCCTTTCCTTTCTCTCTCTGAAACCCTGTCATCTCAACTACTAAATATTTTTTCATGTATATATATATATAACTTTTCCTTTCCTTTCTCTCTCTGAAACCCTGTCATCTCAACTACTAAATATTTTTTCATGTATATATATAACTTTTCCTTTCTTTTCTCTCTCTGAAACCCTGTCATCTCAACTACTAAATAATTTTTCATGTATATATATAACTTTTCCTTTCTTTTCTCTCTCTGAAACCCTGTCATCTCAACTACTAAATATTTTTTCATGTTTTATTTCTTTGTTAACTTTCCCTGTCTACTCC
>JBBBDQ010000346.1:3600000-3675000 GCA_037127315.1 Ascarosepion bandense | reverse complement strand
GTAAAATTTAACACTCACAGGGGATATCTAGGGCAAGAGGGACGGGGTAAGGCAGCGGGTTACATTCTTGGCGATCTTGTATGAATAGATAGTGGAACGTGGGTGGGAGTTTTGGCAAGGTAACCAACGAAGCTAAGAGATGCAACGGATAGAAAGTTGCAGAGTGTTCTGATCACCAACGTCCTTAAGGGACACGGCACATAGAAGAGTAAGATCACTTTTTTGAGGGGGTATTCTAGCCTGCTTTTTTCTTCATTCTGATATCTCAGGTCTACTCAGAGCGATAATGGTTCTCCACAACTTATTTCCTTTTGTTACTTTCGGTAACCTTTGACTGTTTATCGATCCTCTTATTTCTCGTTCACTCAATTGTTTCACAATTCCCTGAAATTGGTTACTACCTCTCTCTACTTGCTTCTCTTGAATTCAATTCGTTCTCAGTTACATTTTCCAAGCCTTCTTTCCTCATGGAGATTTTCTCTGCGTAGCTTTGACTGTTTATCGTTTCTCTTATTTCTCGTTCACTCAATTGTTTCACAATTCCCTGAAATTGGTTACTACCTCTCTCTACTTGCTTCTCTTGAATTCAATTCGTTCTCAGTTACATTTTCCAAGCCTTCTTTCCTCATGGAGATTTTCTCTGCGTAGCTTTGACTGTTTATCGTTTCTCTTATTTCTCGTTCACTCAATTGTTTCACAATTCCCTGAAATTGGTTACTACCTCTCTCTACTTGCTTCTCTTGAATTCAATTCGTTCTCAGTTACATTTTCCAAGCCTTCTTTCCTCATGGAGATTTTCTCTGCGTAGCTTTGACTGTTTATCGTTTCTCTTATTTCTCGTTCACTCAATTGTTTCACAATTCCCTGAAATTGGTTACTACCTCTCTCTACTTGCTTCTCTTGAATTCAATTCGTTCTCAGTTACATTTTCCAAGCCTTTTTTCCTCATGGAGATTTTCTCTGCGTAGCTTTGACTGTTTATCGATCCTCTTATTTCTCGTTCACTCAATTGTCTCACAATTCACTGAAATTGGTTACTACCTCTCTCTACTTGCTTCTCTTGAATGCAATTCGTTCTCAGTTACATTTTCCAAGCCTTCTTTCCTCCTAGAGATTTTCTCTGCGTAGCTTTGACTGTTTATCGTTTCTCTTATTTCTCGTTCACTCAACTGTTTCACAATTCTCTGAAATTGGTTACTCGCTCTCTCTACCTGCTTCTCTTGAATTCAATTCGTTCTCAGTTACATTTTCCAAGCCTTCTTTGCTCATGGAGATTTTCTCTGCGTAGCTTAGATGTGATACAGATCCGAAATTATGGAACATCCAGTAAGAATTGAACGCATAATATACTCGTAGTTTATTACTCAATGTTTCACGCGCGTTCCAATCATCAGGCATGAAATTTTAAACTTGGTTAAAAGTTTACTATACTAGCGTTCGTGTGTATAATTATTGTTTGTTTGTGCTTCATAATTCCAGTTGATCTCTCCGGGATTTAGTTAATATGTATTCGTATGTGCATATCTGGTTAAAGGATCTATGATCAGACTACCCAAAATTACGACCATTATAAACTACACCGGATGTGCGTTGTGGTGCAATGGATATCGGCTCGGAACGACAAATCGCTGAGCTGAGTTTGAATTCCAGTTAAAATCCTTGCATTTACTTACGCACAAATACTCTTGGGAAAGGTATTAATCCCTCTCTTCCCTCCAGTTATGGGTTAAATAATAGAACAGATTGGGTTCTATAGCCTACCGCAGAAAGCAATGGCAACCTACTGCGGGATAATTTTCTGCCAAGTCAGTCATGTTTCTTTCGAGACATGATCGCCCAAAGCGCGTATCACGTATGGCACTCAACTGACTGATCAACTACACTATTTCACTCCCACAAAATATCAGCCAATCGACATTTTATTCTTTTTCTATCTACTCTATGCCTTCCGAACGTTGGCAAATATGGCTCTCCAGAATTTTCTGCTGTTTATATATCTTAATAAAGTTTTGTTCTTTTGCTATCACTCCGTGATCCATTCACTCAAATTTGCCAGGTTAGTCGTTCTTCTTTGTCCCGTTTAAGTTTGATCTGTTCTGTGAGTATCACTTTTTCCAAGCTCTCTTTCCTTATTATGTACTTTAAAAATGTCTTCATTATTTGCTCTAGAAATTTCACGTCTCTCTTCCTAATGTTGGTCCTGGTTATGACTGTAATCTGCATCCAGCAGCAAGGCCTCTGATTTGGAGGTTGTGAGGAGCATGGAACCCTCTTAATCGCTGTTGTTCTTAGGTCTACCCTGACCCGGAGTGGTAGGACCTGTTCTTGTCCTTAATAACACATGGCCCCTTGAATATAGACGTTGGTTAGTGACTTGGTTGGCTACAGCAGTGGTGAACAAGTAACTTTCAGGGTTAGAGGGAGATAACCAGAAGAGACTCTAAGCAATAAAAATGATATACCCCAGTGATTGTAATAAAGGGTTCGGTTCGAAATTCCTTGCGCCTGAAGAAGGCCGGAGCGTACAACGACCGAAACGCCGTAGAAATGGCAACAAAGATGAGGACAATAGTCTGAATAATGAAAATACTGTAGAATTATAATATACTAATTGCCTATTTTTTTTTCATTGCTTAAGCAGGCCAAATATGTATTTGTCTTTTCAGGTAGTATACGCGTGTATAATTCTTGTATCACAATTCTATATTTTCTAAGTGGGATTTGGCTGAATATCAAGAATGATACACACGAACGTTACCTGACAAGACAAATACTCTTGAGCTCTAGTTAACAAATAAAAAAGCAAATACAAAAATAAATAAGATACTTTTTCTTTCATATTTCATTTCTGATGAAGTTTAAAGAAAAGCAAAACGTTAGCTTTATAATAGTTTTCTATTTGTTCCTTCCCTTTCCTGTGTGTCATAGTGCAGAATCCTGTTGGTTTTCTAGCTCTACTTTTTCAAAGCACATGATATAGGTTTCCTTATAAGTCTTGAGACCATCACCAACAAATTCGGGCTTTCTTTTCTTATCAGAATGATTAGAATGAGTTCTCTGAGTTGCCGTACTTTCGTAATCACCATTAGACTCATCCAACTCTTTCCGAATCCTCTGCACTATCCTCAGATTGACACCCAAACACTCTGAAATTTTCGTATTAGAGCTTCTATTGCGAAGGGTAAGCATTAAAGCATGTTGTTTCCAAATTTCTGGCGGAGTGAACTATACTTATCCTATATATATATATATATATATATATATATATATATATATATATATATATATATATATATATATACGCATCGTTCATTCAGCAATGAATTAGAACACTCTCAGCTATTGGGCGTGTATAATGATAATATACACGCTAAAACGTCTGCCTTCTTCTACCGAGCGTCCATAGCTCAGAGGTAGAATCGCCAACTGACGCCAATTCGGTCAGGTTTCAATCCTGGGTTAAAAGCAATCGGAGTCTAACCGTACAGATGAGCTGTGATACAGCGAAACAGATCTGTATGTGGATATATATATATATATATATATATATATATATATATATATATGCATAAACGTTATTATATATAGTTATACTCGTCTCGAAAACCTTCCTCGAAAACTTTCGAACGAAGAAAAAAAAATAGTTTTAAAAAAGAAAAAAGGAAGAGCTTAGGACATGAGAGTCGGTCAAAAGTGTTCGGATAGAAATCAGCTCGAAGCCCAAAGAAAAAAGAGAAAAACACGATACGAGTAACCATCTAAAAGAAAGCGCTCCATACAAAGGTAGAGCGAACATAATAGAACCTAATGAGCCAGACGAACCTACCTAGGTTTCTCCTAAACGGATCGTCAGGGAAAGCTGGCTCAAGAGGTAAGGACAAAACGATATATAAAGAGGTAACTAATACAATCGCCACGTGACCAGGAAATAAAATAAACTACATAACACAACGGAGGTGGGGGGGGTAACAATTTTATTACTTTAATTTTTAATTTTTAATTTTCAGGGAGAGGGGTAAAAGACAGACAAAAAGGTAATATACCACTATAGAAGGGCCTAATCTAATAGCTGCCTATGCCTACATTTATTCGGGATTTCAGTCTTAGAATTCAGTACGTTTGTCGGTTGTTTATACAAAGCTATAACTAGTTTCTCTTCAGTACATAGCCTACAAAATTCTTTAGCCAGCTTTCCCTGACGATCCGTTTAGGAGAAACCTAGGTAGGTTCGTCTGGCTCATTAGGTTCTATTTTATATATATATATATATATATATATATATATATATATATATTCCTGAGATGAGATAATGTAAAGATTTACATTTTTCGGACTCTTGTCCTCATCTTTATTGGCATATGAATAAGTGGTTGGATCCAAAGAGTTGACCCAAAGAGTTGTGAGTTCAATAACTGGCTACAGCAGTGGTAAACAAACAACTTAGAGTTAAGTGGCAATAACTAGATATCTGGAAGTGGCATGACTTATAGAACGAGAATAATCTACCCCTGTGATCGAATGAAGGGTTCAATTCAAAATTCCAACTACCTGAAGAAGATCGGTGCGTACAACGGCCGAAGCGTAGTGTTTATGGCAATAACGATGAGGACAACAGTTCGAACAATATATATATATATATATATATATATATATATATATATATATATATATATATATGCGTGTGAGAGAGAGAAAGAGAGTAAGAGGAACAGAGAGGAACAGCGGGGAGAGAAGCGTGTGGTATTGGCAAATCATATCAATTTCGCTTGTGAAATTAAACAGATTTTGCTGACTCGCTTTCGTCAGCGAACTTAGCAGACAGGAAGATATGACATCGAACGATTTGTAAAGCCCTTTCCTCCTGGACGGCGCACTTATGCCACTCAATCAGCCATGCTTGTATTGATCAATACACGCCCACGCACACATCTGCATAAATATATCCGTTGACCGCTGAACCAACTAGCCAGCTGGGCTCTCAATTGTTCGAACAACTTAAGCGCACCAATCGGTCTGTGCGAGATGAGCCGGTCGCTGGCCAATGTAATACTATCAGCCGCTTCAGTAAATGGTCTTATTATAGGTAACCACTAAATGACCAACGCATGGAATGATACATCGCGATGGACAGTGAAAAAGTATTCATTTTGCATCTAATGATTGTTAAAATGGATTTAGTGAGAGTTAACCCTCCAACGGCAACCTGATCAGACTGCATACATCGGGAAAACCAAAAAATCGCCCGATGAAAAGAGGCAATGGAGGTTTTTAATACAAAGCTTTTGAATACGATTATATCTAAAAATTACCCAGCCCGATTGGTGTCAGACGGTACATGAGTACAATGGATAGATTTCCAAGAACTAAGCTTAGATTTATACCTAATCTACCAGCAACCGCAGGATATGTCAGTTACTCCTTATACGGATTTAGAGTGTGGTGTTTCCTCCTTTCAGTAGATTAGTAACATTTGTATCTTGATAGAAAAAGATAAAAATAACAGATTTTATAATAGGAACATTAAATATATTTTCATTTTGAATATTATCAACTGAGAATCTTTTTTCTTTTTCAAACTGAAAACAGATCATTAATTTTTTAAATAAAGGTTGCATATGCTGTTTTTTCCAAATTGGGACATCTTCGAACACAGTCTGCGAATTCAAATATTAGCAAGATTAACTACAATCTACTACAACTGAGAATTTCTTTCTTTTTCAAACTGAAATCAGACCATGAATTTTTAAAATAAGGGTTGTATATGCTGTTTTCTTCAGATTGGGACATCTTCGAATTTAGTCTACGAATTCAAATATTAACAAGATTAACTACAATCTACTACAAAAGTGTACATTTTGTTTCAACATTGAAATAACAATGTCTCATCGTGCTGTAAACGTCTATTTTTGAAAAGAGATGAAAATTGGTATTTTTTTCTTTTTTTTTGTACAAGTTAAAGGGGATAGAAAAGATGAGAAACTAGAAGGGGGAAATCAAAAAAGGGAAGGACACAGAAGAAATAGAAAACAAAAAGCGGAAAACGAGATATTTTTATCAATAAAAGGAAATGAATTTCCATCTCTTCAAAAACAACGTTTATTACCTGACGAGACATTGTTTTTTCAATGTCGAAACAAGATGTACGCATTTGTAGTAGATTGTAGTTTGGACATGTTCTAATGTATAATTTATAATAAACATTCATTGCCCTATTTCTACATTGATCATTGTTTTAAATTAATGTTTTGAACGTTGTAAATATTTTCTTATTCATTTGTATATATATATACATATATATATATATATATATATATATATATATATATTTGTCTATATTTATTTACACTATTTACATTATTCGGACTTATTATTTTGTCCTCATCTTGGTTGCGATTTATACTACGTTTCGACCGTTTTACGCTCCTACTTCCGGTGCTAGGAATTTCGAACCGAGTCCTTAATTACGATCATTGGCGTATATCATTCTCATTTCTTATGCAAACCCTCTTTTTTTTTGTAGTCATGAGTTATCTCACACTAACCCGACTCTCTAAGTTACTTGTTCATCCATGCTGTAGCCTGGTATTGAACTCAAAACTCTTTGGGTCAAGTCACTGGAACTAACTAGTATATTTTGATGTTAATGCATTTCTCGAGTATTTTTCTTACCAGAGTTCATATTGCAATTTTGATGTTAATGATTTTTTCTCGTATTTTTTTTTTTTTTACCAGAGCTCATATTGCAATTTTTTGACACTAATGATTTTCTCTAGCACTCTGTATTGCTCGTTCCCATATTGTATTCATATCTATGCTTGGTTGTCTTAGGAGATTTTTGTAGCCTAGCATATGTGCTGATTCCTTAAGTTTACGTAGTTTCCAGTGGCATTCTCTATCTATTATTACAACTTCATCCCATAGGGGGGCGGTGATTCCCTTTCTCCTTCCATATGTGGTCAGCTATGCCTGATTTTTCTATCTCTCCTTGTGTTACGGCCCTGCGATCTTCATGTATATTTTTCCACAGCTACTTGGAATGGCATACACGCAGCCCTTAGTCATGTCTTACTCTGTTAGACGTGTTACTCGGTAGAGGTACCTGCAAAGTGTAGAGCCCCTTCTGAAGATAGTTTTGGTGTTATATGGACCACAGACCCTTTGTATTTTCTTCCATACAATGAGATACCCACGTGATCGAAATAACGATTTTGGCTTGAAATTCCTAGCATCTAAAGAAGACCGGAGCGTGCAACGACCAAAAGCTCGAACAAATGCCAACCAAAAAAGATGAGGACAATCGTCCAAATAATGTAAATAGTGTATATATATATATATATATATATATATATATATATATATATATATATATATCCTTAAAGAGAGTGGACGTCATTTTAACCCAAACCCGAGGAACCTTTCAGCCAACACTTGTCAAGGGTTACGTTGGCAAAATTATAAATGGGTATAGGGGAGGACACAACCAAAAGGGAATACTTGCAATACTGGGAGAAGATGGAATTCGTTTAAAAATAAATTTATTGAAAAATATTAAGAAGTGAGGGGGGTGTAAACATATAAATCCCACAAGAGTGAAATAAAAAAGAAAAATGTTACACTCACAAACTCGCCAGTAATTGCAAGGAGCGCAAGAACTGCTCTTTCTGCCTGCACAGGCTCGGCTGCTGGATTTTTAGGCAAATGGCCTCCAAAACACGTAGATGGTATGCCGATCGAGCACTATGCAAGACAGAAAACCAATTGTCCTCATAAGAGGAGGCACAAACTTGATTATCCAGCAGGTGTTGGCCGATTGCTGAATCTAACACAGCTTGAGTTGTTCTTATATTGCTATGGGAATTGCCTAAACGTATATTCGCGGGGACATGCTGCGCAACCCGCGTCTCCAACCTCATATATATATATATATATATATATATATATATATATATATATATATATATACATTGTTGAGGAAACCTGACAAATTAAATATCAAAGATTTCACTTCTGTACATATGTATCTAAAGTTATATGTATGCTTTACTTTCGAAACAAGCTCTGTACATTGTGGCCGAGTTCATATATATATATATATATATATATATATATATATATATGTATGTATGTGTGTGTGTGTAGCAATGAATCATTCTGTCGATATCAATCTCTCTATAACTGCCATATAATATCTAACCCATTCGGCTCATATTATTTTTTACTTTATATATCTATCCATATTTATGTAAGCATTTTAATATGAAAGTGCCTATCTCTGCTCATATCTATCTATCTATCTATCTATCTATCTATCTATCTATCTATCTATATATCTATCTATCTATCTCAATCTGTTACTATCTTTATCTGTCATGCACACACATATGCACACATTCATGTATATAATTATCTATGCCCATATCTCTGACACACTCTACGCACACAGATAGATAGATAGATAGATAGATAGAAAAGTGGGCACTGATGTCAACATCAATCTTTAGGCCATTCAAATAAGTGAAGATTATGTTTAAGCATGAAACTGCCCATCAACGCTTGGTGTCGACCTTAGGGTTCACTTTTATATATTTATATCAACATACACTCTATCTTTGGAGGTGAGCACTTTTAACCATAAATATCAATCAGTCAGTTAAGTGACATACGTGATACACGCTTCGACGATCAAGAGACATACTGGGCAGAAGGTGTTTTGCGCAGTAGGCTGCCATTATTTTCTGCGGTAGACTGGTTGCCAACCAAGGCTATAAAACCCAATCTGTCCTACTATTTATCCCAAAGCTGGAAGGAAGAGATGGGTTAAATCTCTTTTCCAAGGGTGTTCGTGTGTAATTAAACACGACAAATTCAACTGGAATTCGAACTCGGTCCTCCGATTTCTCGTTCCAAGCCGATATCCACTGCACCACAACATCCAAAATATAGCATTCCTGAAATCTATACTTTTATTATTTATTTATCTATCTATCTAGCTATCGCTATCTCTATCTCTCTATTTCTCTCTCTCTCTCTCTATGTATATATATATACACACATATATATATATAGTCATATTTATCTATCTAGCTATCGCTATCTCTATCTCTCTATTTCTCTCTCTCTCTCTCTCTCTCTCTCTCTCTATATATATATATATATATACACACACACACATATATATATAGTCATATTTATCTATCTAGCTATCACTATCTCTATTTCTCTATTTCTCTCTCTCTCTATATATATATATAGTCATATTTATCTATCTAGCTATCTCTATCTCTCTATTTCTCTCTCTCTCTATCTCTCTCTCTCTCTCTCTATATATATATATATATATATAGTCATATTTATCTATCCGTTTATTTTTTGTCTCTTTTTAAATCTGTTTTATATCACTTCACAGATCTAAAAGTTCACATATCTCTGTCGCGATTCTATTTTTTGTTAAACGAAAAACAATGTCCAATATTTCCGAAGGCAGCAACGAATAGAAAAAGATAAACAGAACAGAAAATCACAAAAGAAGCCTCATCGTTAAGAAAAGATAGTAAACTGCAAGATTTGTCCGTGCTCATATCAATCTCTCATACCTGGTTGCCCAACAGCCTCCATAACCGAATTCCCATGCCACACCCAAGTCTCAAAAAGACGTCAATTCAATGCATGGGAAATACCAAACCTTAAGAGCAGGGAAAAAATGTCTTGAGAAACCATGAATAGCTACATGTTCTGCGGTAAATCTGAATCCCGCATACCTATGTACCGTAATCTACTACTTCATCAAAAGGTATGAGTGTTGGAACAATGTCTCGTTTCAGGTTCATGCCCTGCTCGCGGGTTTACGAGACGCGAAAACGTGATTTCTGAAAAAAAGTCCTCCGGGAGGGTTGAACGATTAATAAAAATAAAGTAAAAATTAATATGGCAGTCGTGAATCTGTTGAAGTGCTCGTGTTGTAACGGGAAGACGCGAGAAAAAGGTGGGGGAAAAGTGTGTTTGAAGCGGAAAAAAAAAGTATAAAAAAACAGAACAAAACAGTGGAAAAAATGGTGAAAAAGAAACTATAAACGAAACAGGTGAATGAAAGTCAAAAGAACAAATAAGGAAAACTAAATTATTTTGTTATATAAAATACCTGAAAGGAAAGGCAACGGATATTTTTCGTTATGTTGATTGTTAATAATAATAATAATAATAATAATAATAATAACAATAATAGTAAAAATAATAATGACAATAATGCCTTCAAGAAAAATGATATGAGAACAATGGAATACTTAATAATCACACTGTCGTATTGTTTTCGCACGACTGCGAACGCAACATACACACACACACACACACACACACACACACACATAAACATATACGCACAGAGGCACACAGATATATAAATTCCCACAACCAACCAAACGAATATGAACACACACACACACACACACACACACACACACACACACACACACACACACACAGACAGATATATGAATTCCCACAATCAACCAAACGAATATGAACACACATATACACACAAGCGCACACACACAGTGGCACACAGATATATGAATTCCCACAACCAACCAAATGAATATGAACACGCATATACACACAAGCACGCACACAAAGACACACAAATATATGAAGTCTCACAACCAATCAAATGGATATGAACACACACACACAAACGCATGCACCCACACTCACACACATACACGACACACACACACACACACACACACACACACACACACACACACAGACACACACACACATCATTTCTATCAAAACCTTCTTCTCAGATCAACAGTCAAAATTGGCTTCGATTGAAAGGAACTTGTCGCTGACGTTTCGACTGTGAGAAAGGGGCTGTAATTTTGATAGTAATCCATCTCCACTAAGGCCGTGTGAACCCTGATAAATTCTGTCATTGACTGAATGTAAGAATTAAACAGCTACAAAGAGCAGGAAACAGCGGAGAAACATGATCGCCCACATCTAGAAGAGTACCAGAATACCAGCAACTATTTCAGGGCTTAGTTTTGTGTAGATTGTATTATATGGACATGCATGATAGTTAAACTTAAGTGATATCATTAATAAGAGTTTACAGAACGGTGATAATTCTTTATTGATATCATTTATTAAAGTTTACAGAACGGTGATAATTCTTTATTGATATCATTTATTAGAGTTTACAGAACGGTGATAATTCTTTATTGATATCATTTATTAAAGTTTACAGAACGGTGATAATTCTTTATTGATATCATTTATTAGAGTTTACAGAACGGTGATAATTCTTCATTGAAATCATTAATAAGATTTTACACAACGGTGATAATTCTTGTCTAAATTTGTGAGTCCAAGAATTTTCATTATATATATATTTTCTCTTATTTTATTTAAAAATACGCGTTGGCACACACACTTAAACAGACATAATTTTTTTTCTTCTAGATTTAATATTCATCTATTGCTTTATCACACGTGACACGTATCTGACCAATGAAACTATACCTCAATCAACATACTGTTTCTCGGATTTTTAAATCACTGGTCTTTAATAAATCCCTGAAGAAGTTTGTTAAAAGTAAAACATGTTAGATTAAAAACACTTTTTTTCCTAACTGTTCTTTACTTATTCTATTCATATATATGTACATATAGAGAGGGATGGAGAGAGAGAGAGAGAGAGAGAGAAGAGAAAGAGAGTGTTACTCTCGTTGTAACATCTCGAATTAGACGTGGATTTAGAAAATGCTAATCTTTCCAAAATACAGTTACCAATAACTTGATAATCATGCGAAAACGAATGAAATATTTAGTAGTGGTCAGTGATAGTGATGTCGATAAAAAAGAGCTTTGAAAGTATGCGATATTTAAAAGCGCACAATATCAGGGATAGAGCTATATAAATGCAAAATAGAACATGGCAGTCAGCTCCCAGCAGCGACAATCTGTTTCATGCTTCAGCGTAATTTTCAAGACTAAAGATTGTGTTTAAGTATGGAACAGACTGTAACCGCTGGGTGTTGACCTCAATTTCCACCTTCATAGATAGATAGATAGAGAATAGATATTGATTAAACAGAGATTGATTGAAAGAAAAGGGATAGAGAGAGATGGATAGACAGACTGATATATATTAAATATACTGTGATATATATATGTAGATATATAGACAGATATTGATTAAACAGAGATTGATTGATAGATAAGAAGATAGAGAGAGATGGATAGACAGATTGATATATATTAAATATACTGTGATATATATGTGTAGATAGATAGACAGATATTGATTAAACAGAGATTGATTGATAGATAAGGAGATAGAGAGAGATGGATAGACAGATTGATATATATTAAATATACTGTGATATATATATGTAGATATATAGACAGATATTGATTAAACAGAGATTGATTGATAGATAAGGAGATAGAGAGAGATGGATAGACAGATTGATATATATTAAATATACTGTGATATATATGTGTAAGATAGATAGATAGATAGATAGATAGATAGATAGATAGATAGATAGATATTGATTAAACAGATATTGATTGATAGATAAGGAGATAGAGAGAAATGGATAGACAGACTGATATATATTAAATATACTGTGATATATATGTGTAAGATAGATAGATAGATAGATAGATAGATAGATAGATAGATATTGATTAAACAGAGATTGATTGATAGATAAGGAGATAGCGAGAGATGGATAGACAGATTGATATTTACTAGATAGATAGATAGATAGATAGATAGATAGATAGATAGATAGATAGATAGATATTGATTAAACAGAGATTGATTGATAGATAAGGAGATAGCGAGAGATAGATAGACAGATTGATATTTACTAGATAGATAGATAGATAGATAGATAGATAGATATTGATTAAACAGAGATTGATTGATAGATAAGGAGATAGAGAGAGATGGATAGACAGATTGATATATATTAAATATACTGTGATATATATATGTAGATATATAGACAGATATTGATTAAACAGAGATTGATTGATAGATAAGGAGATAGAGAGAGATGGATAGACAGATTGATATATATTAAATATACTGTGATATATATGTGTAAGATAGATAGATAGATAGATAGATAGATAGATAGATAGATATTGATTAAACAGATATTGATTGATAGATAAGGAGATAGAGAGAAATGGATAGACAGACTGATATATATTAAATATACTGTGATATATATGTGTAAGATAGATAGATAGATAGATAGATAGATAGATAGATAGATAGATAGATAGATAGATAGATAGATATTGATTAAACAGAGATTGATTGATAGATAAGGAGATAGCGAGAGATGGATAGACAGATTGATATTTACTAGATAGATAGATAGATAGATAGATAGATAGATAGATAGATAGATATGATATTGATTAAACAGAGATTGATTGATAGATAAGGAGATAGCGAGAGATAGATAGACAGATTGATATTTACTAGATAGATAGATAGATAGATAGATAGATAGATAGATAGATAGATATTGATTAAACAGAGATTGATTGATTGATAGATAAGGAGATAGCGAGAGATGGATAGACAGATTGATATTTCCTAGATAGATAGATAGATAGATAGATAGATAGATAGATAGATAGATAGATTCTGGAGTGTAAATCATTTATTCTTTGCGACATTATTGACTCCACCTTTACTTCTCAACCTGTTTTGTGTTAATTGATAGTATAATTAGTAGTCAATTAGTAGTATAATTCAACAGTAGTAAAAATAAAGTTTATAACCGCAACACTTTCTTACAATCTAAAAATATTTTCTGCACATAAATTGCCTGCACAATACTGTTTTTTTTTTGTAAAATACGAAAGCCAAACATATATATATATATATATATATATATAAGAAAAATTAAGACAGATACGTGATTTCAGGGTAATTCGGAAGTTTGGCCAATTTTAGGCGAGCCATCTTCAGCTTCCGTCTTTATTCAAAGAAGGATTCTACATGAATGGGATTCACAAAAACCTAACCCGGCGAATAAAAAAATAAAAAAATAAAATAAAAACATGATGATAAGAATAAGAACTAAATATATATAATATATAACTAAATAAATAAATATATATATATATATATATATATATATATATATATATATATTTCATTTTTAAACTAGTTATTTCGCTATCTTGGTTTCTACCATGGGTGGTGTCTTCAGGCGTTTTTTAATAACTGATTTTACCTTTTACCGTTTTTCTTTTTAAGAACGTTCTTGTAACGGTGTTTTTTTTTTAACGTTCACGTGGTAGGTAATTTATGAACGCGCATTGTTTAAATTCAAACGAATTATGACGTTTTCATCCATGTTTGTATGAACCTAAGAGGTCTTTCTTAGTGTGGATGCATTTTGTCATAATTTCTGTTCTTTCATTTATCAGTTCGTCTTTATTTGGGTATGTCACAATTTCTAATTTTTCTTCTTGGCACAGTCTACATATTTGTCCACCGTTGTAAGGCTTGACTATTTTTATAATGCTCCACGTTAATGTTAAGTTGAAACCAAGGTTGCGTACTGACTTCCGAATAAATATATATAAAGATATCTGTGTGTATGTGTGTGTGTGTGTGTATAAGAAACAGTTTTAAATCAGTACCTGATGATTGCTACGTACATAAAACTTAAAGGTCTACCAACTGATGTGTATGTGTGTGTGTGTGTGCAATGGTGTGCATGTGCTTGTTTGTGTTTATAAAATAGGATATACAATCAAGACAAAGTTTTTTGGAAAAATATGGCAAAACAAAAACCGCTTCATTTAAACTTGACTTGATTGCGCGTTTCGCCTTTCTAGGCTTCATCGGATAAAAAGAAACGAAAGAATTAAATAAACACGCATATTTCTTTCTTTCGTTTTTTTTTATTTTATCTAATGAAGCCTAGAAAGGCGAAACGCGCAATTAAATCAAGTTTCCTTGAAGCGGTTTTCTATTTTTACACACACACAAACTTACACACACACACACACACACACACACACACACACACACACATACGCATGTATTAGATTTGATTAGGTAAAGAGTAAAAATCGTTGCATATTTTGTTCAGTCATTGTCATTATATTCCATATGATTTTTTTTACTATTATAAATTAAATAAAAATTGTATAATATATAGATTTTTCATTTTTTAGATAATAATGATTTAGTGACACAGTCAGTCAATCAGTTAAGTGCCATACGTGATACACGCTTGGGCGATCATGTCTCGAAAGAGACATGACTGTCTGAGCAGAAGATTATCCCGCAGTAGATTGCCATTACTTTCTGCGGTAGACTGGTTGCCAACCAATGCTATAGAACCCAATCTATTCTGTTATTTAACCTATAACTGGAAGGAATAGACGGATTAATACCTTTCCCAAGGGTATTTGCGCGTAAGTGAAGGCAATGAATTCAGCTGAAATTCGAATTCGGATCACCGATTTCTCGTTCCGAGCCGATATCCACTGCACCACAACGCACATCCGTTTGGTAACCCATGCCTTGGGAAAGAGGTGGATTCATACCTTTTTCAAGGGTATTTTGAGCATAAATAGACTTAATGAACTAAACAGAAATTAGGACTCGGTTCACCTATTAACTCTTCCAAACCGTTATTCATGATACCACCTACACATCCAAGCTTGCAGCACTTAATATCCCTAAACAGTAACCCGTCTTGGTACATAGGCAAAGAGTTGGAAATCGAAGAGCCGAGTTTCAATTCCAATCGGGTTCGATGTATTCACTTAACTTTGGGGAAAGTACGAATCAACCACTTCTTTCCCCATCCCTCAGCTATTGTTTAAATTGTAAAATTCGTATCAGTAAATCATTATTATCTGCTAAAAATTCGAACTATCCAAAATTATTTTCTGATTTTAAATAACAACCGATGGGTTGATAAGCCGTAAAAAACAAACGAATTAATCAACGAATGTGTTCTAATAAAGAAATGGCTAATATTTCCATTACCAATCCCATTACCATAGATTCTGACTTATTCGTCGTTAAACTGAATGAAGAAATAGATTAATCCGTGAAATCGTGATGAGGCCTCAATGTTGATTCCAACAATTTGATCGCCCGCTAATTTGTATGAACACTGATTAGGAAATGTACTGACGGAACGTCGTGGGGAGCAGTAATATTCTCGTGTGTCCAGTCGGTTAGGGTAGAAGCAGGGGCTCAAGCAAATGCTTGATTAGTGCATATACGTCTGAATAAAGATAAGGAAAGAGAAAACGAGACTCTGCCATAGAACAGGCTTCAACAGGCATGCTGGGGGGCTGAGTAGAAGGCCATGCAAGCCGGTCGGCCGGCTCCGATCACATCAACAAAGCCAGGGCCAGAAGAGAGGTCGGCTGGTTGTAGAATAGGTCGGATCGATTAATGATGTTATAAGAGAAATGATTAGACTATAAATCTGATTGTGTTGAGAGGTGGCAATTTGCAATGAGAACATAATTGTGGTCAGAGGTTGATATATTGTCATCAGAGAGACGATGACTTCTATCAGTAACGCAATTTCTCGAGCCGCTCTCCTATGGCTAAACGTGTTAAATATTTAAAGCGAAATATAGGCCTTCAACGAGGATGTACTTGTTCAGCGTTCGCGATATTGAATCTTCACCTACCTGAATTTTAGATTCAAATGGATAAATATTCTATAAAGTGAACTAAAGGAATTATCATTATCGTATATACATGTTTGGCCTAGTATCCTCATCTTGGTCGCTTTAGTTGCAATACTTCAGCTGTTGTATTCACCGACCTTCTTCGAGTATTCAGTAATCATCCGAGAATTTTTGTCTATTTAAAAAATCAGTGAGAGCAAGCAAAGAGTGAAAATAGATAAGGATTGAAAAGATACAGAGGAGGAGGAGAAGAAGAAAGAAAGAAAGAAAGAAAGAAAGTGTTGTGGTGTCCTTCCTCAAAAGAGTCTATGTTAGACTCTTCCACCTACTATAAGATGAATAGGAGAGGAGGCCTTGAGGGAACAGCTGAATTGATTGAACGCTGGTCAACCGACACACGCACTAGTCGCGTAATACTCTTCTGTTGTATTTACTGTTAAATATACAATATTTCTATAACACATGTTTTGTGAGTTCTTAGACCTTTCACTTGGTCTCAACATCTTGTCGACAAAGATGAGGAGACTGACTGGGCAGAATATTTTCCTGCAGTAAGCTGCAATTACTTTCTGCGGTAGACTGGTTGCCAACCAAGGTTATAGAACCTAATCCAATCTGTCCTGTTATTTGACTCATAGCTGGAAGGGAAAAGACGGATTAATACTTTTCCCAAGTGTATTTGCGCGTAAATGAATGCAAGAAATTCTACTGTTCCCGCAAGGCCTCCTCTCCTATTAATTTTATCGTAGGCGGAAGCGTCTAACATAGACTCTTTAGAGAGAAGAAACCACAACAGAAAGAAGGGATTTAAGAAAATAGTGTGAAAGGAGAAATAAAGTAAAGAAATATTTACAAGTGAAAGACAAATGAAGAAAGAGAATGGAGATAGAAAGAGGAAAAGAGATTAGAGAGAGATAAATGATGAGAAAAAAAAAAGAAAGATGAAAAATAATGAAAATAGAGTCATAAAAAATGTGAAGAGATAAAGGGAAAGGGAATTAAAGAAAGCTTAGGAAAAGATCAAGAAAATTTATGACGAAGTACCCAGTGAGAATCAAACTCACAATTCAATTGTAATGATTGTTAACTACAGGATTCAGTAGAAATACCTTCCACATTTTAAACTGTCATCTAATATCGTACCACTTTCTTTTCACGTACCATCATGGTATGCGTTTGGTGATTAAACTGTAATTTCAACACAAAGTTATTCGTGCTCATTTCATGTTACGCCGGAATAATGCTGTTCTGGGTTGAATATCGATACTGCTGTGGTGTGAAAATGTCAGGGCCACAGGTTCAGAGCTGAAAAGAAACCACCCGGAAGATCTCTACGGGCTCGAACTCCCAGGAGATTAAAATCTCCAGAAATTGTCTACAACAGTCCGGTGCGAATACAGGCCACAATTTGAAGGTTTTAATAGATAGATAGATAGATAAATAGATAGATAGATAGATAGATAGATAGATAGATAGATAGATAATGTACAATAGATAGATAGATAGATAATGTACAATAGATAGATAGATAGATAATGTACAATAGATAGATAGATAGATAGATAGATAGATAGATAGATAGATATGATAGTAGATAGATAGATAATGTACAATAGATAGATAGATAGATAATGTACAATAGATAGATAGATAGATAGATAGATAGATAGATAATGTACAATAGATAGATAGATAGATAGATTGATAATGTACAATAGATAGATAGATAGATAGATAGATAGATAGATAGATAGATGATGAATAAGTACAATAGATAGATAGATAGATAGATTGATAATGTACAATAGATAGATAGATAGATAGATTGATAATGTACAATAGATAGATAGATAGACAGATAGATAGATAGATAATGTACAATAGATAGATAGATAGATAGATAATGTACAATAGATAGATAGATAGATAATGTACAATAGATAGATAGATAGATAGATAGATAGATAGATAGATAATGTACAATAGATAGATAGATAATGTAGATATATAGGTAGATAGATAGATAGATATGTACAATAGATAGATAGATAATGTACAATAGATAGATAGATAGATAGATAATGTGCAATAGATAGATAGATAGATAGATAGATAGATAGATAGATAAGTACAATAGAATAGATAGATAGATAGATAGATAGATAGATAGATAGATAGATAATGTACAATAAATAGATAGATAGATAGATAGATAATGTACAATAAATAGATAGATAGATAGATAGATAATGTACAATAAATAGATAGATAGATAGATAGATAATGTACAATAAATAGATAGATAGATAGATAGATAGATAAGTAACAATAAATAATAAATAGATAGATAATGATAATAGAATAGATAGATAGATAGATAGATAGATAGATAATGTACAATAAATAGATAGATAGATAGATAGATAGATAGATAGATAATGTACAATAGATAGATAGATAGATAGATAATGTACAATAGATAGATAGATAGATAGATAATGTACAATAAATAGATAGATAGATAAATAGATAATGTACAATTAATAGACAGATAGATAGATAGATAATGTACAATAGATAGATAGATAATGTAGATAATGTAGATAGATAGGTAGATAGATAGATAGATAATGTACAATAGATAGATAGATAAATAGATAATGTACAATAGATAGATAGATAGATAGATAGATAGATAGATAGGATCAAATATATTTCGGAACCGGACAGAATGATAGGATTGATCGTTTATCAATCTGACATGTTTCACTTTTATTAAAGCTTCACCAGAGAATGTGATATGGAGAAAAAGAAAGATTTCTGATATTTTTATATTTGTGTTGTTTGATTTTCATTTATCAATCATGAATTACGTCCATTCGTTTCGACTAATCATGTGATACATGATTGACCAATGTACATCAATCAACACAAAAGTAAAAAGTCCTGGGTATGACGGTAAACTGCAAGACGTCTAATTGGAAGGTTATAAGGAGCATGGAACCACCTCTTAATTGCTGTTCTTTTAGGTCCACCCTGACCTGGACTCGTATCACCTGTTAGGGTCCCAGCTATGGGCAAATAGTTAACTCCCAAACTTGGGTTAAAACTATGAAAGTATTAAAATAGAATTTTATAGAATTATATACATTAAAATACATTTTATAGAAAAATATACATTTTTAAAAGAAAAAATTTATTACCACCAATATACTTTTGAATACAAAACTAGAAGACATCTTCAGTTTTCTAAAAAAAATTATTTTATCAAAATTTGACTAAATCAACTTTTTCACTATAGTCAGTCAGTTAAGTGCCATACGTGATACACGCTTGGTCGATAATATCTCGAAAGAGACATGACTGACTGGGTAGAAGATTATCCCGCAGTAAGTTGCCATTGCTTTCTGTGGTAGACTGACTGCCAACCAAGGCTATAGAACACAATCTTTCCTGTTATTTAACCTATAAAAAAAGAATTTTATCCACTGCACCATTTGTCCCAGAATTCTGTACATGTCCACAGCAGAAAGATCCATACTAACTTGCAGAGTTGAGATGTTTTTTTTTGTTTGATTTCTTTAATCGATATCACCCATGCAAGGCAGCAATAATACCACTAAAACAAAAAGGTGTTATAATATGCAGAAGAATTGGGAACAGAAACAATAATGATAAGCTGACATGAAAGAGAGTAATCAGGAAGATTGTAGGTATCGATTGACATTGCATCTCAATTTTTTTGAAGATTAAAGTTGGCTGGAAAGCATGGGATTTCCCTAGCGAGAAGTGCAAGAGAAGAAACTATTAGCATAGAACTTACGGCTACGTAAGGGCTTGGCTTGGAGAATCTGATACTAACAGGCCAGACAGAGGGAAATAGAGACAGGGGAAAGCAACAGATAACATATTTGAAGGACCTAATCAGGTGGATGACGGAACGAGGATTGCATGGTGTAACAGGAGAAAGCATACTCAGAGCCACCAGGGATAGGGAAATGGGGAAAGTCATGATCGCCTACGTCCTGAAGGGACAGGGCACATCGAAGAAGAAAATGGGTAGCTCAACTGTAAATTAATGATATATCGACGACAGTCTAGTAATATTATCGCCCGGTTCACACTCCACCCACGTCTATTGAACGCGTGAAGAGGCTCATCCCTTGTTTCCTGTTTAGGATGTGGACTCCGGCTTTCCCTTTTCCAATCTTTTCACTCTTACGTAGACCCCCTGCACATCAGTGGCGTTACCGCCTTGCTCGGAGTGATATGATTAAAAAAAAAAATTAAAGAGGAATTAATTTTTTAAAAAGTTATATGGCAAGAGGAATTAAAACAATCTAATCCCCTTGGTCTAAATAAAGTTTTGGTTCGAAATTCCGAGGTAAATCCACTGATACTTCAGAGCGTACAACGGGTGAACTGTCGTGAATATGACAATAAAGATAAGGACAACGTTGTAAATAGTGCAAAGAGTTACAATAACTCAACTTAGAAGTACAAGTAGAAACAGTTCCTTTTTTTTTTCCGAGCAATTTCTTGTGTCTCAGTCATTATCAAGAACTTAATGAGTTTTTTAGGAACTCTACAATTCAAATACGTTTATCTATAAAAGGCGTCATGCATAAAATTTCATTACCAGTAGACGAATGAAAATCTAATCCGTGGCAAAAGACATTTTATTTAAAGCGTCTATATATATATATATATATATATATATATATATATATGTATGTATGTATGTATATATATATTCATATATGTATGTATGTATATATATATTCATATATGTATGTATATATATATATATTCATATATATATGTATATATATATTCATATATATATACTTATATATATATTTATATACATTTATATATATATTTATATATATGTATTAATATATATATATATATATATATATATATATATATATATATATATATATAAACTTATTTGTAAATGGAACTTTGTCTGTGTGTGTATGTGTCTGTGTGTGTGGGGGTCCGTTACTCCGAAACGGCTGAACCGATTTTCTTAAAAATTTACACAGTTGTACTATAAACGTCTGCAAGTGTCCTTAGCTAAGTTTTGTGTCGTGGTACTCCCGATAAATATCAAAAATCGATAATAAAAAAAATCGGGTTATAGAAGGAGTGGTCCGATTTTAATCAAATTTGATACACTCATAGCCAAAGATATAAGAAACGATATTCAGAAATTTCAAGGTTCCAGTTCTTACAATAGTGCAAAAAATCGATAATATATATATATATGGCAAGATGTTTGTGTGTGTGTCTGTTATCTGTCTGTATGTCGAGCAAATGTTGTCCAATGGCCGAGTCATAGACGGCTTGAGTGGTTCGTATAGAACGGCCCTGACTACCCGAACGCAGGGACGTGCTGCGCTACTCCTGTTTCCAACCTCAGATTGGTACGTCCTGCGTATACCGCATCGCATCGGCATTTAAACTTATAAACAACTGAACTCTTACGAAAATAGGACAACCGATCTTTACTAAAAGATGGAAACACATGTCTAGTCTGAAACACAATGCACAACTTAACAGCATAATAACTCAACGAAATACACGCCGAAATTCTGCCAGTTAATAACTGATATTTTCTACCAAGCCAAACTTCAAATAAATAGGGCAACGAATAGGTCCGAAAATCAGTGGTTCCTTAAAACGCTTTAACTTTCTATCAACCACGCGTTTAATAACATTAATGGAATAACCATTACTTTCAAAAGTTCTCTGCAAAGTATCAAGTATAAATATATTAACAGACTCTAGTATTTTAAATCTTTCCTTGCAACGATTGCTGTATGGTATTCTGGTATTATCTACTAATCTTATCTTATGTCAATTTTTTACTATTTTTTACCGAATACAAGGACAGAGTGACACTCAAGTTGGAGGTTACTGAATGTGATATTATAAGGACGTATAGAAAGGTTTACAGGATTTGTATTATGAGGATATGTAGGATAGATAACAGTTGACCCGCAACAGGAATTGGTTAAAGCTGTAATAATCAGGAGGAAAGCTTTCATTCGTGAATCCGTTTCACATTGCAACAGCCCTGGGAAATAAACTGAGTGGGACTTACTCCTTACCAATGGAATATTAAGTGAATGAGAATGAAGCAACTCGGCGTACGTGATCTGACGGATCCCAGCTGTGAAAGTCTGAACTATGGAACATAGTTCGCTCAGACAACCAACATAGAAATAGCGCTGGAGTAGCGAAAGTAACAATTCGTGGGAAACGGTCTGAAGGGTTTTGACTGTTTGTCACGTGATGATTGGGATATGTACGATGGCCTTACACTTACTAAATCGATATATCGAGAAATTTTATTAGGAAAATATGCGTCCTCCGGCAGGATACTTTCCGAACAAGATTTCTCGACTATTCAGGCCCGTAGATATAAATAAATATACTGTTTAATTATAATATACTGTTTAATTATAATTAAAAAAAAAACAGAGTATCTTCTCAAATGTGAGTATCCATTAGAAAAAATGTTTATGTTGCGGAGTAGTTTTCGCACTGAAAGTTAGACTCGTGCTATGTCAGTTGCTAATCGACTTAACGCACCCAAAATGTTAGGAACTTGGTAATCTTCCCCTTAGTATTCGGCTAACTGCCGACTAATATCAACTGCCTAGTAGTTCTACTGAACTCCAATAGCACTCTAAAGAACTCTCTAGAACTTCTAAGAACTCCTATGAACTTACCAAGACCTTCTCGAGTTAACTTCCTGTTAACTCTTAATAAATAGGAGGGAGAGTTCATTATCTGAGGAATAGGTGTGTTTCACCATAACAGTTTAAACAAATAAATTAAAAATATGTCGAAGTTAATACATTTCGTATCGGATGTAGTAAAATTTAGTAAATAAATTTGTGTGTGTGTGTGTGTGTGTGTGTGTGTGTGTGTGTGTGCGTGTGTGTGTGTGTGTGTATGGCAATTTGTAATGAGAACATAATTGTGGTCAGAAGTTGATATATTGTCATCAGAGTGACGACAAATCTCGAACTGCTGTTATTTTACTTAAACTTTTTTTTATATCTATACTTTCTGTTAAAGAAGTTCAAATTCTAATCAGGTTTGTTACATTCAATTACGGACAAATAACCTTAGCATATACATGAATCTATCTCAATGTTCCATCTATAGGTTAAATAGTAAGATTTGTATCTGGGAAAATCATTGTTATTCTCAATGAATAATGGAATATTTACTTCACAACAGATAATTTTTCTTACAATCCAAAATATATTTTGGTTTTGAATAGCCCACAACAGTGTGACAAACCGTAAAAAAAGCAAATCAGTCAATCAGTTCAGGTAAAACGTAATGACTTTTTGATAAATATCTCACTCTATTTGTCAATATGTTTTTCCTAGTTTGTTTACCTCTCAGGTTATTCACAATTTTTCAACCTCTTTTTGCAACCTCTTCATATATATATATATATATATATATATATATATATATATATATATATATATATATCATGTCTCATTTGTCTATTGCAATCACTTTACTTTGTCTTTATAGTAGTTTCCTGGCTCAGTCTTACTTTGTCCCTTCAACATCACATCCCCATTTTTTATAGTTCGGTCGACTCAAAAGACCAACCAGTTTTGTTCGGGTGGAATTATAGACCCGTGAAAAGTTGGTATTAGAAAACGCAAGAGAAAAGAAACGAGATACAGCCAGCGTAAGAACGAATCAGTTTCTGACCGGTGTCTTCAGCTTGACCGAAGTCCAGAGAGCTGAAAGCTATCCTTTTAATACGCTTCAACAGATATCCGCTCGCTAGTCAACCGACGGTCAACCGGTCATCTCGTTAGCGCATAACTAATAAAGATAATAAGTAATGACTGACCCTTAATTAAGAGTTTGGCTTGTTCTCTCTAGTTCGTGCCACTAGAGGTGGATCGCACGGAACATGACCAATCTACATGCCTCGCCATCACACTATGCCGCGACACTGGCCATCCGTGCAACTGCTACAGACTTGCCACCACTAACGGCATCATAATCGTTGTTTCCCGGGCAAGATTACCCTGGACCCCTGTCTCTCCCTCTCTTGACGATATGCTATCATTTTAAAATATTTTTCCTGTATTTTTTTGTCTGATCTATCTATCTATCTATCTATCTATCTATCTCAGGATGTTTGTTGTGGTGCAGTGGATATCGGCTCGGTACGAGAATTAGGAAAGCCGAGTTAGAATTCCAGTTGTATTTACTTACGTGCAAATACCCTTGGAAAAGTTATGAATCCGTCGCTTCTCCCTCTAGCTATGAGTTAAATAGCAGAACAGATTAGGTTGTAAAACCTTGGTTGGCAACCAGTCTACCGCAGAATGTAAAGGCAATCTACTGCGGGAAAATCTTCTGCTCAGACATGTCTCTTGCTTTTACGTATGGCACTTAAACGTCCGATATATCTATCCATTCCATTTTACTTATTTATGTATCTATCTTTTTTATTTGTCATGATTTCTTTCTGTCTCTATCTATTTTATTTATCATTCTCTCTCTCTCTCTCTCTCTCTCTCTCTCTCTCTCTCTATCTATCTATCTATCTATCTATCTACCTGTCTCGTTTCCTTGATTCAAATGTTTCTGTGTTCTAACTTTCTTTGACCCTTCGACCTCCTGGGAATGTCGAGGAAACGGTTCGTGCCGCAGAAAAGATATCCAATGGTTGACCCCCCCCACCCCACACACACACATCGACACTCGAAACATCGCGCGTTCAATCTCGATCAGAGAGAGAGAGAGGCCAATATTTATTTCGTTTCTTGTCTCGTCGCTTTTGGCGTTGCTGCATTTAGCTTTCTTTCTTAATACTGACTTACGTTTCCCAGTTCCCAACCGCTTTGACCCACGCTCTCTCTCTCTCTCTCTCTCTCTCTCTCTCTCTCCCATTATATCTCTTTCTCTTTCTTCAACCCCTTTCTCTCCCCCATCCCTCTCTCTCTCTCTCTCTCTCTCACTCGCTCTCTCTCTCTCCCCCATTATCTCTCTTTCTCTTTCTTCAACCCCCTTCTCTCCCCCATCCCCCTCTCTCTCTTTGCCTGTGTGCGTGTGTGTGGGTGTGTGTGTGTGTTTTGCGTTACCTAATGCCTTTAATCGAATCCAACTCCGTTCGTTTTCTCCCAGTTATTCTATGACTGCTTACTGGTTTCTTCCTTCATTTTTGTTCCCAAGGCTGTCCGTCTTATTGTGGGCTTGTCACTCTCTCTACTTCTCATTATACTTTATCCATTCAATCTTGTCTTTTAACAGGTCTCATTCTCAGTACTCCAGAAAATATGCAATAACATCGAACTCTTCGCCATTTTTTTCCAACAGATCATTTATTAGTTACCTCCAACATTCAATCATTCAACCTTCTAGCTATCTATTACTTGATCACTTTCTCTTTCTCTCTCTCTCTCTCTCTTTTTCTATCTATCTATCTATTTGTCATCATCAGTTGTTTATATCTATTTATCATGTCTTCATCTCTATGATGATGATCATCATCATGTTTCTATCTATCTATCTATCTATCTATCTATCTATCTATCTATCTATCAGTTTTTTCCTATCTATCATCATGTCTATGTTTGTATGCTTCTATCATAATTATTATCTATTCAATATATATATATATATATAATCCTTCCTATAGCCTGTTCGTGTCTATCACATTTTTCATATCGATCTATTTATTTATCAGTCTATCACAGATTGTTCATAACTATCAATCTATTTATCTATTTATCGAGCTATATCTCACTGTGCATATCTATCTATCTATCTATCTATCTATCTATCTATCTATCTATCTATCTATCTATCCATCACTTTTAAATTTATCCCTGTATTTCTCTATGTATTTATCTTTGTTCATTATGCATAATAATTAATTATAATCGTTTATTATACACATTAATTGTCTTAAAGATAATAATTATAACTGGAAGTAACAACATAAATATATACCATCCAGGTTACTATATATATTGCCATTTCTTTCTGCGGTAGACTAGTTGCCAACCAAGGCTACGAAATCCAATCTGTTCTGGAGGGATAAATGGATTGATACATTTTTTTTTAAAATCACATCACCCCAAGCAAGGCGGTAAGGCCACTGGTGTGCAGGGGCTACGTAAGAGTGAATAGATAGTTCAGTCTATCTACTCCAATTAAAAAAAAATAAACAAAAAAGAAAGTGAAAAGATTGGAAAAAAGAAAGCCGGAAACCCCAAGGGTATTTGCGCGTAAATGAATGCAACGAATTCAAATGGAATTCGAACTCGTCTCTCCAATTTTTCGGAGTGCATAATTCTAATCCAGTTGTATAAAATTATTATTCTTGCTTAAAAAAAAAAACGTCAGGCACGATTTTTTTCAGTTAGAATTTTTTTATGACGGAATGAAACACAGCATTTTATGATTAAAATTTCTTCTCGTCAAAATATACTCATTTAGCTTTAATTATGGCAGCAACAATTTTTGGCAAAAATTTCTCAAAGTATAATTTTGATAAGGGATTCCATTCTTTTTTTAATGATTCTTTTTCATTTTTTTTTTTTTTGGATGTAGATGATTCACTCTTCTATCAAGATTGATCCATGCTTATTCTGGGGATGGCTTCAGATTTTGAGATTATAATGACTAAAGAAAAAACGAAAACTTAACTTAGATGACGAGTTTTATCCTCTGAAGGATTTTATCATAATGTGCTTTTACAAGTATACTTTATCTGAACTTTCACACACACGCACCCCTTCATATATATATATATATATATATATATATATATATATATATATATATATATATATATATAATTAAATTTGTTTTTTAATTAAAAATACATTTGCGACACGTAAATTTCTATGTTTCGAGATTTCTACCTCGTCACCAGGCAATATTAGAAATCTCGAAACATAAAAATTTCCGTGTCGCAATGTATTTTTAATTAAAAAACAAAATCAAATATATCAATCAATTACATGATTATATTATTTATTGTATTGAGCACTTAAAAAAAAAAGTAAATGCCAGAGAACTCGGACGTGTAAAAATGTTGGTTCTCTTTACCTGGAATAATATATATATATATATATATATATATATATATATATATATATATATATGTGTGTGTGTGTGTGTGTGTGTGTGTGTGTGTGTGTGTGTGTGTGAAAATGGCAAGCCCGTAAAAATGGAGAATATAATCCAAAGGATTTCATCTAATGAATATAAAATACTAGCAGTACAGACCGGCGTTGCTCGGATGTAATGAAAGCTTTAAAACTAATCCATTGTCCTGGAGCTCAGACTCTTTGGACTTTGGCACGAAAGACTAAAAAGCAATAGTTGTTTCCAGTTAAAGCGAAACCGTAGACTGAAAGAAAAATGAATAAATGCAAGTCAAATATTGATTTCTTGGTATCGATATCAAATAAGATTTTTCGTCGTAAACTGAATTTTGAAGGCTAAATAAGTCCTCTGAGTAAATGGTATGATGGCTGAGACTAACAACTACAATTATACCTACTTAGAGCCAAACCCGAAGCAAAAACTAAAATAAAAAGGCTGAAAAAATACAGTCATACAGGCAGATAAACAGACACACACACAAACATCTTGCCTTATATATATATATATATATATATATATATATATATATAATCGATTTTCTGCACTATTGTAAGAACTACAATCTTGAAACTTCTGAATATCGTTTCTTGTGTCTTTGTCTATGAGTGTATCAAATTGATTAAAATCAGACCACTTCTTCTATAACCCGATTTTTTCGATTATCGATTTTCGACATTTTTCGCGGGTACCTCGACACAAAACCTAGCTAATAACACTCGCAGATGCTTATAGTACAACTGTGTAAATTTTCAAGAAAATCGGTTTAGCCGTTTCGGAGTCTATAGGTAACGGACACACACACACAGACACATACACACACAAAGACAAAGTTCTATTTATAAATAAGTTTAGATTAGATTTTTCAATCCTTTGGTACCTGACGCAGGCTCTGAAGAGTATATTTTGCTTGTCTAATCTGAATTGGTGAGTCTACGAGAGCGTGGCATCTGCCATCACACACAGAGACAAATTTCCATTCATAAATAAGTTTAGATTAAATAGATAAAAATAGAGAGCCTAATGGATATTATCCAGAGCAATATGAAATATTAAGCGGAAAACTCAACACCTAATGAAAAGGTTATACATCCAGAATTTATTTCGGCAGTTGTAAAATTACAATCTGCTTCTTTCAAACCGGGGGAAAAAATAAATAAGTGTAAATTTCACTCAGAATATTCAAAAATGGTTTATTACAGAGGGAAAGTAGGTTAGGTGAAGGGAACGTTGTGTATACAACTTAGTCGGAAGTGTCACAAATTTAAGAATACACATATCAAATCATTTTAGACTTCCTTGCATTCACTTACGCACAATTCTCCTTTGGAGAGGTACTAATCCGTCTTTTCCCTCTAGTTATGGATTAAATAATAGGATAGATTGGGTTCTATAGCCTTGGCAGGCAAGAAGTCTACCGTAGAAAGCAATGGTAATCTACTTCGGGATAATCTTCTGCTTAGTTGGTCATGTCTCTTTCGAGACATGATCGCTCAAAGCGTGTCACATATGGCTCTTAACTGGCTGACTTGTATATTAAACTCATTCCTTGTTACCGTCGCTCCAATTTTTAGAGTATTTTTCTTCATTTCTTTTTCTTCTTATAGAAAACACTTTCTGTTTTATTCTCTCACCACTTTTCTTGTTCCGATTTTATTTATACTCTTGTCACTTATTTTCATTGACCTTTCTTTTACTTTACTTTCTTCTGCCATCATGAATTCGCTTATTAACTTAGGATCGCTTTTATCTTCTTCTTCTCCTTCTTCTTCAAAACACCATCCTTATATACCTCTTCCTCCTACTTCTTCATTTAATTTCTGCACATCCTCTTTCTTTTCCTCCTGCTCCTATCCCACCTCTTGCTCCCTCCTCCTCCTTCTCGTCTTCATCATCTCGCAGTTCAATTATTCCGACTCTTGGCTGAACCCAAGCGTCCGCCCCCTGGGATTTCACCGAATTGTGTTCTCGGCTCACAAAGACAAAATAACTTTTTCCCGAAGTCGGCCTCAGATGCGATAACCAACGCAAAGTCTAAATCAGTTTGACCTGCGGTCTCCTCTTCTGGCCTTTGCCGTTTTCCACTTTCTTTTTCTATATACGCCGCCATCTTTCCTTCTAACAGACACAAGGGCGTACATATTAGTCAGTGTGTTTGCAATTTATCTAATTCCTAGCCACTGTAGTCGATATGCAGTGAGATCCAGACATAAATATAAAGCAATGTGCTACGACAATATCTACATTTGATAATATATTTCATCTACGAGCATAGCATAGAGATGCAATAAAATATCATGCTTTTAATACATATTTACGACTTAGCTCTATATAAAGTACTTATATCCATAGATATGAACAGATTGAAATAGAGAGACTGTAAATGTAAAAGCTGACATTAAGATAATATATATAGTTAGAGATATAGTAATATATAAGTAATGTATATAGTAAATCTTGTCGGTTTGATAAGGTGTAGTGGAGTAGTTTTCGCACTGAAAGTTATAATCGTGCTATGTTGGTTGCTAATCGACTTCTTTTTTTTAATCATTTCACCCCAAGCAAGGCATTCCACTGCCACTATTGCTCAGGGGGTTACATAGAGGAAAGTAATGAGAAAGAGTAGTTAGGGGAGTTACATCGGGGGAAAGTGATTGGAAAGAGTGGTTAGATATAGGAAATGTCAGAAGGAGGGTGATAGACGGGTCAGGATAGCGAGGATGAGGGCTGAGTAGATGGGAAGAGTGTTAGAGAGAACGGATGCGAGCTAGTGTGTTAGGAGGTGTTTATTGACCTTACATTTAAACTCCTGGAAATTGTAGCTGTCAGGGAAGCAAGTGTATGGAAGGGAATTCCACAGGCGGGAAGTGCGAGACTTAACGCACCGAAAATTTTAGGAACTTGGTAATCTTCAACTGAGAGCTGACTCCTTAGTATTCGGCTAACTGCTGACTAATATCAACTGCCTAGTAGTTCTACTGAACTCCAATAGAACTCTAAAGAACTCTCTGGAACTGCTATGAACTTCCCAAGAACTTCAATATTTATTTTTGTAATAAATACAAAAAAATGTGGCACAAGGTCAAAATTGGGGATGGGGAAGGCTGGTCTCTTTCTGTCCTAATTTAACTTAGCTATTTACTTTCGTCGACCCTGACACACTTACAATAAACCTAACACCATAATACCACATTTTTACTTACCATTCTTACCACGTTCACCATAATACCTCAGATGCTCTATGTAGTCCTACTTAACTCCCACTTCCCCAAAACTTCTCGAGTTAACTTCCTGTTAACTCGTATTAATATAGGAAGGAGAATCCACTATCTGAGGAATAAGTGTGTTTCACCATAACAATTTTTGGCACGTCAGAATATGTGCGCATATGTATCGACTTGTTTATAGACAGACAGATAAATATGAAGAAACAGATGAATGGATGCATACGTATCAAGTCAAGGTGAGGCATGACGGATGACATAAAACCTACCGACAGGATTATTTGTATTTATTCGTAACTGTACATATTTCTTCGTTGAAATTCGCGTTCCTTGTCAAGACGAACAGGTAGCGGAAATGATGTCGAACGTACACCACAGTTGGTCGACGCAACAAATTGTTCCGTTTTACTCTTTTCACGGCTAAAAACGCATCAATAATGAACAAGGCTGGAAACATTGCGTAAATATTTCTCGGTTGATATTTTCGAGCGGCTTCGGGAAGGCAAATGTTTTAAAAGAAAATCGCATTCGACGCAAGTGCTTGGTATCTATGTGTATATCTGCTGCGACAATACTTGACAAAAGCATTGATGGAAAGAAGCAGTTATAAAACCTAAATAGAAAGAACTATGAACGCACACTTCCACACCCACAAACACACACATGACATACGCACACACGCACAGACTGATGTAACACACACACACATATATATATATATATATATATATATATATATAATCTTATCACCGCGAGCAAGGCGGTAACGCCACTGATGTGCATGGGGCTACGTAAGAGTGAAAAGATTGGAAAAGAGAAAGCCAGAAACCACATTCTAAACAAGGAACAAGGGATGAGCCTCTTCATCTGTTCAATAGACGTGGGTGGAGTGTGAACCGGGCGATAGTTTAGTCTATCTACTCCAATTGAAAAAAAAAAAAACAAAGTGAGAAGATTGGAAAAGAGAAAGCCGGAAACCACATCCTAAACAGGGAACAAGGGATGAGCCTCTTCACTTGTTCAATAGACGTGGGTGGAGTGGGGACCGGGCGATATATATTTATATATAAACCTAGGGGCAATATACTTGGGGGAAACTTGGACTTCTTGATGATTGTATTTATGTGCCTGAAACTGTAGCATATATATATATATATATATATATATATATATATATATATATATTTAAATTTATTTGATCGAATGATCATTTCTGCGAATTGAATTGATAAAATCACAAACGAGATCCTATTAAAATTAATTGTTAAAATTAAATATGAAAATGATCACTTTTAATATTTAATTTTGACAATATTAATATGATTGGGATTTTATCAATTCAGTTCGCAGAAATGATCATTCGATCATAAACATTGAATGTTTTATATGTATAAAATACATATTAGCTCTGTTAATAAATAATTTGATTTGCATTGAGCTCTCTTGGTTGGATCATTTTTAGTGGTCAATTGTGACAATATTAATAGGATCTCTATTGGGATTTTACCATCAAGCCACTTCTTTTGGATTTAAACATATATAAATATTTATATGTGTGTGTGTGTGTGTGTGTGTGTGTGAATAAAGACAAAAGAAAATTTCGCTGACGCGTTTTGTCATCTGAGGGACTTTATCATGGCAAATGTTAGGATTTTAATTTTGTGTCAATATTTATATACAAGACCAAAAATGTTATTGTTTTTTCAAAAGTATTCTTATAACGAAAATTTCAAAGCCCTCCTATACCAAAAATTTTGAAAAATCAATAATATTATTATATTATTATCATTATTGTTCTTGTTAATAACCGTCATCTTCTATTTTCGGATATTCTCGCATATTCTCGGAAATACACTCCTATTAAAACACTAATGAGACAATGTGAAAAACAGTTTCAGACACGCACCTTCTCCGAATCCGCCGAAATTGGCCTCATCTGACCGCAGTGAGGGACGCACGTTAAAATAGAAAGAAAGAAAAAAGAAGAGTCAATAAAAATGTTATGTCATTAAAGTCCCCTTGATTTTAAATTTAGCTCATTTCAACCACTGACGATATCAATTGGAGTTCCTGCATGTCGTCTGTATTCATAAAAATATAGAAAGAATATCTTTGTGATCGCGACTTGTTCAAGAGATTTTATTTTAATTTTGCTTGCGTTTCCAGGAAAAAAAAAAACATTATAATGCTGCCGATATCTTCTAATAGCTTTCGACTTTCATAAGCCATTCTCAAAAAGTCTTATATTTGCGTTGTTAGATACTGAATCTTAAACAATTCACGGTGTTTTCACTGATAGTTTTTCGAATTTCGCGTCATTTCCCGTCGATGGCTGTCATATTTCAGACTGCACAAGATTTACATAAGATTTTTACTATGAAACCATACCTACAGGAATGAAAAATACACTGTGCATACACACACACACACACACATACACACACACACGCACACACATATATATATATATATATATATATATATATATACAGAGAGAGAGAGAGAGATAAAGAATTAATGGGTTTATTTTTAATCCGATATTTTTATTAATTAAAATATTAATAAAGTGGATTCTCCATATTTAAAATGGACGCCTATTCAATACGCTATAATAACGTTTGAAGTGAGTTTATATATATATATATATATATATATATATATATATAAACTTACTCTTGCATTTAAACATTTATATATTTTTTTAAAATATATAAATGTGTGTGCGCTTATATATATATATATATATATATATATGTCTCTGTGTGTGTGTGTGTGTGTGTGTGTGTGTATATATATATATATATATAGTTCCACACCGAATAGCGAAAAGAGATGTCTACTCTAGGATCCTCTTCCTAAGCCGGTAATATCAAGAAGTCACCTTCCTAAAAGATTGAACCACCGTTGTGAATTCGAAACCGTGTCTCATGGCCTGTTGGAAAATGAACATTCTAGCCACTCAGTCACATGCCTTTCTCTCCCCACCCTCTCTTTCTCTTTCTCTCTCTCTCTTTATATATATATATATATATATATATATATGTATATATGTTACAGAAAAAGATTTATATTTATAAAACCAAAAGCAGTGCAGCAAAATTGGAGGTGAACATAAATATCTCTAAACCGCCCGACTTACCCCCACCCACCCATCCACCTGTCCATACATTCATTTAACTTACATACATATTTTCTTGCTTACGAATCAGTCAGCCAAACTCTATAGATTTCCTTAATTGTTCTGCCAATTTTCCCTGACCATAGATGTGTATAAATTCAAAAAATCGTTTCTGCTATTTTGAATGACGACAATTTTCCTCTTCTTCCGCTTTATAACTGGCTTATTTTTTTTCCTTTATTTAAATTCTGAGGTGTAAGGCGAATCGCCCGGCAAATGCGAGTGCCCCGTTCCTCTTGAGAAACCTGGCTCCGCAGTCGTAAATAACTTTCGACGCAAAATGACGAGAGCGCCCAGAAAAAGGATGCTTTCTACGCAGATTGTGCAGAAAATTGGAGCATTATGCCAGAGACACTGCAGCGTCGACGCATAAAGCTGCTGACGCATGAAATAAAGTTATGAAAATAATCCCAAGTTAAACATTCTGACGTTTGATAATGAAATGTATGGATGAGAAAAACGAAGACAAGGATGGTTGGTGAACAACAAGAAAAAAAAACGATGTGAAAGGCTTAATAACTAAATAAGGAAGAGAGAAAGAATGATGAAGAAAGAATATTAAGTAAAAATAAAAATAATATTCGAAAAGGATTGGAGTAGATAGATCTATCTATCGCCCGGTTCACACTCCACCCACGTCTATTGAACAGGTGTAGAGGCTCATCCCTTGTTTCCTGTTTAGGATGTGGTTTCCTGTTTAGGATGTGGTTTCCTGTTTTTCTCTTTTCAATCTTCTCACTTTGGTTTCTTTTTTTTTTTTTTTCAATTGGAGTAAATAGATCTATCTATCACCCGGTTCACACTCCACCCACGTCTATTGAACAGTTTGAGAGGCTCAGCCCTTGTTCCCTGTTTAGGATGTGGTTTCCGGCTTTCTCTTTTCCAATCTTTTCACTATTGCATAGCCCCCTGCACATTAGTGGCGTTGCCGCCTTGCTCGGGGTGGTGCGATTAAAAAAAAAAAAGAGTGAGAGAAACAGAAAGCTAGAGGATAAAAAAAGAAAGAGGAAAATAGAAGAAATTAAAGAAAATGAAGAAAAGTCGTTAAAACAAATGGAAATAGTAAGCGAGAAATGAAGAAAAAGCGAAAACAACGAAAAGACAAAGAAAGACTTAGGAAACGATAGAAAAGAGAACGAGAAAAACAGAGAATAAAATCTGGAAGCAACTTAGGAAAAATAATCTTCAAAAAAGAAAAACGAGAAAGAGATACAACGAAAAAAATTAAAAGCATGAAAATAGTGGAGAGAAAGGATTTGAAAGAGAGAAAACCAATCTGAATTGAAGAAAATAAAGGAAAAAAAGACAAAGAACGAAAGTTAGAAAGCGAGGAAAAATAGAGAAGAAAAATCAAAGCGAAGAAAGATTTACGACACGAAAAGAAAAGAAAAGAAATCAATGAAAAAGTGAAAGATAGAAAACAAGGAAACAGTGAGATTTTTTTTTTAATCGTATCACCCCGAGCAAGGCGGTAACGCCACTGATGTGCAGGGGGTTACGTATTAGTGAAAAGATTGGAAAAGAGAAAGCCGGAAACCACATCCTAAACAGGGAAAAAGTGATGAATCTCTTCACCTGTTCAATAGACGTCGGTGGAGTTTGAACCGGGCGATAGATAGATCTATCTACTCCAATTAGATCTATCTACTCCAATTAAGATTATACGGCCAGAAAATGTCATTTGGTTGTGATCAAGCCATTACGATACTATGAGGACTTAAAACATCTGAAGAAAGCAAAGATCAATTCGATGGTAGAGATTATCAGGAAATTGGAGCTGGAAAAAGAATGCCCTCTACAGGATTCGAACCTGTGGATTCTATCAAGTGTTGCCAGCAACAATGACAATCAGACTCGTTGCTGATTGGATTGATTAAAGAATTCTCAAAGTCAAGTGAATTTTTAAAAAAAATCATTTCACTCAAAGCAAGGCATTCCACTGCCACTATAGCGCGAGGGGTTACATAGGGGAAGGTGCTGAGAGAGCGATTGGATATAGGAAATGTCAGAAGGAGGGTGATAGACGAGTAAGGAGGTACATCACCAAATGATTGACAATCAACCAATCCCCATAGGTTTCTTCTCAAAGAAATTATCCCAGATCCAACAAAAATATTCTACCTTTGACAGAAAACTACTAGCTGCCTATGTTTTTTTATTACAATAGTACATGGATAGGTAATAGTAAAAGTTTGTTTTTTTCTCTTTAAACAAAAAAACAATGATCTGAATATTACAGTAACAGATAAACAACAGTATATTAAACATTAGCTTGATTGGTTGATTCGTTTTTTGACAGCTTATCAACTTTTTGTAGATTTGTCTATATTTCTAATCTATATCTATAAAAGGCAATCAGTGAGTCTGTGTGTGACTGTTCCCTATACACGCCTACATTTTTAAGCTACGCCATTCAAACTTTCTAAGGACACATCTACAGGGAAGCCAGGTCGCCACATATTTTTTGAGTTTAATTTCAGCAATTTTCCCTTTCGCACTTTTTTGGCCAATGGAGCCGATTATTTACATTTGCTCCGTAAAACATCTAAGATCTAAGATGTTTGCTAAATTACGTCACAGAAATCAAATCACACGTGTCAAACGCGACTAAAATATTTTTTTATTATAAAGAAAATGAGCCTTTATATTTAATTTTTATTCCGACGACGTTTTAAAAATTCATTTGGTCAACAAAAAAATGTGAATATTTTTCCCCGTAATTTTGAAACAAAAGAAATATTTTTAAAAATGTGTTTATTCCAACAAAAACAAAATATGTAAAAAAAAAAAAAAGTGCCAATGGTTAATGTAATTGTTTGAGTCTTTTTTTTTTTCAGTTTTAATATTTCAGACTTCAGAAACTAAAATTAAATAAAAAACTTTTTTTTGCTAAATATTTAATGCAGGAAATCAACTGTCTGTAATTCGTTTGCATTAATGTAACTTTTCCTCTAAAATTAAATGTTTACATTTTTAAATATTCTGAAAACTTTGTGAACTGAGAGCATAATAGTTTTTATATTCCTAATTTCAGTAAAACAAAAATATTTTTTGCGTTACACAGGCAACGCCGGGCTATGATGCTAATATTAACTATTGTAATTATTTACACTATTTACCTTGTTCGGACTGTTGCCCTCGTCTTTGTTGTCATACTCATGACGTTTCGACACAGTGGATAAAAGCGTTTATTAAATCTAGTGACTTGACCCAAAGAGTTCGGAGTTCAATATCTGACCACAGCAGTGGCGAACAAAATCTTCAAGAGTTGATTAAAGAGAGATAACTCATGCTGAAACATCTGGAAGGGCATTACTTGTATAACTAGAACAATCTACTCCAGTGGACGAAATAAATGGTTCAGTTTAAAATTCCAATCACCTAAAGAAGGCCAGAGCACAGAACGGCCGTAACGTCGTGAATATTGCATCAAAGATGAAGACAACAGTGCGAACAATGTAGATAGTGGAAATATTTTTGCAGGTTATTTAAAATCAGAAAAATATTTTTAGATTGTAAGAGTTTTTGGGAAACAATAATGACTTACTAATACAAATTCTACTAATTAATCCATAGATCAGGAGAACTTTCTCAGGATTTTATAGTCTCCAGTCTAACCCTTAGAAGATTACTTATAAGTAAATGCAATGAAAGTGCAACGTACTTGTCCAGACACCCTAGTAGGAGGAGAGGTGGGTCTTTATCATGAATATGAATGATCGTGACTTCTAGCGACACCAATGGCAACGAATCAACCTGACACTTTTGTCCATAAAGGCGTACTTTGAATTCGTCAGTTGAAATGTAAGCAATCTGATTCTTAATCCAACAAATTTTCTCTTTTCCAGTAGATTTATTGTCTTTATTGCGTTTATTTTGATTAAAATAAACACACACACACATACACACACACACGCACACACACACACACACACACATATATATATATTTAGTGTATCGAGGCAGCAAATAATTTTCTAAACATATGCTGTTAAATATAAAAGACAATGAATGTCTATTATGTTTAATCATGAGCCGTTCTAAACGTCGTATTTTGGCTTTAATTTCACTTGAAAATAAAGACAAAAATTCTCCAACATTTGGATAATTATTTATTGATTTGCTTTGGTGATGTTGGATGTTATTGTATTTCAGTCTAAATAACCTCTCTGAAGATGGCTCATGTGAGCCGAAAGCTTAGAAGCAAATCAATAAATAATTATCCAAATGTCTCTCATATTTAACAGCATATGTTTAGAATATATATATATATATATATATATATATATATATATATATATCCTGCACATATATAAATCTACCATCCACCCGTGTATTGAATACTGCTGCCACATCTGCTCGGGTGCCCCTGCAATTCACCACGAAGTTCTTGATAAAAATCCAACGTAGAATCTGTAATGTGATCGATCCCAAATTGGTAGCTCAGTTGCAGTCACTTTTTCACCGGCGAAATGTGGCTTCCCTCTATCGCTTCTACAAATACTTTACGGCTTTCTACTCCTACGAGCTTAGCTCACTGGTGTCCCTATGTATGAATTTACTCGAACTACTAGACTAGCATCGAGGTCCCTTTTACAGGGAAACCAATAAAATGTAACCGCAACATCTACTCTAGAAATTTTCTTTCCCGCACTTTCCGCCTGTTTAATTTCCTCCCATAGACTTGCATCCCCGACAGCTACTATCTCCAAGAATTTAAATGTAAGGTCAATTGTCATCTCCTATCTCTCTGACTCGCATGTTCTTTTCTCCGTCCACGTTACTCTCATCACACTAGTATTTTCATACTTCTGTTAAGCATTGCCTGACACCCTCTATAACTTGTCCCTCTTTGTCATCACGTTCCTCCTATGTAACCCCCTGCAAACCAGTGGTAGTAAAACTGCCTTGCTTGTGGCGAAAAGATAGCTTAATGGGTAGCGACTCGGACTGACACCAAACCGGTCGAGTTTCGATCCCGGCCAGAAGCAAGTAGATGTGTCTAGCCACACTGATGAGCTGTGATACAGCGAAACAGGTTTGTATGTGGATGACCAATATATATATATATATATATATATATATATATATATATATATATATATATGTATTGAGATATTTGTAATTAGACGTTAAATACTTTATACACGCATAACGCAAACCGAGGACCACCGTAATGCAACTTTTGCTCAACAAAATAGTGACATAATGCGCCCAGAAACCGGATAAAAGGTTTAAAATATGTCTAATGGCAAATATAAGTTCGCACATAAAAAAAAACTAATTAATTTTCATGAAAAAAATATCTTGAAGGCAAAAAAATGAATAATCTGACATGTTATCATAGCGGTAATCATTATATACTGTTAGTAAATATTATCAAATGCCTATAATTGATAACAGAAGCCATTGATTTATTCCAATGGCTTCCCATACTTAATACTTCTCGTTTTCATTCTCGCGTGGTCATGTGTGACGTCATGAGCTGTGGTGCGATTTGCGCTTCCAGCGTCTCGTATGCACGAGTGTGTCGTTGCTTGGAAATCTTCCATGTAAACAAAAACAGACTCTCATTATTATTTGTTCGTAAATTGTTTAATATATTGTAATATAATTGGCATTTTTGATAATGGTTTGTGTAAGCCGAAAGCTTAGATAGGATTAAAAATATGTATCAATATTGTGATTTTCTTTCTTCTTTTAATGATAATGCTATTAAGCTTATCAGACGTCACACCGCGTGATAGCGCGAAATGAGAACAGAACCATGTATTCAAATGCAATGTAACGTGTTATGTCCGGATTTAAAGGTGATTTTATTAATTGTTGGTTGTCTAGATTTGATGTACATGGCTTCCAATATCTGAAGATATTTTTAATGTGTGTATGAGTAATGTTGGAGAATTTTTGTCTTTATTTTCAACTGAAATTAAAGCCAAAATACGACGTTTAGAACGGTTCATGATCAAACATAATAGACATTCATTGTCTCTTATATTTAACAATATATGTTCAGAAAATTATTTGCTGCCTCGATACACTAAATTTAAGTTATATGATGCCACAGCATTAAATGATTCTAACACCGAGAAATTTCAATATATATATATATATATATATATATATGTGTGTGTGTGTGTGTGTGTGTGTGTGTGTGTGTGTGTGTGTGTGTGTGTGATTGTATTTTCATTCTTGTTATAATTATTGTTTGTAGTATTATTCCTTCCATCAGTAGATGCTACATTTAATTAATTTGCTATCGAACTGGTCACCTTTTTTTGGTGACTGAGCTATCTTTAAAGATTTATAGGTTTCTACAGTGTAAGAAAAGAAGAAAAAGATGAAAAAATTCTTAGATTATTTAACTTCAACCAGCCTGTAACTTGATTTTTAATATTTTTTTCTTTCTTTAATCGCTTAACCTGCCCACTTGTATGAGGCGATATAAATGAAATATTATTACTTTTAGTGACGTCAATTTCAACCTATCAGTCGTATTTGTTTTTTCCATGAAGGCTAGCTTTCAATTCGGCCGTCTAAATAAAAGCTATCCGATTCTTTAAAGGAGCAACAATAATAATATTAATAATAATATCGAAGACCACAATAATAACAACAGTAATAATAAGAATGATATCTAAGCCCCCAAAAGATAGCTTTATCATTGATGCGGTATTTCTTGCTTATTGTAATGTTTCTTTCAAGATTTTCCAAATACAAAGATCTTGAAGTGAAAATCTAAAAAATGTGGCACAGGAAGACATAATTCCAGTTGTAGTTGGAGTCCTCGGACTGACTGGAAAAGTTTCCAATATACTCATTGATGGGATTCCCGGTAAGCAATGCGTTAAAGAAAAACAAAACAAAAAATACTCATAAATACAGCTCACATTTTACGAAGGGCTTTATGTATGGAAAATCCTTTTTTTTTTTTCCTTTATTTTTATTTTTTACAAAAATGATCAGCAGAACATGTCATGAAATCATTTCTGACCTTAGTTCTCAGGTTGGGACCCAGAAGATGTGTATACAACATAAATCAATGGAAATAATAATAATAATAATAATAATAATAATGTGAATCCAAAATGCAGGTTCTCTGATAAATACCAAGAAACAATAGACCCTCTAATCTCAGGATGTTCTGTCAGTCAGTTAAGTGCCATACGTGAAACACGCTTGGACGACCATGTCTCGAAAGAGACATGACTGACTGGGAAGAAGATTATCCCGCAGTAGGTTGCCATTACTTTCTGCGGTAGACTGATTGCCAACCAAGGCTATAAAACCCAATCTGTCCTGTTATTTAACCCATAACTGGAAGAAATAGACGGATTAATACCTTTCCCAAGGGTATTTGCGCTTAAGTGAATGCAATGAATTCAACTGAAATTCGAACTCGGCTCCCCGATTTCTCGTTCCGAGCCGATATCCACTGCACCACAACGCACATCTTGTTCTGTACTTGCCCCAAATCAATATAAATATCGTCACGATAGAGTGGGGCAATATTTACATTGTCCAATGTGCAAACACTATGGAAAATATGTAAACAAACACTGGTATGAACATCACCCAGCACCGGTTACAGAAATAGAAGATGTCACCATTCTATGGGATTACACCATCTATACAGACAGAAAAATTGAAGCAAATAGGCCGGACATTATTGTTAAAAACCAAAAGGAAAACACTTGCTTATTAATTGATATGGCTTGTCCAGCGGATTGTAACATAGCAACCAAGGAATTCAAAAAACTATCAAAATATAAAGGCCTGGAAATTGAAATAGAAAAAAAATGTGGAAATTGAAAACAAGAATCGTGCCAGTGATAGTAGGTGCACTTGGAATGATAAAAAAAGGAACAAAATAACACATTGAAAGAATCCCCGGAAACCCCAGCTTAAGAGATATACAAAAAATTGTTTTGTTAAGTACAGCCCACGCACGAAAGAGAAATTTGTCTATGTAACGCTAGGGATGTTAGGGAAGATAGAAAAAAGCATGAAATGGAGCCGTAGCAACACACGACGACCTGCCTTAGGTCTTCCCGCAGACTTGGTAGGTATTGCGACCATAGCAGAAATCGAAATATGATGAAAAATGATAACAATATTTAAAAATGGTTCCTACAGACTTATTCCTGGTAACCCATTTTATTAAAGAAATACAAAAATTTTACTCACAAGTACAGCACATATATTACCAGGAGCATTTTTTCATGTAAATTGTGTGTGATGTTTCGTTTTGATTTTTTTGTTAAAAAAAGATCAGTAGAAAAATGTCTTGACACCATTTCTGACCTTAGGTCTCTGGTTGGGACCCAGAAAAAAATAAAAAAAATAACAGTATTAAATGCCCGGATGCTACACTAAATATAGCTCTCATAGCTTCCGGTTTTAGCTGATTCAAGGTGTTAACATATGCAGGACTTTGGTGGATTAAATTAGGCTACCGAAATACCCCGTTCGATATCAGATATTCTCTTTTCAATTGCTTTACCATTACCAGTTGGTCATATACCTTAAAGAATAATGCAACAAGCATCTCTGCTCATGAGCGGGAGTAATGAAGAAGTATTGTGACCGAATGGCAAAAGTCTCTTCTTTTATGTTTGAAGTATGAGGCAGTCAAGGCAACTTGGGAATTTGCATCTAGATAATAGAATCAGCTACTATTGAAGACCGTCTGACATCAAGGTATTTCTAACCTGCAATTTTATGCACCGGATTCATTTAAACTTGTCACCATATCTCGCATATTTGGCTGTTATGCATGCGTCTTGTATACCTTTATCAGATTGGGTGACGTGAGGGCTATATTGGGATTCGTACATTTGTAATTCTATTTTCACACACAATAATATTAATAAATATCATTTAGTTAAAATATTTTTCAATTGCACGCCGTTTGAAGAAATTCCCTGATATCGTAAGCCGAAAGTCTTTTTAATTGCATTGGTTGGATCTCTATGTAGGAGTCCATTGAAATGTACTTGCTTACCCCTGACATGCAAATAAGTTATAGTGATAAAGTAACTCTACAACTCACCCGGCAAGTTCTTCAAATTCGCTGGTCAATTACGAAAGTTGGGAAAAAAAAGCGCAGTACGGACTGGCACGTTATAAATTGCTTATGATAATATCAGGGAATGAAAATATTTGTTCTTGTTTCTTTGTTTTTCCTTTTTTTTTTTTTTTGCTTTTCATTTTTCCTTTCTTTCTTTCTTTCTTTCTTTCTCACTTTCTTTATTTCTCTCTTTTTTTCTCAGTTTTTACTATTGGTTCATCCAATACCAGACACAAGAGCCACTCAATGTAAAAAGTTACTGAACGAGATTGTTGTAATGGAAGAGGAATGAGGAAATAAGAAATTATCTATCAATTTCAGTTTTCTTTTCTATTTGTCTACCTAGCCATCGCATTCTTCTATCTAAATAAACATATATATATATATATATATATATGTGTGTGTGTGTGTGTGTGTGTGTGTGTGTGTGTATTATATATGCATTTTCGTCGTCTGCTTATATCTATCTATCTATCTATATATATATATATATATATATATATAGTCATCCACAGGCAGATCTGTTTGGTTGTATCACATGCTCATCAGTACGGTTAGACGCCGATTGCTTTTAACCTAGGATTGAAACCCGACCGAATTGGCCTCGGTCGGTATTCTACCTCTATATTCACTACCGGCCATAATTGTTAGGGCCACCACAGAGTTGAAAAAAATGATGTATTTCATACTATTTTTTAGTATTTATTGCCAAGTGAATAATTGTAGATTAAAATAGAATGGTTCTTTTGTTAATACTGCAGAATAACATGTGCATCAAATGAATTTATAAATATTTAATGATTACCTATATTGCAGTTTCATCAATGAAAGAATGAAGAAAATTTAGGGTATTTCGGACGAGTTCATCTTTGCTTCTTTGCCTTGTAAAATTTTGCCAAGTAATAATAAATAAAGAACCATTCTATTTTCGTTTAGAATTATCCACTTGGCAATACATACAAAAAATAGCATGAAATACATCATTTCTTCTAAAAAGTGAATAATATATATATATATATATATATATATATTATTCACATGCAATCCTTTTTCGCTGTATCACAGCTCATCAGTGTGGCTAGACATCTACTTGCTTCTGACGGGGATTGAAACTTAACCGATTTGGTGTAAGTAGGAGTCTCTACTCCCTAAGCCATAGAAAAGAAATTTTAGCGTGTTATATATATATATATATATATATATATATATATATATATATATTAATCATATCACTCCGAGCAAGGCAGTAACGCCACTGATGTGCAGGGGACTACATAGGTGTGAAAAGATTGGAAAAGAGAAAACCGGAAATCACATCCTAAACCGGAAACAAGGGATGAGCCTCTTCACCTGTTCAATAGATATGGGTGGAGTAAGCGGTTTATATGCTCACAAGTCACCGGAAGAACTCAATTCAATTATATATATATCTGCAAATTACTATATATATTATGTATATATTTTCGTTTGCTTTCATCCATCCATCCATCCATCTATCTATCTATCTATCTATCTATCTATCTATCTATCTACACATCTTTATCTATCTATGTCGGCCATAATGAATGTCTATTTTAGTTTGTACACATGAATATATCTTATTTTTAAATTTCTATCTGCAAATATCTTTTATATATCTATAGATAGTAATAATGAATATTCATATATATCCATATATATTAATATGTTAATCATATTTTTTTATAATTGTGTCGCCCCAAGCAAGTCATTTTACTACCACTGTTGTGCTGGGGGTTACATAGGAGGAATGTTGAGGAGTGAGAGGTTGCAGGGGGTGTCAGGAAGAGGTAGGAGAGGGAAGAGATTACTGATGAGAGCGGGGTGGACGAGAAGGAATGTTATAAGGAGTGAGAGGTTTCAGGGGGTGTCAGGAAGAGAGTAGGAGAGGGAAGAGAGTACTGATGAGAGCGGGGTGGATGTAGAAAAGTATGAGAGAGAGGATGTAAGTTAGTGAGACAGGAGATGACTACTGACTTTACATTTAAATTTTTGGAGATTATAACTGTCAGGAAATCAAGTATGTGGAAGAGAATTCTACAGGCGGGAAGTGCGAGAAAAGAAACTGATGAAGTAGAATTTGCATTTACAATTTATTGGTTTCAATGTAAAAGGGTGGGACCTAGTTGCTAATCTTGTGGCTCGAGGAAATTCGTATATAGCGGGTACCAGTGAGCTAAGTTCATCGGAGTAGAAACCGTGAAAGTATTTGTAGAAGAGACGCAGGGAAGCCACACTGCGTCGGTGAGAAAGCGACTGTATCGGAGCTGCCAAGTCGGGACCGATCACAATACAGATCCTCCGTTGGATTCGGTCGAGGATACCTAGGTGGATAGCAGGAGCACCGGACCAGATATGGTAGCAATATTCAATGCACGGACGGATGGTAGATTTGATACACATGGACATATGAAGGATATTTGTAAATAGATACGTATAAAATTATAGGTGTCCTTTTTTTCTGGAGAAATTCGACGTGGCGTAATGGTTAGCAAACTTATCTCGCTGAATCAATTAGAAGTGAGTAGTGAGTTGGATCCCCAATAGGTGCTCCATACATTCCACCTTGTGCCGCATCTAAGCTACGCTCAGTGAATCACTTCGACATGGTGTAATGGTTATTAGACTTGTCTGCCTAGATTAGTTACAACTAAGTTACGAGTTCGATCCTTACTTCTGACCCTGTGCCACATCTATGCTACGTTTAGTAAGTCATTGTGTCAGTTTTTATATCTGTTTCACTGTATTCATACCAAACAACCTACGTTCACATCGTTTTAATTTCTCCTCATATATATGCGTGTGCTTGTATGCGTGTGTGTGTGTATATATATGTATGTGTGTATATAAGTACACGTGTGAGTGCGTTAATTTATATTTTATGACAATCGGTTCGTACTAATAAATCTTCTTCAAATGCATTCTTTTTCCTCACTACTCTTTCTCTATCTATCTATCAATCAATCTATCTATCTATCTATCTATCTATCTATCTATATATATATATATATATATATATATATATATATATATATATAATTCTGTTGTTATCAATTTTCTTTTTTCAGTTGATTCTCTTTTCTTCTTAATTGTCACTTTTATAACGGAATACTTGGTGGAAAGATGTTTATCGGATTTTGAGCCGAGATGAGTCATTTTTAATAGTGTTTACATGTCAACGAAGACCAACATGACATTTCAAGAACATATTTACTTTTGCATATATCTTAAATGAATTATCCACTAAATACATAAGATAGATAGATAGATAGATAGATAGATAGATAGATAGATATTATAGCCTAGATAGATAGATAGATAGATAGATAGATAGATAGATAGATAGATAGATAGATAGATAGATAGATAGTTATAGATAGATAGATAGATAGATAGATAGATAGATAGATAGATATTAATAGCCTTAGATAGATAGATAGATAGATAGATAGATAGATAGATAGATAGATAGATAGATAGATAGATATTAATAGCCTTAGATAGATAGATAGATAGATAGATAGATAGATAGATAGATAGATAGATATTAATAGAGATAGATAGATAGATAGATAGATAGATAGATAGATAGATAGATAGATAGATATTAATAGATTAGATAGATAGATAGATAGATAGATAGATATTAATAGCCTTAGATAGATAGATAGATAGATAGATAGATAGATAGATATTAATAGCCTTAGATAGATAGATAGATAGATAGATAGATAGATAGATAGATATTAATAGCCTTAGATAGATAGATAGATAGATAGATAGATAGATAGATAGATAGATAGATAATATTAGATAGATAGATAGATAGATAGATAGATAGATAGATATTAATAGCCTTAGATAGATAGATAGATAGATAGATAGATAGATAGATAGATAGATATTAATGTTAGATAGATAGATAGATAGATAGATAGATAGATAGATAGATAGATAGATAGATAGATAGATAGATATTAATAGCCTTAGATAGATAGATAGATAGATAGATAGATAGATAGATAGATAGTTAATACCTTAGATAGATAGATAGATAGATAGATAGATAGATAGATAGATATATTAATAGTTAGATAGATAGATAGATAGATAGATAGATAGATATTAATAGCCTTAGATAGATAGATAGATAGATAGATAGATAGATAGATAGATAGATATATTAAGCCTTAGATAGATAGATAGATATTAATAGCCTTAGATAGATAGATATGACACAAAGTTCTGTTCTGATAGATTCTCTTTCTGTGGAACTCTCTTCCTCTTTTTTTACTTTCCTGCTACGATCTTCACAATTTAATATGCAGTATCAATTGTCATCTTCAGTCCCCATGAAACCTATTGTCTTTTCTCATCACTAAGGTTCTCTCATCTTGTTTCACTCCCAATAACCTCTGGGTTTTAATGTCTTTGTCGTCTTGTTTTGGGTGAAATTATTAATAAAAAAAGATATATGTATACAAGAAAGAAAAAAAGAAGAGAACCCGCCTACCTACACGCATCTATAAGCGAGTCTGTTTTACATTACTTAATCATTTTTTTTCATCTGAAATGTTCACTCTATAATGTTTTATCCAGATGATTAATAATGGCTAGTGAAGTGCATTAATACAAATGATAATGTTGAAAATTAAATAATTCATTTGTAAAATACATGCCTCACTGATGTACTTCTATATGAATTGAATATATGGATCGGAATGCGAAAAGTTGTTTTTTTTATAATGATATCGCCCCAAGCAAAGCATTTTACTGCCACTGTTTTGCAGGGGGTTACATAGGAGAAGGTTTTGAGAAAGAATGACAGGTTATAAGGGATGTCAGGAAGTGGGTAAGAGAAGAATGAGAATACTGATGAGAGTGGAGTGGATGGAGAAGGGAGCATGAAAGAGAGGATGCAGGTTAGTGAGATAGGAGATGACTATTGACTTTACATTTAAATTCTTGGAGATTGTATCTGTCGGGAAAGCAAGTAAATGGAAGGGAATTCCACAGGCGAAAAGTGCGAGAAAAGAAGCTGATGGAGTAGAATTTGCGTTTATAATTTATTGGTTTCACAGTAAAAGGGTGGGACCTAGTTACTAATCTTGTGGCTTGAGCAAATTCATATATAGGGGCCACCAGTGAGCTAAGTTAATCGGTGCAGAAGCCGTGAAAGTATTTGTAGAAGAGACACAGGGAAGCCACATTGCGCCGGTGAGAAAGTGACTGTATCTGAGCTGCCAAGTCGAGATCTATTACATTAAAGTAAAAGAACAAAATAGGAAATGTATCTCAACCTAACATGATTCACTTTTATTAAAGCTTCTCTGGAGAGACAGTATAGTTGTATGTTTCATTTGGGGTTAATTCTTATTAGTCAGATATATCTCACGCGTATTAACATTGTAGATAATGAGTTTTAAATGTGTGTGTGGGTAATATTTTGTGTATTTAATCGAATCTATCTAAACTTATTTATTAATGGAATTCTGTGTGTGTGTGTCTGTGTGTGTGTGTGTGTGAGGGTGTGTGTGTGTGTGTGTCCGTTACCTATAGACTCCGAAACGGCTGAACCGATTTTCTTGAAAATTTACACAGTTGTACTATAAGCGTGTGCAAGTTTTCTCAGCTAGGTTTTGTGTCGAGGTACCCCCGATAAATATCGAAAATCGATAAACGAAAAACTTGGGTTATAGAAGGAGTGGTCCGATTTTAATCAAATTTGATACACTCATAGACAAAGACATTTGAAATGCTATTCAGATGTTTTAAGGTTGCAGTTCTTACAATAGTGCAGAAAATATATATATATATATATATAAAAGGCAAGATGTTTGTATGTGTTACTGTTTATCTGTCTATATGTCCTTTATACAAATCCACAATTCTTATCCGATTCTCACCAAACTTCACACAAATATTCTTTAGGCTGAGTCTGAGCTCCAGGACCATAGATTAGTTTTAAAGCTTTCATTGCACCCGAGCAATGCCGGGCTATATTGCTAGTAATATAAATGTGTGAGTACAGAACAGCTTGTCTGTTTAGGTGTATGTTAGACTGTAACGTTAGTAACATATAACTATGTATGTACAAGTCAAGATATATACCGTATATACTCGCGTTTCATGTGACTTTTGAAGACCTAGTTTTATGCTAATTTTAAGGGGTCACATCATATACGAGATATAAAATTAGCATATGTATTGCTGTATATACAAACGCCAATTCAAATTTCGTGCGTGATACGACACCACTTAAAATTAGCTTTAAAATTAGATTTTCCAAAGTCTCATGAAACGCGAGTATTTACGGTATACATGTATATAGATATTTTCAGTTAAGGGCTCTACATGATACTAGCTTGAGCGATCATGTCTCGAAAGAGACATTACTGACTAGGCAGATTTTCCTGCAGTAGGTTGACATTGCTTTCTGCGGGAGTCTGGTTGCCAACCAAAGCGATAGAACCCAATTTGTTCTGTTATTTTACCCATAGCTGGAGGGAGAAGAGACGGATTAATACTTTTTCCAAAGGTATTTGCGCATAAGTGAATGCAACGAATTCAGCTGGAATTCGAACTCGGTTCTCCGGCTTCTTATTCTAAGAAGATATCCACTGCACTACAACGCAATACTTTAACAAAGTCAAAAGCTTGAAATGGAACAAGAAAACAACAGTGAGTATTCTCAATAACTAAAAATCGTGTCATTTCAACACACCTGAAGCTAATTTTAATTATTACTGTGTTTTTTCTCGAACGAAGCATATCAGTCGAATGCAAAGACATATAGAAATATCACATAATACTTGAACTATGGGCGTGTTGACATGGTGTAGCAAGCTTGTTTCTCTAACTCAATAGTGCTTATGATCCTCACCGGGTACTACATACTTTCGACCTTGTACCACTTCTAAGCTTCACTTAGTTAATCATTATAATGGTCGAACCTATCCCCAATGTAATAAAGTCTACACGAATGCGAAAGGTCGAAAGATATATATATATATATATATTGTCATCCGCAGACAGATCTATTTCGCCGTATCACGGCTCATCAGTACGGTTAGACTCCGATTGCTTTTTTACCTAGGATTGAAACCCGACCGAAATGGCGTCAGTCGGCGACTCTACCCCTGGCCTATTAAAATTAAGGCAGGCACGTTATTTCATGGTCAATCGGAAATATGGGCCTATTTCAGGCGAACCATCATGTTTCCGTCTTTATTATACAAAAGAATTTACACGATTCTTCTATATCTACACCGCATACTAATATATATATATATATATATATATATATATATATTCGGAGAGAGCGACAGAGAGAGAGAGAGAGAGAAGAGAGAGAGAAATTATTAGTATGTGTCGTCACAGGAATAAATGAAATAGCAATAATTATCTCATTCTTCCGTTTCGTCACAATGCCTTTTTTAAAATTTGGCGATGCAGTAAACTTTACCCTCCTACCTACCATTACTAACCCAATAGTGAAGCCACATGCCTCCTACTACCATAAGAGAAATTACTACTAAGATTCCTCTCGCTTAACCCTCAACATTCCCCCACCCCTGCCTTTACTAGCACCTGCATGCGGCATTAAAATCTTTCCTTATTCTTTGATTAAATGGGGTTGAAAACGCATGTTGAAAATAGCTTTTACTCACTCTAAATAATAATTGTTATTAGAAGTGATTATAATAAAAGCATTTTATATTGTTACATAAAAGATTTCATGCAGTAGGCGGAGAAAGAAGCATGAGAGAGAGGATGCAGGTTAGTGAGATAAGAGATGGCTATTGACTTTACATTTAAATTCTTGGAGATTTTTGCTGTCGGGGAAGCATGTAAACGGAAGGGAATTCCATAGGTGGGAAGTGCGAGAAAAGCAGCTGATGGAGTAGAATTTGCGTTTACAATTTATCGGTTTCACAGTAAAAGGGTGGGACCTAGTTGCTAATCTTGTGGCTCAAGTAAATTCATATATAGGGGGCACCAGTGAGCTAAGTTCATTGAAGCAGAAGCCATGAAATTATATGTAGAAGAAAAATAGAAAAAACACATTGAGCCGGTGAGAAAGTGACTGTATCTGAGCTGCCAAGTCGGGATCTATTACATTACAGATTCTTTGTTGAATTTTGTCAAGGACCCCTCGAGAGGATAGCAGGAGCACCTGACCAGATATGGCAGCAGTATTCAATGCATGGGCGGATGGTAGATTTATATATGTGCAGGATTGTTTTAGACGGGAAAAACTTTCTGGCTTTACACAGAGAACCGACCTCCTCAGCAGCGGATTCTATATAGTCATTCCGCTTGAGATCTGTTGTGAGGCAGAAGAAGTGTAGTGTTTTGCTTTCAGGGAGACTGGCCTGATCTATGCTAATAGGGGGTAGGAGCGATTGTCTGTAAGTTTAATAGATATCAGCTTCGTTTTGGAAGTATTAAAATTCATGAGCCATTTCTTACCCTAGTCCGCCACGGATTGGAGGTCATTTTAAAGCTCGGCAGCGAGGTTTTCTTTGTCAGATTTTTGATCGAGGCGAGAGTAAACCGTAGTGTCATCAGTGTACATGCTTACTTGGGATCTTATTACATCGGGGAGATCGTTAATGTAGATAATTAAAAGCATAGTACCTAGAGTACCTAGAATAGAGCCTTGAGAGACACCCGCGTTCGTATAATAGTATTGGGAGACATGTCCGTTTAATATTACCTTTATTGTGCGATTTGAAAGAAATAATTGGATAAGGTCAAACAATTGTCCAGTTTAATTAAAATAATTTTATTTGATTTACTCAACAAATGCTTTTACAAGAAAAACATATTTGTTACGAAATAAATTTAATATTTAGGATAATAGCCTTTTGCTTTGATCACAGCCTTCATTCTGTCAGACATTGTCACCACAAGATTCTTCAATGTATCTAATGGTATCTCCCGCCAAGTAACTTGTATTTGTTCCCAAAGTGTGTCTTGCGAAGTAACATTAGATTTATCAAATTTTATTCAAAATATCCCATAGATGTTCAATAGGATTGACATCAGGGCTATGTGGAGGCTAATTCAAATTCCGAGGCCTCCCTTCCTCTTCCTTTTTAGTTAAATAATTCTTACAAAGGCTTCGCTTTTCATCCTGTATTTGAATTTCTGTGAGATTTTGGGAAAATAACCCCTATCCTAATACTTTTGCACACTACCGGTAGTGTGCAAAAGTGTTACGGAAGGGGTGATTTTAAAATTTATTTTGATGCCTCATAAAAGATAAAATAGGTCTTGTCCTAATACTTTTGCACAGTATTGTATATATATATATATATATATATATATATATATATATATATATATATCATTTCTATGGCGTTAATGGGTTTATTTATAATCTGACATTATTCATATTAAGAGGCAGGTTCGAACCTGGGATTTTGTTTATTAAGTTTCTCGGATACACAGACCGGTAGACGAAGATGTGTAGTCTAAAAGAAAAAAAAAAACAGTCAGTCAAGTGTATTCACTAAGTAAAAGATCTAAAGTTTGTTGTTTTTGTTTTGATTGTTTGTTTTTTTTAATCATTTCACCCCAAGCAAGGCATTCCACTGCCACTATTGCGCAGGGGGTTATATAGGAGGAAAGTGATGAGAAAGAGTGGTTATTTATAGGAAATGTCGGAAGGAGGGTGATAAACGGATGAGGTTTGTGTAGATAGGAAGAGTTTTTGAGAGAATAGATACAAGTTAGTGTGATAAGAGGTGTCTATTGACCTTTATATTTAAACTCCTGGAGATTGTAGCTGTCCGGGAAGCATATGGAAGAAACATTCGCTACATGTTATAATTCTTAGTCGGAATAAATATATCTTGTAGTATAGTTACTCGAATAAAAGAGAATTGTGGAGAGCCATAATCACCAACATCATAAAAAGAAAAGGCACATAGAAGAGGAAGAATAAGCCAGAATCATCTGAATTCTAATGAACTGAGTGCGTAGCAAAACAAGATCGGAAATAGGACAATACTAGATCAGCTTCATTAAAGACACTGGAACAATGAATGCAATTTTTATGCTCAGAATGTTAAAGGAAAGCGCAAGATAATTGAAGAAGAATATTTATATATTTTTTATAAATTATACAAAAGCGTTTGATAAGATGCGTCCCAAAGAACTGTTTGAACTGCTAGATAAGCTTGATTTATTTGGGAAGGATTTTAGAATAATCCAGAACATATGTAGGTGCAAACCGCCTATATATGAATAGAAAATGAATTAAGGAAATACACAAAATATAAAGGGGCGTAAGACAAGGATGGGTTTTCTTGCCGGATATTCAATCTTTACAGTGAGGCGAACCTGACTGAATTAGAACTCCTAGCAGGATTTGTTATTGTGGATACAATCATATAATATGCCGATGAGAAAGTGTGGATAGCAGACGCAAGAAAGAAACTGGAAGCATTCACACAGAGTGTAGTCAAGGAAAGCAAGAAGAAAGGACTAAACAACAGTTGTAAGAATATATAGCTGCCAGCACGAGGAACAACTCTAGACGTGAACTGCTGATGGGAGACAACATAGCTAAACAATTGCGAAATTTTAAATATCAAAGATGTGTTTTAAAAGAAGATGGATAATACGACACTGCTGTAGAGTTATTTTTGCAGTGGAGGCCAGTATTTCTGCTAAATCGGTCCTAATAAGTTCGACGTACAAAATGTTAGGAACTTGATATAATAGGTATTACGCAGTGTAATCTTGCCAGGTCGCTGACTACTTTCGTATTCGACAAACTGTCGACTACTATCGTCCTCATCGACTGACCATCGTTCCTCTTACTACTCCTACTTAAATTCGGTGGGAGAGTCTATTCACCATAAAATAGATGCGTTTCACCATTACAGACACAAAAATTCGAAGGCGTACGAGATAAGCGAAAGTGGCTTTTCAAAAGCAAAGCAACGTATTAAGAATCAGGAAAATTTCGCCAGAAACAAAGAAAAGATTACGGAAATATTATCTAATATCGGTCCTCCAGTATAGCAAGGAGTGCTGAGCAATCTCTTCATAGATGAAGAAGAGACTTGAGGCGATCTAAAAGTGGTTCGACAGATGGATGATTAAAATACCATGGGCAGAAACGAAAATGACAGTAGCAGAGATAGCTAGCTAAAAAAAGTATGTTCACTATGACGTACTAAACAATTTTTCTCGTCTACCATTCTTCCTTGCTTTGAATATTGCTGCTACATCTTGCTTAATACTCCTGCTATATATTTAGAGATTCTTGTTGTGTTCGGTCCTGTGCATGATGGTAAACTGCATCCGGCAGCAAGGCCTCTGATTGGAAGGTTGTGAGGAGCATGAAACCAGCTCTTAATTGCTGTTGTTCCCAGGCCTACACTTCCGGAAGCCATGTCTCTGATCGAGAGATTAGAGGTTTTCATGAGCATGGAGCCAGCTCTTAATTGCTGTTGTTCCCATGTTTACCCTTCTGGCAGCCAGGTCTTTGATCGGGAGATTGAAGGTTTTGAGGATCATGGAACCACATCTTAATTGCTGTTGTTCCCAGGTCTACCCTTCCGGCAGCCAGGTCTCTGATCGGAAGATTAGAGGTTTTCAGGAGCATGGAACCACCTTCTAATTGCTGTTTTTCTCAGGTCCACCCTGACCCGGAGTGGTGGCACCTGTTAGGGTCACAGCTATGAGCAAATAGTTAACCCCCAAACAGTGATCAAAACACTAAGAAAGCATAAAAATACACTTTTATAGAAATATATACATAAAAATACTTTTATAGAAATATATTTCTGAAAAGAAAATTATTACCATAACACATTCTTAAAGGAAAAAAAAATATTCTGAACAAAACATTTTTTACTTAGAAGACATCTTCAGTTTTCTAAGATAGAAAAACAAAAAAATTTCATTAAAATCTGATTAAATTAACCTTCTTACTATAACCGAACATTAAAAAAAACGCCTTAAAACCCATTTTTTGGCATTAAATAACCCACAGAGTTTAATATGCCGGTAAACTAAAGTCAAACTCAAACTTGTTGTGTTCCGTGTCTGCTCTGGGTTCCCGGAAATGGTATCAGCAAGAAGATTTCTTTTCCTTATTCGTTTTCATTAAAAGAGAGAACACACGTAGCAGATTGGATTCTAAGAAGAAGCGGGAGAAATTATGTCACAGGAACGCATACCCAACGTTGGCTCAGTGTCCCTCTGCGGGTGGTTTTAATTTTCCTCTCAACATGGGTGTGGGAAGCGTATTGCCGCTTCAAAATTCTTGTGGTCTCCGTTGTATTCAAACTGGTTTGGACTCATATTCAAAACTCAGAAAAAAATAAATTCATCACTGTCAGGCACTCCATACAACCACTGGTCATTCTGGATATGACCTTCGCATTTTGTAACATAGTTGATAAATCCTAAAGAATAACCTGCAGTGTTATTAGTCCTGACCTGGTATCTGAGCTTCAGTTTCTTTCCTACTGCCGTAACATAGCTTCTTTGTGCCTTATCTATAAATACTTTCATGGTAATTATTTTGATTAACTTTCAACTATGGTACATAGACTTTACGAATTTAAGCTCAGTAGGTGGAGGATACCAGAATCAAGCAAATACAAAAATTTAAATACCTAGAAAGTATTCTAACAGGAGATGGAAAGTGCGACACAGAGATCCGAAGGCGAATTAGCATGGCAAAGGACGCATTCCAGAAGCTGAGTAAAGTACTAACACACAGGAAAATTTCACTAAAAACAAAGAAAATAGTGCTGGATTGCTATGTGATGTCAGTTCTTCAATACGGCAGTGAATGCTGGACAATATCATCGAAAATGAGGACAAAACTTGAAGCAGCGGAAATGTGGTTCTACAGAAGGATGCTGCGGATATCGTGGACTGAACATGCAAGCAACGATGAGGTGTTGGAAAGAATGGCAACAAAAAGGAAATTAATACTGAGCATCAGGAAGAGACAACTGAAGTTCCTGGGACATGCAATAAGGAAGGAGAGCTTGGAGAACCTGATACTGACAGGCCAGATAGAAGGAAAGAGAGACAAAGGAAGGCAGTGGATAATATATTTGAAGGGCCTGATCAGGTGGATGACGGAACGGGGGTTGCGAGGTGTAACAGGAGAAAATATACTAAGAGCCACAAGGGATAGGGAGACGTGGAGAACCATGATCGCCTACGTCCTGAAGAGACATCTCTCCTTAGTAGTAGTTTTTCTTCTATACTCTAACAGTTGTTAACCCTTTGCGTCGGAGTGGCCTTACTGCATTTTTCTTTTTTGCGAGAGTGAAATGATTTCTAATCCTAATCCAGCAAATCTGACAAACACCCTCCACAGCACCGGTTTTCCATTTTTTTTTTTTTTTTTTACCTTAGCGTCGTTAGAAATCAGGTATTACTCAACGCATTGTGATTCTGGGCATGACGGTAAACTGCATCTGGCAGCAAGGCCACTGATTAGGAGGTTGAGAGGAGCATTGAACCACCTCTAAATTGCTGTTGTTCCCAGGTGCCCCCTGACCCAGAATGGTAGCACCTGTTAGGGTACCAGCTATGGGCAAATAGTTAACCCCCAAACTGGGGTCAAAATACTATGAAAGTATAAAAATACACTTTTATAGAAATATATACATAAAAATAGACTTTTATAGAAAAATATACATTTTTGAAGAAAAAATATTACCAACAATACATTTTTGAAAAACAAATTATTACCATAACAGATTTTTGAAGGAAAAAAATTATTCTCAGCAAAACATTTTTAAATACAAAACTAGAAGATATTTTCAGTTTTCTAAAATAAAAAAGAATAAAAACAAAAAAGTTCATTAAGATCTGACTAAATTAACCTTCTTACTATAACGGAACATTTTTAAAAATACCTTAAAATCCCACCTTTTTGGCATTAAATAACCGGCAGAGGTTGATATGCCTTTAAACAAAACTCAAAATCAAACTTAACGCATTATGCGAAGTGTAGCATGAAAACAAAGTGCGATTTCCTAAAAGGGGAACGTCACCAAATTAACATTAACTAGAGTTAAGGGTATTAATACAGTTTTTCTATATATCTTAACTTTTCTAGTCGGTTCGACTTCACTAAAAATAATTCTCGCTTCTTTTATTGAATTATTAATAAGCACAGGAATGATTTTTATAAATTTTGTACAATTTTTTTTAGCCTTGGGAGTTCTTCTTTCGATTGGCATAAATATTTTAGCAGGTTCAGACGCCTTCATTCGTTAAAATTGAAATTGGCAAAAGAAAAAAAAACAATTGAAGTGAACGGAACGGATAAGTAAACGACAGCGAGAAGGAAAAAAATATTGAAAATACATTGGATGCACGTGCGTGTCTATTTCAAGACTATAATTTCAAGACTATATTTTTTTTTGTAACGAGAATGAAGGATAGTCATTGATGCGATAACAACTACTGCCCATATGACGACCAACCTAACCATCAAGACAATGACTGAGGTTCACAACAAACCCTAGATATTAAGTCATTAATACAGCCGGTTCCATTTTGAGGGCATAGGCATTAAATGAAACCTATAATTAACACATTTTTTTTTATAAACCAGTCAAGTGCCATACGGGATAAACGCTTGGACGATCATATCTCGAAAGAGACATGACTGACTGTATAGAAGATTATCCCACACTAGATTGCCATTGCTTTCTGCGGTAGACTGGTTGCCAGCCAAGGCTATAGAGTCCAATCTGTCCTGTTATTTAATCCATAACTGGAGGGAAGATACAGATTAATACCTTTCCCAAGGATATTTGCGCATAAGTGAATGCAAGGAATTCTACTGGAATTCGAACTCAGATCCCCAATTCCGAGCCGATAGCTACTACTCCACGCCGCACAATTACTAACGGCGTTATATTTATTTTTATAAATACATTTCTTATAAGCCTATAATTACTTCCTTTTTTATAACATCATAATAAATATCCTTTTTTATAAGATACATGCGTTTTTAGAGAGCTACTGTACTATATTTTACGGTTGTCGTTAATGTGTCAAATTAATTAGTATGGAATTTCAGGAACATAATAATATACATTTATTTACAGTAAAATAATAATGCATATTTATTTAAAGCATATATATATATATATATATATATATATATATATATATACAGATGGCCATAAAGTCCGTGTGCACTTTCAAAAATTTATAACTTTATTTGTATTTGTCATAGAAATAATCTGTAAAAAATGAGCTTGATTTTTTATTAGTGAGGGGGTATGCTTTCTCACAATTTCTGACAAAGCTTTAATAAAAATGAAACGTATTAGATTGATAAACGTGTCCTATTTTTCTTTTATCTCATCGCTCTATTGAATTCCGATACATATTTGATCTGCATCAAATGATAGCTAGCTAGATAGATAAATATCGATAGAAACAGTAATATATGTGAAAAGAACGATAGATAGATAGATAGATAGATAGATAGATAGATAGATAGAGTAATATATATAAAGAGATAGATAGATAGATAGATAGATAGATAGATAGATAGATAGATAGACAGATAGATAGATAGATAGATAGATAGATAGATAGATACAGTAATATATATATATATATAGATAGATAGATAGATAGATAGATAGATAGATAGAGCAATCGAAGATCCGAGTTCGAATTACAGTCGAGTTCATTGCATTTATTTATGTGGTCGTACCATTCGAAAAAGCATGAAACCGTCTCTCCTCCTCCTCTAGGCTATGGGTAAATAGCAGTACAAAGAGTGGCAACTGGACTAGTAGAAAAATCTATCAATTCAAAACCCATCTTATATTTACCGATTCGGGTCTTTCAGGCTACTTTTCTAAGGCGACACCACTGTACAGCTGCAGTACATGTGATTTCGTACGACCTAGTGGATTATATGCTTATACTAGGTTCTTGTCGCCTGATGATTGCGTTGCGGGAAATTCGGAGAAGCAATGTGAACATAGTCTCGCTGTGTTATATCATTAGAAGTTTTTTTTTTATCAATCTAGGAATGTCGTTATTAATTTCAATGTTTATGTAAAGAAAAGAAATGACTGAAAAGAGCAGTCAAAGACGGCAAAGCTTCGAAAAAGCAATACTGACATCATTTCAGTGATTAGCAAGAGATGATTATTAAAATGAAAAAGAATAACTGCAATGACCTTGACCGATCTCAAGAGAGAAAATACAAAGAATTTACCCGACTGCTCTCAAAATTAAATGCACACTTAGAATTAAGCGGGGGAGGCTATTCAGTATTTGGCATTTGAAAGGCATAAATTACACTTTACCAAGAAAATTGGGGAAATAACCCAGAAACTGTATCTCGTACTTGATCAAACCTGAATCACTTCGTGCCAATCATCCCTGAAAGTTTCACCCAAATAGGTCTCGAGATATCTTGACCACGGACAAACAAAGAAACAGACAAACGAGACCGTAAGCAATGCATCCGACTTACGGCGGTAGAAAAAAAAAGAAAGAAAAAACAAAAAAAGACAATGATATTAATTCAAATAGATTTACTCACTAGAAATAATTTGTATAGTGCTAAGAAATAATGTCGGATAAAATTTCTATAAAGAAAAATATTGTTGTTTACAATTCGGGTACGAAACTGGGTCTATCAGACATAGATTCGTAGGAGTCCCAACGTTCGTTCCTTTCATATCCCCTTGATTAGATATAATTTCCACTCAAGTAGCTTCTTCTCACGAATCGTTGCCTTGTGGAACCGGCTACCAAGAGGCTGCTTTCCCGATCGCTACAATCTTAATCTGTTCAAGTCGAAGGTTAACCATTATTTTATCCACATAAGCTCTAAGCTCTACCTCTTACCTTGCAATTTTCTACTCGATTAGGACCTTGTACAGGGCGAACACCACTGTAAAAAAATTTTTTTTTAATTTTCAGCTATAAAAGCGATTTCCTTGATGAAGTTCGATTCCTGTTGGAGACACAATTTTTCGTCAGTGCGCATTCTTAGTCTACTCCTGTTGTTATTTACTTGACTGTTCAAGAAAAATATAATTAAAAAATTATACTTAGAATCAGAAAGAGAGAACTGAAATTTGTAAGGAAGCTAATAAGGAAAAAAGGATATAGAATTTGACGCTTACAGGACATTAAATGCAAGACATGAAAGCAGCGATTAGCCTACCAAATTGTTGGCAGAACAGGGATCAGGAGAGATAACAAGAAGAGAAAGATAAATGTTCGTTTTAGGTGCCGACGGCTTTTCCCCTTCAAATTTATCCAAAATAGCATTATATCTGAGCAAATGTATATGCTGAACTAAAATCAGCTGTTAGTTATTGAAGAAACTGACCTTTTTTTTATCTAAATGTCTATAAAAAACGAACTATGTCTTTAACGTTTTCTCTCCTGTAACTCTCACGAAGTCATGTAATTAACTGCAGAATGACGTTCTACGTAGGCAGAATTTTCTGTCGAATTTTAGTCGTTTTGCTTCCTTTACTGAAACTTCCGCGATGTACTTCCTGTTATGAAAGTAACAAGCGTAAAAATACAATAAATTACTTTTATGACCGGAAGTACATCGCCGGAAGTATCAGTAAATGAAGAAAAATCGACCAAAAATCTGCCAAAATTCGTTGCATTACGTAGTACGTCATTCTGCAGTTAATTACATGACTTCGTGAGAGGTTCGGGAGAGAAAAAGTGGAAGATATAGTTCGTTTTTTTATGGACATTTAGATATAAAAAAAAAAGGTAAGTTTTTTCAATAACTAACAGTTGATTTGAGTTCAGCATATACATTTGCACAGAGATAATGCTATTTTGGATAAATTTGAAGAGGAAAAGCGTCGGGACTTACAACGAAATTTTACCAAGAGAAACGCTTTGTAAGAGTTACAAAGACCAGGAAATAGTGGAGGGCTAAGATCTAAACGCACACAACATATAGAAGAGTACTTTTTCTTTTTCTTTTTCTCTTTCTTGACTTCAATTTTTTTCTTTTTTCTTTATTCTATTGGTCAAAAGTAGACAAAAGGTGGTACTGATGTTTGACTGGTGTGTTTGCACAAGCGACCTCCGTCTTTTTCTTCCTCACGGACCGTGCTGTCCATTTAAAGGAAAAGTCACAAGCTATAGCTATTGGTACAAATAGCGAAAAGTAACAGTAAACAAGCTCACCGGCGGTTATGGGGGAAATCGTATCTATCAGACTGCCAACAGGGTGAGGGAAAGGAAATATTTGCCATGGAATGAGCTCATGTGTTGGGTCGGATCAAATTGTATATTTGTAAGTTTTTTTTGTTTTTTACATTTCTCGGTTAGTATATTCATGAAAAGTAAATGTGTCCTTATTTTTAAATACTTTGTTTAAGTGCAAATGTATTCTGAAAGTAATAAAACGTGTAGTTTCACCACACACACACGCGCGCGCGCGCACACACACACACACATATAGATAGATAGATAGATAGATAGATAGATAGATACGAACAGACATAGATAGATAGATAGATAGATAGATAGATAGATAGATAGATACGAACAGACATAGATAGATAGATAGATAGATAGATAGATAGATACGAACAGACAGATAGATAGATAGATAGATAGATAGATAGATACGAACAGACATAGATAGATAGATAGATAGATAGATAGATAGATAGATAGATAGATACGAACAGACATAGATAGATAGATAGATAGATAGATAGATAGATACGAACAGACATAGATAGATAGATAGATAGATAGATACGAACAGACAGATAGATAGATAGATACGAACAGACATAGATAGATAGATAGATAGATAGATAGATAGATAGATAGATAGATACGAACAGACATAGATAGATAGATAGATAGATAGATAGATAGATAGATAGATAGATAGATAGATAGTGCCCATAAAGTCCGTCTGCAAATTATTTCTATTACAAATACAAATAAACTTATAAATTTTTAATGTGCACACGAACGTTATGGACATTTATATATATATATATATATATATGTGTGTGTGTGTGTGTGTGTGTGTGTGTGTGTGTGTGTGTGTGATCCCTTAGGTAATATTTATACTCAAATAGATGGTATTGCGATGGGATCTCCTTTAGGTACCCTCTTTTCTAATTATTATATGGCACATTTAGAAAATAAAAAAATGTATGACAACAATAAACCCTCCATATATGTAAGATACATAGCTGACATTTTCATTTTTGCTAAGAATATTGATCAAATTACACAACTTTAGAAAAAATTATATATATATATATATAATGAAATGTGATATACCCATTTTTAAACATCAAGATCAATTTTAGGGAAAAACTATGACGAAGTGGAAAAAGTTTTCGTGCAACGCGTTTCGTCCTTTAGAACCTCATCGGATTTCACTTTCTTTTTATGGGACGTATCCCATCAGGGCGTAGCCGATCATGTCCATTGTAGCTCTTAATAAGTTTTGTCTTTTTGTTATTTCTCCTAAACTTTGTTCTACTATCGATTTACTCAAGTCAATTAAATATGTTACGCGCTTCTTTCTTCTATCCCTCCTTTCTCCAAATTGTCCTGTGCGTATCGGGTTTTCCGAAACCCTTCATCGTCATTACGTGCCCCAGAAAGTTCACTGCCTCTTCCCGGTGTTAAGTATAAGCCATTTTGTTTTTGTTTTTTTAGGGTTTTTTTTTTTATATATTTCTGAGATGAGGTAGTATTTACATTATTTATATTATTCGGACTATTGTTCCCATTTTCCTTGCCATTTTTACAACGTTTCCACCGTTGTACGCTCCGACCTTTTTCAGGTACTAGGAAGGTCAGAGCGTACAGCGGCTGAAACGTTGTAAAAATGGCAAGGAAGATGGAGACAATAGCCCGAATAATGTAAATAGTGCAAGCTTCTCTTTGTCTATATTTCTGACACGAGGTAGTATTTACACTATTTACATTATTCGGGCTATTGTCTCCATCTTCCTTGCCATTTTTACAATGTTTCAACCGTTCTACGCTCCGACCTTCTTCTTTACTAGAAATTTCGAACCGAACGTCTTATTAATAAGAGTTTGGTTTGGAATTCTTAGCGCCTGAAGAAGGCCGGTGCGTACAACGGCTGAAAAGTCATAAAGATGGCAATCAAGATGGGACAATAGCCTGAATAATGTAAATAGTGTAAGCTTCTTTTTTGTTTATATTTTCTCCAAAACCTAGCTGTTGCTCACATGTTCAGTTCATGGGATCCTCAGATCGGACTGAAGTGATCTACGCATGCACACAAAGGGAAAGAGACGCTGATAATTTTAAATTTAAATTATTATTTTATTTAATGTATACTCTGTATATACAGTCTAGTTAATTTCTTTTTCTTTCTATTCATGTTTACAATACTTTTGTTATTAAATATATCACATCGTAAAAATAGAAGATTTGCCATAGTGAAATTCTGTAAGAAAACTGAGCGTAAATTTACTGTAAAAGATCTAGTGATTAAAGTACTTTCTATACATTCTTAATAAATTGCTCTCTCTTTTAGTTAGAGTTGCCTGATAATTAAAAACGAAGTACAAAACATTTTGTACTTTGGCATAGTTTTTCCTTAAAATTGTTATTGATATATAAAAATGTATATATCGTTTTCCATATATTTATACATATATATTTATACATATATATTTATACAGGGTGCGCCAAAAGTAGGCTTACAGTTAGTAAGTATGCATTTTACATTTTTAAAAAAACATTTTATTACATTTATATTTCTTTGTTACAATCGAATTCGTTCAAAACTGTTTGTCCATTTGTATAAAGTTATGTGTCTGTTATAATCCGAACACGGTTAGCACGTTGTTGCTTTGTTCGTAGATGATATTATTAAGTGTTGGTTTTTCGTTTTTATTAACTAGCAGTGTAGCCCGGCGTTGCCCGGGTGTAATGAAAGCTTTAAAACTAATTCATGGTCCTGGAGCTCAGACTCAGCCTAAAGACTATTTGTGTGAAGTTTGGTGAGAATCGGATAAAAATTGTGGATTTGTATAAAGGACATACAAACAGATAAACAGACACACACACAAACATCTTGCCTTTTATATATATATATATATATATATATATATAATCGATTTTCTGCACTATTGTAAGAACTGCAACCTTGAAACTTCTGAATATCGTTTCTTATGTCTTTGTCTATAAGTGTATCAAATTTGATTAAAATCGGACCACTCCTTCTATAATCCGATTTTTTCGATTATCGAATTTCGATATTTATCGGGGGTACCACGACACAAAATCGAGCCAAGAACACTCGCAGACGCTTATAGTACAACTGTGTAAATTTTAAAGAAAATCGGTTAAGCCGTTTCGGAGTCTATAGATAACGGACACACAGACACACACAGACACACACAGACACACACACACACACAAAGTTCCATTTATAAATAAGTTTAGATAATGCTTCCATTATTTTTAGATTTTTTGTATGAGGATGATGCTACTATATTTGTATTAACAACAAGTATGTTATGGGTAGAGTTTTGTAGGTTCTCTTGTGGGTTTAAATGAGATCCAATTGAACTATGGTCTGAGAAGTGCAACGTTAGTCTTCTAATCAACCGCGTGGTAGTGTGTCCGATGTAATTGTTTACGAATTTGGATTGATCAAAAACGCAGTTCTCCAAAAGAAATGTAAAACTTTACACACATACATGAACATTAAGCATATTCAGTCACACGAAAAATAAATTTCATCTTCGATAATGACTAAAACTAAAAGAGTAGCCGAACACGCTCGAAAAATAAATTAAATTTATATATAATTGTCAATTCATATATAATTTATGTCCTAAAAAAAAATTATAAGATCACATGAAAAATTACATAAAAACTTAACCATAATGCCGCCTATCGTTTTTAATGAAACCTTTATATATATATATATATATATATATATAACAAAAAGTGAAAGAACACGTAGATTGAAGCCCACTGCATTTACTTTTATAAAGTGTGCACGATACAGAGTTAAGCTTAATATTGTAATTACAATATATATATATATATATATATATATATATATATATATATATATAAACATCTGCAGACAAGCCTGTCCCGTTGTATCGCAGCTCATCGGTGCAGCTAGATTAAACCGTATTGCTCCAAGATGGGATCGAAATCCGACTGATTTGTCATTCGGCGAATATCTTTCCACGGCAATATTGATGTAACAGCAGAGGTAGGCAGCTATCATAGCAGATTATTCACAGGAAGTAAACAAACCCCAGTAACTAAAAGCGTTGAATTTGAAAGCCGAACCAAACTGCGTTCAGTACATTAACCAACGAACGTAGCGTAAAGCTGTAAGTAGTCACTGTTTAAATCTACCCTGCTCTATAGCGTTCTATATACTAGCGAAAGCACACACACACACACACACACACACACGCACACACACACATATATATATATATATATATATTCGTCATCCACATACAACCCTGTTTCATTGTATAAGCTCATGAGCGTGCTAGACATACACTTGCTTCTGGCCGAGATCGAAACTCGACCGATTTGGTGTCAGTCGGAGTCCCTAAGCCATAGGCGCATGACCTCAAAGAAGGGAAATTTTAGCGTGTTATATATAAGCGGTATATACACACACCAGTCACCAAAAGAGCTCAATTCATTTCTGAAGAGTAATGCATAAATCGAAGTAATGCATCTCTATCTTGTCAGACCCTGTTCTTTTTCATCCTTTCCCTAATCCCCTCGATGCCCACTCGCCTCATTCTTTCACACCCCCTGTAACCCTGCGTTCTAGTCACATTACTGGATTTCTTAGGGTGAAATGAGCTTATATATATATATATATATATATATATATATATATATATATATATATATATATAATATCGTAATTATTATACTAGTGTTAATAAAACAGTGCTCCGCGTAATTCAACAAAACAAATATATATTTATAAATATATACGTTGTCCATCGCCAATTGCACGTCGGCGTTTCACGCTTAACGCAATTTCATGGACTGATGATAAATTGACCATTAAGTAATTTAAATTTGAATAAATATATCTGGTTGTTGGCATAGCTATATATTATACTGAGACCACAGTTATTTCAATTTAAAAACCGTACATGACATTTTTAAAAAAAAAATATATATATATATATATATATATATATATATACATATATATATATATATCAGCATGACATTTTTAAAAATATATATATATATATATATACATATATATATATATATATATCAGCATGCGGTGTAAATATAGAAGAATCCAAAGAAGTATCCTGTACATACAGTTGTAGGATAACTCTCTAAGTGAACTCTAAATATATATGTATATAAATACATATAGAGCAAATATATGAAAAATTAAGGCAGACACGTTATTTCATGGTAAATCGAAAACTATTTTCTCTTGAATATATTTTAATATTTTAGACTCCAATTTCTAATCCTTTCACCGTTAATTTATAATATTTATTTATTTTTTTATTTTCACTTTCTCCTATCATCTTTTCTTTCTATTTTAAATTTATTTCTCTCTTCTTTCTTCTTCTTCACTTTTCGTTTACTCTTTAAGATACTCTCTCTCTCTCTCTCTCTCTCTCTCTCTCTCTCTCTCTCTCTCTCTCTCTCTCTGTTTCAGATTTACTGGTGTGTGGTCTAACTTACAGGCTGAATGTATCTTACGCGTGTTCTTTGATTATATGTTGTGTATATATATTATTATATATTCTTATGTATAAATATGTGTGTGTGTTCGCCAAACTGATATAATGAAGTTTTTTTGTTTTTTTTTCTCTTTTAAGGGAGTGATCGTTATTTTCATTCAGGTTTTTTTTTAAATCTTTGTGAATTTCATTCGTGTAAAATCCTTTGTATAATAAAGACGGAAGCTGATGATGGCTCGCCTGAAATAGGCTTATGCTCCCGATTTACCATGAAATAACGTGTCTGCCTTAATTGTTATTATATATATATATATATATATATATATATATATATATATATATATATAACCAGACATAATTATCAGGCCACCCCAGTGTTTAAAAAAATGATGTATTTCATATTATTTTTTAGTATTTATTGCCAAGAGAATAATTTTAAATGAAAATAGAATAGGTTCATTTGTTAATACTGCACAATAACATGTTCATCAAATGAATTTATAAATATTTAATAACTACTTATATTTCAGTTTTATCATTGAAAGAATGAAGAAAATTCAGAGTGATTCGGACAAATTCATCTTTACTTCCTTGCCTAATTTGCCTAATTTGCAAAGTAATAATAACAAAAGAACCATTTTGTTTTCATTTACCAATAAATACTTGGCAATGAATGCTAAAAATAGTATGAAATACATAATTTCTTTTAAAAGACTGGTGTGGCTTAATAATTATGGCCGGTATTATATATATATATATATATATATATATATATATATATATATATATATATATATCTTTGTTTACATGGGGTTGAGAATGCATGTCTTAAAATGACATCTTGAAAATGGCTATTTTCCCGCTAAGTTTTATCTGAATTAAGAATTATATATATATATATATATATATATATATATATGTGTGTGTGTGTGTGTGTGTGTGTGTGTGTGTGTGTGTGTGTGTGTACACTGATTTAATCTTATTATGATCAGAAACTAAGTAATTAAACAGTCAATCACTCAATCAATATATATATATAACCCGTTCTATTTTTAATAGCCAAAATATTAAAGTTTCATATATTAACTCATAAAGTATAAAAATAAACGTTTCTCTCCCGATCAGCAAATCCTAAAATTTGTCGCCATGCTGTTTATATGCAGAAATATCGACCCATATATCAATGTTTTAGTCGCGGTATGTATTTATATAGTCATAAAAATAGTTATAAAAATACATACGATTGGTCAAATGTTTAGATCCACCCTCTGGAATTAAAGATTAGTAATCTCCATGACTTCTTTAGTATAATTAAACGAAGATGCTGAAAATATTTAACCCATTAGAACATATCATCGAATCATGTAGGAAGTCGGTTGGGTTAGCAAGGATTGAAAGACCGCCATGAGACAGCAACTAAGATTAGACAAAAAGAGCTAAAATTTTAAGAGATAAATTCGGCCGCAATAGTTTAATTTCACTGTCATTATTATTATTATCATTGGCTGTATAATAAAACTCTTCAAGAACAGAAAGTGTTGACATAAAACATTGCTGCGCAATGATAACAGTCAGCGAATAGTAGATAACACAATAATACTCACTCATACACACAGTAAAAAGAACCTCCAGATATTGGAGGCCATCTACATTAAAACAAAACAACCCACACTTTATAAAATCACGTGTCAATCTAGTCACAACACATTACATTGCATTTAGACATATGATTCTCTTAACATTTCGGTTTCCCGCGCGGTGTGACATCATAGAACCGCGTTACAAATTTACAAACTGCATCGATATCAGTCACCGAAAAGGAGATGCAGTTTGTAAATTTGAATTTTAAACATCTATCAACAAATATGGCGGATACTGATTTTATTCATGCTTTTAGTTTTTGTAGCGTTCTTTCCTTTTTCTCGTTTGGTGGAAGTACAAAATCTTCCCATACCGTTCATTGTCTCAAGCACTTTCAGAAACTTCTCTAGCCATTTTTCAGGCAGTCTTTTGGTGGTGTTAGATTTACTTCATGTTTTGATTGTTTGAAATGCATTTTCCTTGTCCTTCATATTTAACGAATATATATATATATATAACCAGGAAAAGAGGACGTTTTACGATTTTTAGTTCTCTGGCATTTACTTTTTTTAAGTGCTCAATACAATAAGCATAGATGTTGCAATGTATTTTTAATTTTTAATTGTATAACAAATTGAATTATATATATATATATATATATATATATATATATATACACATTAAAATGCCAAAGGATTTAGTTTGAAACAATGTAACAATGTATATATCTGTTTGCAATTCACTTCCGGCCAAAGTTTGAAATTTCTGTTTCTTAGCCGTTTCTGTCGTCTCTCCCCTTTCTTCCCTCTGCGCGCTTTCTCACGTTTTTCTCCTTTTTCTCCTCTTTACTTTCTGCTTTTTTTTTTTAAAGATTTGAGCCTAGACACCATGTAGCCAATAAAATTCACTTCCTGCCTAAATTTGAAATTTCTCTCTCTTAGCCGATTCCATTGGCTCTTTCCTCTCAGTGCTTTCTTTCTTGTTTTCTTCTTTGCATTTTTGTGCCTTTGGCCTTCCGTTTTCCTTTCCTCTCTTGATTTCTCATCTTCTTTTCTTATCCTTTCTGTCCCCTTTCTTTTTCCCCTCTTTTTAATATCTTCTTACTTCGTACAAAAAGATTTCGAAAAATAAAAGGAATTGACATTTTTTTTTAATAATGTTTAAACGTTTATTTCCATCATTATTAACTACTTGATGAGACAATGTTCTTTCAATGTCGAAAGAAAATGTCCAATTTTATTGTAGTTTGTAGTGTGTGCATGTTCTAAAGTGTAATAATAAATATTCATTGGTCTATTTTTATATTGAGCACTGTTTTAAATTAATGTTTTGAACGTTGCAATTATTCAGTTATTTTCTTCGTTCCTTATTCATTTGTGTGTGTGTGTATATATATATATATATATATATATATATATATATATATATATATATATATTGCCGAAGTATGTTCACGCGATATTTGTATGTTCATGAGGTTTCTTTTGGGCGGGTGGCTACGTCTTGTTGACTTTTTGCTTTCATCTGACTAAAAGTTAACAGGACGTAGAATAGGAAAAAATCACGTTTTATCTCAGAAACCCTAGACAAATAATATTGAAAACGATGCGTTTGACTTCAGGAAGCAACGCCTATTATAAAAGCACGCGCACATACAAATGAGCATGTACATATATAAAGAATCTTCCTCAATTACACGCACACGCATATACACCCACACTAGAAAAATAAAACATCGAAGATTTTGGGTCGTTTCACGGCATATCAACGTCTACGTATTATTTAAAGACGAAATCTAAATATTTTTATTTTTATTTTTTGGTAATTACAATGGTTGTAGTGTTACAGTTCGTAGTAATTACGCTGGGGTAGAAGAAGTGTACGCGTACCTTTCCCAAATCTATTTTAACCCTTGTTTTAACGAAATATGATGCACAAATGAATATAATGAACCCGACTGGAGTTCACGATCCATTACCCCACCCAAACCTCCAACATCTAGTATTCCTATGCGGTTACCCATCCCGGTGACTAGCTTCAAAATGGCTTAACTTCGATGACTGAACAGATAATCGTCGAATATAGAAACTTCCCCGTTTGGTTATTTGGTTATCATTTTCTTGTAGAAAAAATTAATTCTCGAGCTTTTTCCTTTATAATTCATTATATTTATATTGCAAGAACCCTGGGTTCATAGAATTAGAGGATCCTTTTGAGGGCCCTCCCTTTATCGCCGCTCCCTTATCTTTAAAGGAAAACCTTTTTAGATGAAGCTACATCATATATATATATATATATATATATATATATATATATTGTAAAGTTGAGGTGATGCTTTGTGCCAAGATTGATGTTTTTTTCCAGTGATTTACTGGTAGAAAGGCATTTTAGGCAAGCAGGTTTTTGTCAAAACGTGCTCTGTATGGAGATAAAGATAGAGCGATAATAGAATTAATGTGGAGCAGTTTGTCCTTTAACTGAACAGAATTATGCCGACTTCGAAGTTTCGTACATATATATATATATATATATATATATATATATATATATATATATTCTTTATTTGCAAACGAGTTATTACGCAACCTAGGTCGCGTAATAACTCGTTTACAAATGAAGAATATTCAAAATTTCTACAATATAATTGTATTGAATACTTTTTAATACTAATGTGCACTTGTCTAATTTTATTATGACCTAAAACTAACTAATTAAACAATCAATCAATCAATCAATCAATCAATCAATATATATATATAAGTATGCATCAGAATCTGAATAGGGCCTTTTATCGAATTAAAAAAACACTGCAACTAGAGAGGTCCAAATGCTCTAACTTATTTCAAATTAGTTCAAAGGGCCATTATATCTGAAAATAAATGTGTCATCTTGTTTTTATCCTATTTTAAGTTTTATCAGGAACCCAATGCTAGGAAGCCCTTGGGGTCCCCCTAGTTTTAGGGCCCGTGGATGCACCCCATAGAAGTCCATATGCAAATCCGACACGGTAATATGTCTTCACAACTTTCTATTGTTCCAAGCTAATTTTTTCCAATTATATTTGACTTTCTTCTGACATACATTCACAAAACTTTATCTTACTCTCCGTCTCTTTCTTCGCACACACTATGCCCTGTGATTGTTAGATTCTCCAAGCTTTCTCTCTTCAGTATATGTCGCCGAAATTTGTAACTATAAAGTTCTTCGCTGCTCATTTTTCTGTTGGATCATATGTTCTGTAAAGGCATTTCGAGAAAAAAACGCTCTCTCCTATTTCTTCCCTTCTCTCTGTGCTATCTCAGTCTTTCCTCTCTGCTTCAATCTCTCCTCGCATTTTCAGTCCCTCCTCGCTTTTTCAGCATATTATTCTTTTTTAACGAATATAAAATCAGTCAGTCAGTCAGTTAAGTGTCATACAGGATACACGCTTTGACTGGGCAAAAGGTTATCTCGCAGAAGGTTGCCATTGCTTTCTGCGGTAGAATGGTTGCTAACCAATGCTATAGAACTCAATCTGTCCTGTTATTTAACCCATAACTGGAGAGAAGAGACGGATTAATACCTTTCCCAAGGGTATTTGCGCGTAAGTGAATGCAAGGAATCTCAAGTGGAATCTCAAGTGGAATTCGAACTCGGCACTCCGATTTGTCGTTCTGATCCGATATCCACTGCATCACAACGCACACCCATACAAAGTAGTGTTTTCAAAAATTTTGTTTTGATTTGGATGAAGTGATTTTGCTTCCGAAAAATAACATTTACCGAACATATTTCCCGTTGTTTTCATTTCTTTTTACTTTTTTTTACTTTTTCTAGTTTGTTTTTGCTTTGTTTTTTTTTTTTGTTTTTTTGTTTTGTTTGCTTTTTAGCTATTTTCTTATTTACATTTCTTAATCTATTTTACTCTCTTCCTTACTTTTGGACTATTTTCTTTTTCATTCTTTCTTTCTTTTTTTCTTTCTATGTCATTTTCTTTGTTTTACTTAACTTTTCCTTCTTCTCTCTTTTTTACATTTTGGTTAGACGAATACAAAGTAGTTTTTTCAAAAAGCAGTGAGTCTACTCAAGTATGGGTATTTACTAAATAATGACGTGAAATATTTGGTCTGAATTACTTCACCATCGTATCTCTTTGTTTCTTCATAATGATTCTTACGATATTATCCGGCCAACGGTTTTGAAAACACACACACACACACACACACACACACACACACACACACACACACACACACACACACACACACAGACTAAAATGCTCGCATAAAGGTTCGCTTCTTGCCGAATGTCCAACAGAAATTATGCGGTAATCGAGGAACAGAGAATCAGTAAATGATTTATACGTTCTCAATATATATATATATATATATATATATATATATATAGAGAGAGAGAGAGAGAGAGAGAGAGATGTGTGTGTGTGTGTGTGTGTGTGTGTATCCATTATGACAAATCCTACTCCTCCGAAACACTTGGTTCGATTTCAACCAAAATTGGGTCAATTATCATAACAGGAATATTTGATGTACGCAAAATGTTTTTGACTCGATTTACAGGGTACGACAGAAATCACCAAAAAGTTTAGAATTTCCGAACTCTTCTCCTCCGAGACGCCTTATGCAAATTCAACTAAAAGTGGGTAACTTGTAGATCAACGTCTGAACATTTGACGTACGCAAACATCAATGTACAGGGTTTGTCAAAATCAACAGTAAAACATAATTCCGTGCACTTTTATGCACTTCGCCCCACTCAACCAAAATCGAGTCACTGGTAGATCAACGTCTAATGCCTTGATATGTGAACAAAAATTTCCATTGACACACAGGGTGAGGCAAGAATTAATGGAAAGCATTGCTTTTTGCGATCGTTTATTTCTACGAAACGCTTAGTTGTATTCCAACAAAAATCGGGTGTTTTTGTAACTTCTATCTTGTTATATGCCATAACAGTTTCACGTTTTCTACAAGGTGCCAATCCCTCCAATGTTGCAAGGACAATGCATTCATTTCTTCTGCGCCACAGCGTCATCGCATTGCATGACAGTCTCCCGTAGCCCCCGCCCCCGGTCTTCGAACTGTGCATAAAACATTCCCGTTTATTGGCAAAATTGACCAAGCATGAATCCCGTTTAACAAATACAACGAATACTATGAATTGATAAACCATTGTAACAACTAGTACAATATATATATATATATATATATATATATATATAGGGTGTCCAGAAAGTCCGTGTGCACTTTAAAAAACTTATAACTTCATAGTGCACATGAAATTTATGGACACAAAACACACACACACACACACACACACACACACACACACACACACACATATATATATATATATATATATATATATACTGGCTTGTTCGAGATGAAAAATAAGAGAGAAGTTTGTTAGAATATGAGAGCACATTTTCTTAAAATTTTCTCAAGTGCTCAGGCAAGCCGATAGACGTAATAAACATTGTTTTAAAACACGTATTCAATAAAAATAACATTCGAAGTAATATATATATATATATATATATATATATATATATATGTGTGTGTGTGTGTGTGTGTGTGTGTGGTAAGTTTAAGCAGCCAGTATTCATCTAAACGATTTTGATTGAAAAGAACGGATAAAGTCTGTTTAATTTTTATTTCCATTTTCGAATAAAGTGTTTAGTATTGGGCATGAAGCTTTGGATAAACTGGTTGAATTTTTTATTTTGTTACTTTTGATCAAGTACTTTAGCAGTCATTATCAAAAACCGATGTGGATTCTAAGTGGTAGTTAGAATTCCTTTGTTTGAATTCTGGTATGGAAGCTGGACGTTTGAAATATTCTAGCAAACCTTCATGCGCAACGGCTTCTAGCTTTTTTGTATATGTTTATACTTCTGAGATGAGGTTGTATCCACGCTATTTACATTATTCGGACTATTGTCCTCATCTTTGCTGCTATGTTTGACAGTCCTACACTAATGGAAGGAATTACGACTCATCCCTGCAGGCTTGACACCGAGACTAGCCGTCAATTCAAGAAGAGCTCATCTGGTCGCAAAAAAAATGAGACAAGCGCTAGTCCGAGAACTTATCCAGTATAACCAATGGATGAAACAAAAATTACAGTCCGATATCATCCAGAGGCTCAAGGCCTTCCTCAGCAGGATCACTTATGAAGAAGACCGAAAAAGATCCAGCAAGTGCTGGAAAAATCCTTCAGGCAAGAATTCGATGCAGTCAAGATCCGCCAAGTCAGTCAGTTAAGTGCCATACGTGATACACGCTTGGGCGATCATGTCTCGAAAGTGACATGACTGAC
>JBBBDQ010000346.1:3340000-3595000 GCA_037127315.1 Ascarosepion bandense | reverse complement strand
TAAGAATGATAATGAGCTGGAAGGTCTTCTGCAAACTGTAAAATGCTTCAGCGAAGACATTGGAATGAAATTTAATTTGAATAAATGTGCTAAAGCTACAGTTTTACGTGGATCAATACAAGAAACATCCTCAATTAGCCTAGACCCTGCTGTAACAATAAAAGAACTGAAACCAGAAGAAGCTTATAAATACCTAGGTGTAAATGAGAGCGAAAACATTCACCATAAAAAAATGAAAGAAATAGTGCGTAAAGAGTACTATAGAAGGCTACGAATGATATTAAAAACTGAATTAAATTCACAGAACAGAGTTATGGCCATTAATAGCCTTGCAATCCCAGTTGTCCAATATAGCTTTAACATCTTAAACTGGACTCTAAACGACATCAGGCGAATGGATGCTAAAACAAGAAAGCTTCTTTCTAAGCATAAGATGCATCATCCAAAGGCTGATGTAGACCGTCTATACATACCCCGTAAAGAAGGTGGAAGAGGTCTTATTCAGCTGGAATTGTCATACAAGACAACAACTATTGGCTTACTAACATACATAGAAACAACAAAGGATTGGATGATACAATTAGTAAGGCAACATGAAGAAAGAAAGAAAAAATATTCAATAATAAAAGAAGGCAGTAAATTCAAACAAGATTTACAGTTAGTAGATTCTGTAGAAAAGCAGAACGGAAGCCAAGAGCCGGCTATTGCGGCAAAGAATATGAAAATGAAAGCCAAAGATAAAGCTCTTGAACAGATGAAACAGCGCTGGCAAGACAAACCTCTGCATGGCCAATATCCAGAACGTGCCAATAAATCCAATGTTGACAAAGTTAATACTCATCGATGGTTACGTGCATCTGGATTAAAGTCTGAAACTGAAGGCTTTATTCTTGCAGCACAAGACCAAAGTCTTTTCACGAGAAACTTTCAGGCAAATATTATGCATAATAATATGGATCCAAAATGCAGGTTTTGTGAGAAACACCAAGAAACAATAGACCACCTAATCTCAGGCTGTTCTGTGCTTGCCCCAAATGAATATAAAAATCGCCACGATAGAGTTGGGCAATATTTACATTGGGCAATATGCAAACATTATGGAAAAGCTGTAGGCAAAGACTGGTATGAACATCACCCAACACCGGTTACAGAAATAGAAGATGTAACCATTCTATGGGATTACACCATCTACACAGACAGAAAAATTGAAGCAAACAGGCCAGACATTATTGTTAAAAACCAGAAGGAGAAAACTTGTCTATTAATTGATATGGCTTGTCCAGCGGATTGTAACATAGCAATCAAGGAATTTGAAAAACTGTCAAAATATAAAGACCTGGAAATTGAAATAGAAAAAATGTGGAAATTGAAAACAAGAGTTGTGCCAGTGATAGTAGGTGCACTTGGAATGATAAAAAAATGGAACAAAACAACACATTGAAAGAATCCCTGGAAACCCCAGCTTAAGAGATATACAAAAAATTGTCTTATTAAGTACAGCCCACACACTAAGGAAAACTGTATCTATGTAATGCTGGGGATGATAGGGAAGATAGAAAAACATGAAATGGAGCCATAACAACACGCCACTACCTGCCTTAGGTCTCCCCGCAGACTTGGTTGGTAGTGAGACCAAAGCAGAAATCGAAATATGATGAAAAATGACATAATAATAATAATAATAATAACGATAGAGTGGGGCAATATTTACATTGGACAATGTGAAAACACTATGGAAAATATGTAAACAAACATTGGTATGAACATCACCCAGCAACGGTTACAGAAATAGAAGATGTCACCATTCTCTGGGATTACACCATCTATACAGAGAGAAAAATTGAAGCAAATAGGCCGGGCATTATTGTTAAAAAACATAAAGAAAAAACTTGCTTATTAATTGATATGGCTTGTCCAGCGGATTGTACCATAGCAACCAAGGAATTCGAAAAACTGTTAAAATATAAAAGCCTGGAAACTGTAATAAAAAATTGTGGAAATTGAAAACAAGTATCATGCCAGGGATAGTGTGTGGACTTGGAATAAAAAATGGAACAAAAAAACACGGTCAAAGAATCTCTGGAAACCCCAGCTTGATATTAGCTGGGAAGAAGAAATTCCAAGTGTGTTTCTGCAAAAGCTGACGCAACGATCTCTGCTAGATTGTAAATTCGCCACTACAATGCCTACACCCGTGCCAATAATCACAGTGTTACACACACACACACACACGTATATATATATATATATATATATATATATATATATATATATATATATATATGTTTACTTAGTTAGTTGGATAAATTGTCGTCTACAGTATACAAAAATAAGAATAACACTGACATCTCATTCCAAAATATCAGTTAGTTAAGTACCATACTTGATACACGGTCGGACGATCATGTCTCTTTCGAGACATGACTGACTGGGCAGAAGGTTATCCCGCAGTAGGTTGCCATTACTTTCTGCGGTAAACTGATTGCCAGCCAAGGTTATAGAATCTATCCTGTTATTTAACCCATAACTGGTCGGAAGAGACGGTATTTGAGCGTAAGTGAATGCAAGGAATTCAACTTGAATTCGAACTCGGATTTCCGATTTATTTACTAAAATTACAAAAACAAATATCTTGAAATACGAAAGAGTAAATCTATTCAAGAAAAATCGTTATTGCATTCAACCACGACACCCAGATGACTTCGGAAGCACGTGCAACCGCTCTGGATGATCACCTTGTGTAAGGTGGTGAATTCTGCTATATATTCTTGCAATTAGTTCATGTTTTGTATTATAATAAGTTTCGTTTACAACTGCGCCTCACACATAATCAAGGGGGTTGCAGTCTGGAGAGTTACGTGGCCTGATGTAAGGGGTGATATGGTCAGAGAAATTGTCTGACAGCCATAACTAGGGTCTCCTGCTTGTGCGTCATGTTGCAGAGTCCGGTTGCAAGACATAAGGTCTTGCAGCTGCCACCCTCTAGACCTAGAGCCTCTTCAAGGCACTGTGTTGAGTCTGAGGCCCTCATCAATAAACTTGGAATTCGTTTTTTACCAGCACTTTTCCGAGCTGCCGTACCTTCGTAATCACAATTAGACTCATACAAATTATTTTTCGAAACCTTCTGCGCTGTCCTCAAATTGGCACCCAAACACTGAAATATTAGGGCTTCCGGCGTGAATGAAAAGCAGTACGGCATGCCGTTTCCAAATTTTAGGTGGAGTGAATTGCATCATGGCACTCTTTTTCTCATAGACGGTGCCCAGCTGACCCTACTATAGTATGCAGTCAACAAAATCAATAGCTAGAAACACGCTTGCGCAAAATTAAAATTACCAAATTGATGTGGCCAGTTAGGACCAGGAAGAAAGATACGGAAACAAGAAGGTAGGTTGAACCAGTGTATTGGAATAACAGAACGGATATACAAAATACGTATGCTATAAATCAGCATATAGAATTGTCTGTCCGAAGTGTCAAGTTACACTGCGTCTCGACTGCCTCCTGCAGGTTAGTATTTATGAAGGAGGAAGAGGGTAACATATAGTACCAAGATAGGGGTACCAATATAGGGCACCACAACAAAAATATCGACAATTTACCCATCGCACTCTGTGTGTGTGTGTGTGTGTGTGTGTGTGTGTGTGTGTGTGTGTGTGTGTGTGTGTCCATATTATTAAAATAATGATGGCATTACAAATATAAAATGCTACACTTAATAACATCAATTATGAAGACGGTAGCAAGGTGCTTACCGTGTTCGGAAAATAAAATGCACATGACTCTATATACATAAATTTTACATATATTTATTTACAAATAAAACAAAATTCATTCTTGATAATGGCTAAAAGTATAGCAGAAAGCGATCGAATATACAAAACCTTTAGACAATTCTGGTATAAATTGAGTTCTGAAAATAAAAATTTCATAAGAACACATGAAAAATTATATAAGAAACTTAATGATAATACCTTGTCTATCATTTTTAACAAAACCTGCATCAAAAATAGATTGTTTATTATATACACAATATATATATATATATATATATATATATATATATATATGCAGAGTCCTATGAATTTTTATATTGATTTTTCCGTGTAATATACAAGGAGTAAACAAAGGAAATTCTTGCTCAGATGTTTGACCTTTTGTCTAGCAAACCACAAAAAAGAAATTGACTCCAAAAATCGCTTTCAGCCGAATTTTGTTTTGATTTGGATGAAGTGATTTTGTTTCTGAAAAATAACATTTACTATCTGACCGAACATATTTCCCGTTGTTATCATTTCTTTTTACTTTTTTCCATTTTGATGTTTTTTTGTTGTTTTTTTTTTTACTTTTTAGATATTTTCTTATTTACTTTTCTTAATCTGTTTTTCTCTCTTCCTTACTTTTGAACCATTTTCTTTTTCATTCTTTCTTTCCTTCTTTTATGTCATTTTCTTTGTTTTATTTAACTTTTCCTCCTCTCTTTTTTACATTTCGGTTAGACGAATACAAAGTAGTTTTTTCAAAAAGCAGTGAGTCTACTCAAGTATGGGTATTCACTAAATAATAACGTGAAATATTTGGTCTGCATTGCTTCACCATCGTATCTCTTAGACTCTTCATCATGATTCTTACGATATTATCCGGCCAACGGTTTTGAAAACACACACACACACACACACACACACACATATATATATATATATATATATATATATATATATATATAACTAAAGGATAAAAGGAACAAATTAACATAACGTAAAAAAAAAAATGACTTTTTAACTTTGGATAAGACACGTACTGGGACCATACATTATTTAAACGGGCAGACAATAATTTTTAACAGCAGGTGGAGATTTAGTTTTTTTTTTTAATTTGACTTTGTACTACCTCATCTGTTAAAGGGGCTGGATTGTTTAAGTTATAATTAGAATTAAGTAATTATGTTATACTAACATGGCAAAATCTGACTACCGGGCACACCGGGCACGGGTCCGGGCCGATCCGTGCAATCATAGTCAAAATCCGAGCAAGGAAAAAATGTCTTCGTCAGAAATCCAACTAAACAATTCACGAAGAAAGAAAGAAAGAAAGAAAGAAAGAAAGAAAGAAAAAAGAAAGAAAGAAAAACGAAGAAAACATCCGAATGAATGCAGTAAACATCTGTTTATTTTTTAATTTTGGGAGAAAACACTGGTTATACTCAGAAAGTCCGAACCCGATTTCCTGCTTTCGTTCACGTTCTGTGCCTAATTTCCATTGGAATAGCCAAAAAAATCCGCAAAAATCATAGTTTCTGGAAACGGATGACACTGATGACGTCATCACATTGTCAACTAATAAATCCGGCCAATTTTCTCTGTGCCCGTTGTTTTTTTAGCATCAGCTACGGCCCTGTATATTTAAGATATATTGGAGTTAAGAAAACCAAATAAGTACTGTGTAGATAATTTATTTTAATAAAATTTTAAGTTATATTAAATACTTCTTTGTATTGAACAGTCTTTATAAAAGTTAATGCATGAACAGTGGGTTTGAATCTAGTTGTTCTTTCACCTCTTTATAATATATATATATTTTAACGAAACTTGGTTATAAACAACCGACAATTTGAAATGAATTGTTTGAACATTATTTTTTATCGATACTCGTATTTAAGTAAATATTCTGTTTTTTTTTTAATTAAACAGTATTATATATTTATATCTACCGGCCTGATTATTTACGATAAATTGTTATGACGAAAATGTGTGTCATTCGAACCTGCGACCCCTATTCACATAGAGGAAGCTACCATTTGATCTGGTAACGTCTTAGACCTCTCGACCACGAATGGCCTCCAGTCTAAACGTGGTTTTTTATCAAGCCTATATATTGTGTTATATATACATCTCCTTTAGACTAGACGCTATTCGTGGTAGAGAGGTCTATGACGTTATCAGATCAAATGGTAGCTTCCCCTATGTAAATAGGGGTCGCGGGTTCGAATCCTGCCGAATGGCACACATTTTCGTAATAATAATTTATCGTAAATAATCAGGCCGGTAGATATGAATATATAATACTGTTTAATTAAAAAAAACAAAAACAGACTATCTACTTAAATACGAGTATCGATAAAAAATAATGTTCAAACAATTCATTTCATATATATAGTGTTTAATTGTAATTGTATTTTACGCCAATATTGTTTTTTTTTCAATATTGCGCTAATATTGTTGTTTTTTTTTTGTTTTTTTTTGCTGATAAGGTTTATTTTGACAAGCAGGTTTGTTATCGTAAAGCGCTAGATATCGTGGTGTTGATAGTTACAAAGAGTTTACCTCTTTAACAGAGTAGATTCATGCCGACTTCAAAGTTTCGTGAGGACACCATTTTGATGCTCTCACTCGTCAGGACTGTTTTTGAAGTCGGCATGGATTTGCTCTATTAAAGAGATAAACTCATTGTAACTATATATATATATATATATATATATATATGTTGTAGGACCCATATATATATATATATATATATATATGTTGTAGGACCCATACTCACCTGAACATGGACTCACCCACTGCTATATTAATAAGTGTGTGATAGCAGTAAATGTGTGAGGTGTGAGGACAGACAGTAGCACTGTGCGCATGACCGCAGTCGACTACCAAGGACTATACTGGATTCATAAGCTCTGCTTAATGTACCTTCTTCTTTGTAACCTTTTCTGTAAATACATCTTTCTTTAACCTACACCTCGTGTTCCATGTTATATTTCCGTGGACCCACTTTGGGCTCAACATCAATATATATATATATATAGCACTTACACACCAAGTTCTTCAAAAGTCTAACGGTCAACACGGAAGACACATTCCCTTCATTATCAATAACCCCAACCAAACAACAATGAACCAAATATAAACAGCGGATGATTCCAGTTCTTGCTTATTCTTTCTGATGATACGTTGGACACCCAACGTTGAAACAAATATATGATTGTAGAGGACATATATAGAAAAAATTATGTACAAGTTCTAAAACATAATTTATATATATATATATATATATATATATATATATATATATATATATATATATTAACTACAGCTATAACTATACCAATAGTAAAACTAGTATTAATCAAGCTATAATTTAAATCGCCTTGTATAACCCACCGAGAACAAATTCGGAGGGAAAAAAAGGGGAAGCAAATAAAGAAACAAACGAAGTACATGAACAAAAAGTCAAGCACTAGTAAGAAAGAAAACAAATCCTAAGACGAAAACCCTCACACTAAAGCGCTCAGTACCAAAGTGGAGCAAACGAAGACAGAAAACTAAGCAAGAGCCAACAACCGACCACGGTTTCGCCTAACGGCTCGTCAGTGAAATTGAAGCCAATTTCCCTGACGAGCCGTTAGGTGAAACCGTGGTCGGTTGTTGGCTCTTGCTTAGATCTCTGTACATATATATATATATATATATATATATATATATACAATAAAGCAGCACTAATTATTATAGACTAATGTCCGAAAACCAATGCTAACCTATCAGTAAATTAAATCGTTAATAACCTAACGGGGACTACCTCGGAGGTTAAATAAAGGGGAAGAAAGAAAAGAAACAAATCAAGTACAAGAACAATGCGTCAAGAGCTTGTTTGAAAGAGAAAAAAAACCAAGACGAAAACCTTAATAGTAAGGGACTCTATACGAAAGTACGAAAGTAGAGCAAAAATAAAGATATTCTCTCATTTTCTCTTTTACTATCCCAACCACTCTGTATATACCTATTATTATGTCTTTATCTGTGTTCTGATTTCACATTTTACTTCTTTCTCTCTATCACTATTTATAGATAATCTCTCTTCTTTATTCATTTTCTGATAGTAACCCTTCCCAATGAGGTAAACAAACATTTTATTACCTTTCCTGGAAGTTTTTTTCACTGCACCCGGCGGACGCTGATTTGAAAAGGTTTTTAATCTCACCTCGCCGCGGGCAACAGCCAGACAGCAAATTATCACACGGTATGAAAAACCGCAAAAAGAATGTCAATGCGATGATCCAACAATGTCTTATTTTCCTTCTTGATTATTTTTCTGATTTTGATCTCGTCTCCTTGAAATAAACGACGGAAAATGATTCTACATTCTAGTTCAGGTCTTTAAATCAAATGTACAAGCTAGTGCTGAAGAAATCTCGGTCGGGACCCACTTTCCAAAATCAATATGTTCAGTCATTAAAATGAAGATATTTGCAAGTGGGTTGTGTCCACAACTTTTCATAACCTATTTCTACGTAAAAGAAAAACGACGTGTTAACATAAATGTCCATCTCTTTTTACTTATATGTATATGTGCGAGTGATAAATAAGATATAGAGAGTGAGAAAGAAAGCGATAGAGAGAAAGATAAAGAGATTGAAAGAAACAGAGAGGAAAAAGATAGAAGGATAAAGTAAGAGGAAGGAAAAAAGAGAAAGAGAAAGAAAGAAAGAGAAAAAAATAAAGATAGATAATGATGAGGAGAGAGAGAGAAATATAAAGAAAGTGAAAAATATATATATATATATATAGAGAGAGAGAGTTAAATACCGATGTCCACACTGTTATGTACATCCACATAAAATCTATATTTCACCAGACACATGACTAAACACACACAAACACACGTATATATATATATATATATATATATATATATATATATACATATGTGTGTGTATATATATATATATATATATATAGTCATCCGCAGACAGATCTGTTTCGCTGTATCACAGCTCATCAGTACGGTTAGACTCCCATTGCTTTTAACCCAGGATTGAAACCCGACCGAAGTGTCGTCAGTCGGCGATTCTACCTCTGGGCCATGGGCTCACGGTAGAAGAAGGCAGACTTTTTAACATGTATACTGTCATTATACACGCCCAATATAAATGTGTGTGTGTGTGTGTCTATATATATATATATATATATATATATATATATATATATATATATATATATATATATATACACGAGAAAAGTTCTTATCGGAACATTTGTTAGTACAGATCGTGTGGACAATAAGACTGAAAATGATACCCACACGGTCGTGTTAATTCTCATGAACCCATCTCTTTCTCTCTCTCTCTCTCTCTATATATATATATATATAGAGAGAGAGAGAGATAGAGAGAGATAAAACTTTATGCATATATATATATATATATATATATATATATATATATATATATAAAGTTTTATGATTTATGATTTTTTATAATTTTATTCGTCAATTATTATCTGGATTGTACAGACCCCGTGCTGACATCCGAAAGTGTACCTTATATTCTCGTCCACCATGTCTGAAAGATATCGTGCTAGGTTCTTATCGTGTTGCTGTTTATATGTTTATGTGTCATTCCTGATGCTCATTATTAATTTCCTTTCGTTTCGATCCTTTCCAAAGCCTCGTCATTGCTCACATGCTCGACCCACGATATCCGCAGCATCCTTCTGTAAAACCACACTTCAGTTGCCTCAAGTTTTTCCTTCATCTTTGATGAGATTGTCCAGTATTCGCTGCCATATTGAAGAACTGACATCACATAGCAATCTAGTACTCTTTTTGTTTCTAGCGAAATTTGTTTAGATTTTGTTAAATGGGTGGTTCCGACAACTTTTCAGCACCCTTCTCTACTGCTGAGATATAATCTGCTTTTTTTTATTATATCCATTTTGATGTGATCATACTGCAGATCTTTTCTTCATTTTTCGCGATTGGCGTCTTTCCTCGTGTTGCTTCGTGTTATTTTGTCGTTGCCTCTATAATGCCATGTATCAATAGGGTTTCACTGATTCTTCTAATTTTATTCTTTATTAAAATACCACATCAAAGCAGACGTCATTGCATATTGATTCTGACAGCCAGAGAATAGAAGTAAAAACAAAAGCAAAACAAAAAAAAAAATACCACGACATTGGTATAGTGGTTTGATTCAAGTCATATTCCTCCTGCCCTAGAGGCTACCTCATGTCGAACGAATTTATATGAAATCCAAAACTAACTACATCAACAATCGCTAAAAGAATAATGTCATCTTCAAAAAATCCAAAAATAAAAAGAACGAATCAAGACTACTGATACGATTGATTGTGGTAATCCTCCAATTTATATATTTGCCAATATTGCTTTTTATTATTAATATTGTTACTTAGACCTAATATTTTTAGCATAGAATAAAAAGTGAAAATTAACGTGAAATGTAATGCAGTTGACCCGGGGCAAGTTTATCAGTTCATTATTTTTGTTTTGTCATTCTACCCCAAGCAATGCGATAAAGCAACTAAAATGCAAGAAGTTATTGTAACTGAAAGCACCGACTAGGAAAAACATGATTAAGTAGAAAGGACAATAAAAGAACAGGCTTCAAGGGAATAGAAAATGATGACTGACGATGCATTTCAATTTTTGAAGATCAAATTTGGATGGAAAGCAAGAAACAGATAAGGTGTTCCACAAACGAGAAGTCAGTTAAGTGCCATGCGTTATACACGCTTGGGCGATCACGTCTCGAAAGAGACATGACTGACTGGACAGAAGATTATCCTGCAATAGTTTACCATTGCTTTCGCGTGGTTGACTGGTTGCCAGCCAAGGCTACAGAACCAAATCTGTCTTATTATTTAATCCATAACTGGAGAGAAGAGATAGATTAATACCTTTCCCAAGGGTATTTGTGCGTAAGTGAATGCAAGGAATTCAACTGGAACTCAAACTCTGCTCCCCAATTTGTCGTTCCGAGTTGCTAGTACAAGAGAAAAAACTGTTAGCATAAAACTTCCGGTTATATCTAGCCATTTCAACTATAAAATAATGAGATCTATCTGCCAATCTAGTCCAGCGCTTCAGTTCGTAATGTCAAGGGAAAAAAAAAAGAAAGCCTCATCAGAATCAGTCAGTTAAGTGCCATACGTGAAACACGCTTGGGCGATCATGTCTCGAAAGAGGCATAACTGACTGGGCAGAAGATTATCATGCAGTAAGTTGCCATTGCTTTCCTCGGTAGACTGGTTGCCAGCCAAGGCTATAGAACCCAATCTGTCCTGTTATTTAACCCATAACTGGAAAGGAAGAGATGGATTAATACCTTTCCCAAGGGTATTTGCGCATAAGTGAATGCAATGAATTCAACTGGAATTCGAACTCGGTTTCCTGATTTCTCGTTCCGAGCCGATATCCACTGCACCACAACGCACATACTTGTTATAAAAATATTAATGGAAAAATAAACACAGAAAGTACGCTATGGCAGTGGGAAAAGGACTGAAGCTGAGATGCCAGGTTAGGACCGATAACAAATCTTTAAATTTTGTCAAGAATATCTAGATACAAAGCAGAAGCACCAAACTAGATGTAGCGGCAATATTTAATACGTGCTTAAATAGTAGATTTATAAAGGAACAAGACTCTGAAAAACAAAAGTCTTAAGATTAGAGATTTGTACTGACGTCATTTGTCCGTTAATTATATATCAATCTTTACGCTTATGAAAATTTTATATTAAAGAAAACGGAATTTAGATTCTTACAGCTCATCATCCTTTGGCTTCATAGCAGAGAGGCTGGAAATCAAACTTGAAAACTTTTTATTGGTTTGTTTTTATGGCAAATCAACACCTCGGCAGGTCATTTATTGCCAACTAAACTTCATTTATTTATTGCTGGTAATACCTTTTTCTTTCAACAATTTACTTTTGTTTTTTATATAAGTTTTGTGTCTAGTAATACTTTTTTCTTTTCGAGTATCAAGATTCATTGGGATTTGTTTTTAAGGGCAGGGTCCCCAAGTCCTACCCTTGGTATTTAACCCATAACTGGAGGGAAGGAATGGATTAATACCTTTCCTAAGGGTACCAGTGCTTAAGTGAATGCAGGGTATTCAACTAGAATTCGAACTCGGTTCACCGTTTTCTCTTTCCGTGCCAATATCCACTGCTTACAGCACCTGGTATTCCCAAGCGGTCACCCATCTAAGTACTGACCAGACTCAACGTTACTTAACTTCGGTGATCGAGCGAGAAGCGGTGCATTCAACGTGATATGGCTGTAAGCCGATAAACGCTTAAAGCGCCTGGTATTCCCAAGCGGTCACCCATCTAAGTACTGACCAGGCTCAACGTTGCTTAACTTCGGTGATCGAGCGAGAACCGATGTATTTAACGCGATAGGCCGTAAGGCTAAAGTTGAAAAAGGAAGTATATTAACAAAAGAAAGCGGAAAGAAAGGACAAAGCATCAATTGAAAGAAGACAGAATATAAGGCTCTCAGCACAAGAAGTAAACTAACATACGAACTAGGATTTGGAGATACCATTAGTAAGTTGTTTTTTTAACAGAGTACGAAAAAGGCGTCACAGATATCTGAAGGCGAATTCTTTTCCTTCTTTTTCTTCTTCTATGTGACCTGCCCCTTCAGGGACGTAAGCGTTCATAGCCCTCTACATCTCTCTTTCCTTTGTCGCTCTTTATACCCCTTCACGTGTTATTCCCTCAATCCCCGCTCCACCACCCATCTACTCGAGTCCATCAAGTATGTTATGCATTGCTTTCATTTGTCTCTCTTTCCCTCTATCCGTCTCGTGAGCATCAGGTTCTCCAAGCCCTCCTTCCTTATAACATGTCCCAAAAACGCCAGCTGTCTTTTCCTGATGTTAAGTATCACTTCATTTCTCGTGTACACCCCCTCTAAAACCTCGTCGTTGCTCACAAGGTATTCTCAGCATCCTTCTGTAGAATCACATTTCGGTTGCTTCAAGTTTTTTCTTTATCTTTGATAAGATTGCCCAGCATTCGTTGCCATATTGAAGGATAGACATCACATAATAATCCGGTATTCTTTTCTTTGTTTTCAGTGAAATTTTCCTATTTCTTAATACTCTACTCAGCTTCTTGAATGCGTCCTTGGCCATTCCAATACGCCTTCAGGTCTTCGTATTACACTTTCCGTCTTCTGTTAGAACTCATTCCAGGTGTTTAAATCTCTGCACCTGTTTGTTTTTAGTATCCCCAAGGATAGCGAAACATGCAATATGCAAGATAATAAGAAACAGAAAAATTTCATTAGAAACAAAAGAAAAGGTGATGAACTGTTGTGTAATATCAGTCCTCTTATATGGCAGTGAATGCTGGACAATCGCTTCACAAATGAAGACGAGACTTGAAGCAACAGAAATGTACTTCTACAGAAGGATACTGAGAAGATAATGGACTGAACACGTGAGTAACAAGGAAGGTTTATGGAAAATGGAAATGAAAGGACACTATGTAATCTAGAAATTTCAACTATCATTCTAGACAGTTGAAATCTTTTCAAGACTATATAATGAGAAAAACGTCTGGAGAATTTTACAATTTACAGGATATATTGAAGGAAAGAGGAACAGAGGAAAATATCGAATCAGAGGAAAATATCGAATTTCATAATAACGTGCCTCCAGTTATGGGTCAATTTTTTTTCTTGTCAGAATCCATTATACATATCTATAAATCTACCATTCGTCTATACACTGAATTCTGATGCCATATCTGGTCTGGTGCTCCTGTTGCATATCTTGACATTCTTTACGAAATTAAAAGGTTTTGTAATGTAAATATCTACCAGAAGAGGGATTATGAGGAAAAGTAAAAAAAAAAAAAACCTTACTAAGAGTTACGAAAGAAAATGCTGTGAAGAGTCATGAACGACCACGTTCTGAAAGGAGAGAGTGACATAGAAGTAGACGTGCAAAGATTATTCAAATCTTGGCTTCACAGAAAGTAGAGAGAGTGAGTCTTTCATTTGAAAAAAGGACATAAACTCTTACGGTACTAGGTGTTTAAACAGACGACACAACTATTTACTTGTCCAACAGATCTGACAGGTTGAACCTTGCGACTGCTTTCCAATCCAAGACTATTTTTCAATTCAAGATAAACAATGAGTCGTAGATTTTATCACCTACAATCTGGGTTACAGTCCTGGAAAAAACCTTCAATCAGTGACTAACTTGTGCAAGAAATGTCTTTTAAATTTTAACGCCTCAAAAATAAAACTGCTTTCATTTAATCAACACATTAAGACTTTTCTGTTTGTCATTAGCAAAGCTAATGCTAAACTCCAGGAGAGTAACTCTTTGTGCCTTATTGGGCTCATGTTTGCCACAGAGATGAAGTGAAGCGATTATATTGAATCAGTTGATATGTCTACTATTAGGAAGGATTGTTCACTGTGTCGGGTCAATTTTTTTTCTTGTCAGAATCCATTATACATATCTATAAATCTACCATTCGTCTATACATTGAATTCTGCTGCCATATCTGGTCTGGTGCTCCTGCTGCATATCTCGACATTCTTTACGAAATTCAAAGAAGGTTTTGTAATGTAATCGATTCTGATCTGGCAACTCGACTTCAGTCACTTTCACAACGACGTGGCGTGACTTCTTCATGGCTTTTTTAGAAATATTTCCATGGCAAACAATTGGAGTAGATAGATCTATCTATCGCCCGGTTCACACTCCACCCACGTCTATTGAACAGGTTAAGAGTCTCATCCCTTGTTCCCTTCCGATCCCTTGCTTCCTTGATAGTTACAATGGAATGGCTTGCAAATTTTAACGCCTCCCACCAAAAAAAACTATTTAATTTAATGACCTTTGTTGCGAGAAATTTTTCTGGCATCATGGCTGATGCTAACCTCCAGGAGAGCAACACTTTGCACCTTTTCGGTTTCGCGTTTTCCACTGACATGAAGTAGAGCGACTATAATGAATCAGTTGTAAAGACTGCTGTTAGGAAAGTTGGTTTTCTGTGCTAACCGGAAATTTTTTCTCCTCAGAAGTCATCTCGCACATTTATAACAAATAACACATTCTTTGTGTTGCTGATGTTGTTACAACACTGTCTCGGACTATTCATTTTACAGCCATCTTCGGTAGCATGATCCATACGAAGCTACATTTTAATAAAGAATAAGATGACATGAAGTAAATTGTAACCAATTTAAAATCCAGTTTCGCTTATCCCCAGAAACGTGAGCTACATAATAAATGCAATCATCTGTATTATATCGTTTATTTCTACGAAACGCTTATTTGTATTCCAACAAAAATCGGGTCTTTTTAGTAACTTCTACCTTATCACATGCAATAACAATTTCACGTTTTCTACAAGGTGCCAAGCACCTCCTATGTTGCAGGGACATTGAATCAACATCTGCGTCACAACGTCATCGCATCACACTGTAGGCTGTCTTAACGCCCGTACCCGTTCTTCTAATTGTACATACATCATTCTTGTTTTTTGGCAAAATTGACCAAGCTTGAATCCCGTTTTATAAATACCACCAAAAACCAATACTCACTTCGCATTTTGTTAAGTTACACGTCACGGCAGCCTCATACAAGAGCTTTTTGAATAAGCACTTGACCTTACCATTTTAACATAACCACTAAAAATTCCCGAGCAACGCCTGGCTATACAGCTAGTACGTATGTATTACGTGTGTGGTTAAAAAAAAATAGGTAGTCTTACATATATCGGAAAATTGGTTCATGCTGCTTATATTCTCTCTCGATGATATTTTTGATTAATTATCCGGCTTCATCCTAAAAAAGATGGCGTGAGCTTTTCTGCTTTTAGATAGGGTCTGCAATAGCGAACCATGTATGCCTTTCGTCTTTTGTCCATTGACACCCAGTTTCCCCCTTTATTTAACTGTTCATATTTACACAAGATATTATAAACTCTTCTCTTGTAAGGAACTAACTCTTTTCAGGAGGTGGAGAAGAGTGGCTTTGCTGTTGAAAATCATCAAGTTGTTGTAATATACTGAAATTATTTAAATCCTTTGAGCTGCGCATTTTGCCCCTTTGTTCGTATTGTAACTATTTGCATAGTTCGGTCTGTTGTCCTCATCTTTATTGTCATATTAACAAAGTTTCAGCCGTGGTAAATCCCGTCCTTCTTCAGGTGATATCGAACCGAAAACTTTATTTAGTCTACGGGGGTAGATTGTTCATGTTCAAAGTGTCATGCCTTTTCCAGATGTCTCAGTTTTCTGTTTATTCCCTTTGGTAACTCAACTCTCCAATTTCTCAGTTGTGGCCAGGTATATTGAACAGGTTAAGAGGTTCATCCCTTGTTCCCTGTTTAGGATGTGGTTTCCGGCTTTCTCTTTTCCAATCTTCTCACTTTGTTTTTGTTTTTTTTTTAATTGGAGTACATAGATCTATCTATCGCCCGGTTCACACTCTATCCACGTCTATTGAACAGGTTAAGAGGCTCATCCCTTGTTCCCTGTTTAGGATGTGGTTTCCGGCTTTCTCTTTTCCAATCTTCTCACTTTGTTTTTTTTTTTTCAATTGGAGTAGATAGATCTATCTATCGCCCGGTTCACACTCCACCCTCCACCCACGTCTATTGAACAGGTTAAGAGGCTCATCTCTTGTTCCCTGTTTAGGATGTGGTTTCCGGCTTTCTCTTTTCCAATCTTCTCTCTTTGTTTTTTGTTTTTTTTTCAATTGGAGTAGATAGATCTATCTATCGCCCGGTTCACACTCCACCCACGTCTATTGAACAGGTTAAGAGGCTCATCTCTTGTTCCCTGTTTAGGATGTGGTTTCCGGCTTTCTCTTATCCAATCTTCTCACTATTACGTAGCCACCTGCACATCAGTGGCGTTACCGCCTTGCTCGATGTGATACGATTAAAAAAAATAGGTATTGAACATAGGACTCTTTGGGTCAAATCACTGGATTGTTTCAAACAACGCTTTTATTTACTGGGAATCACAGTGTTGTTTGAAGTAACAAAAACGTTTTTTGTTGGGTGTGGGATGGTGGATTACTTTTTCGATTACTCTTTGAAGTTATAAAAACGCTACTTTGAATTATTACTTTTATAAATAAAAAAGAAACTATCATTTCATTATCATTAAATCTTTTAAGTATATTTCTGTATTATTGTATATATTAGCATATTTTTACGTCACGGGTTTGTTCCCCGTTTTTAGGTGTCCCTTATAAATATGTGGTATTGTGGTGCTGGAAGGATTGGGGGTGATGGATGAACTCTTGTGGTGAAGGCGTAAATTGTTAATGAGTGATAGGGTCGTGAATTCGATTAGAGACTAATTGGAGTAGATAGACTAATTGGTGTAGATAGACTAAACTATCGCCCGGTTCACACTCCACCCACATCTATTGAACAGGTGAAGAGGCTCATCCCTTGTTTCCTGTTTAGGATGCGGTTTCCGGTTTTCTCTTTTCCAATCTTTTCACTCTTTTCCCTTTTTTATTATTTTTTTTTCAATTGGAGTAGATAGACTAAACTATCGCCCGGTTCACATTCCACCCACATCTATTGAACAGGTGAAGAGGCTCATCCCTTGTTTCCTGTTTAGGATGTGGTTTCCGGCTTTCTCTTTTCCATTATTTTTACCCTTACGTAGCCCCCTGCGCATCAGTGGTGTTACCGCCTTGCTTGGGGTGATATGATTTTAAAAAAAAATAAAAAAATAAAAAAATAAAAAAAAAGATAGTTATAGGATAGTTATTGTGGTGCACGGATGTGCATTATGGTGCAGTGGATATCGGTTCGGAACGAGAAATCGATGAGCCGAGTTCGAATTCCAGTTAAATTCATTGCATTCACTTACGCACAAATACCGTTGGGAAAGGTATTAATCCGTCTCTTCCCTCCAGTTATGGGGTAAATAACAGGATAGATTGGGTTCTATAGCCCTGGCTGGCAACCAGTCTACCGCAGAAAGCAATGGCGACCTACTGCGGGATAACCTTTTTCCCAGTCAGTCATGTCTCTTTCGAGACATGATCCCCCAAGCGTGTATCAGGTATGGCACTTAACTGACTACCCACCTCCTGTTTTGGTCATGTGCCACATTTGTATATAATAAATATCTTAATCAAAAAGAAACTTAGCTTTGGGGGGGGGCGGGAGAGGAGCTATTTTTTGGGATTTGTTTTGGAAGTAGTAAAAAACAACTCTGGATTATTTTTTAAAGTAACAAAAAAACATGGAGATTTTTTAAGGAGAGTGTTAGTTCAGCCAACAAGCCTTTAAATATATATTCTAACTAAAGTAAATAAACGATTCTTTTTCATGAGAGTTTGGTGCTGCATAATCTTCCAATTTTTATCTCTTTTTTCTTTAATCACTCACTTTCTTTCTTTGCTTGTTTACAGCCACGCCGCCGTCTCCTTGCGTTTCTCCTATCACAGTGGTGGCCGCCCGTTCACCACCTCCAATCTCCGCGGCCACTGTCAGCGCCTCGCAGTCCATCTCTCCTTCCAGCACATTGTCATCGTCCCTGGGAGGTCATCTTAGCCACAGCAGTAATAGCAGCAGTAGCAGCCCGCTGAAACGTCACTCTCCTGGTCTGGTGTGCGTGGTGTGTGGAGACACTTCCAGTGGTAAACACTACGGCATCTTAGCCTGCAATGGTTGCAGTGGCTTCTTTAAACGGAGCGTTCGCCGGAAGTTGATATACAGGTGAGTAAGTGAGAGTTCACATCGAGTATATTGTAGTTTTATAAAAGAAACAAATTAAAAAAATATATAAAAGCATTTTAAAAATTTATTTTAAAATAATTTTTCGTTTTTATATATTGATTTATTTAATAATTAGGCAATTCCACTGATTCGCTAAAAAATTAGCATACCATGATAAAAAAAATCAAACTTAATAAAAAGAAAATTTTATCGTCAAAATAGTTTTAAGACGAAAAATTAAAGGATTTTCTTTCATTATTAAACTGTTTTAGAATGTTCGAAATTTCGGTTAAAAATCTTTTTTTTCTTTTTTTTTTTTTACACCTAGTGGGAGGGTAAAGATTAGTATAGGAAAGTGTCTTTTTTTGTAATAAAATCACATTGATTTGAAAAAAAACTGACTCTGCAAAAGTCGGATTTTAATGAAATATTCAGGATTTATTCATAATTAATTGGACATTTTTAGATTTTTTTTTTTAGAAAATCTTTTTTTTTTCTTGCATCTATTAACCAACTTATTTAATTTTATGAAACTTCGAGAAATTAAATTTTGAATCGTCTAATGCTTATATTAGTTAAAAGCAAAACTCCGTGAAGAATATAAATCCATTTCTTTTTATAAAACAGGAACCTCAGTTACCGAAAAACTTCTATGAATCGTAACATAAAAAAATTGCAACAAACCTAAGAAACTATTTAATTAGAAAAACTTTTAGTTTGTTTTTATGAATAAGATATACTATAGACACAATTGTCGTAATAAAACAGATTCGATTAGCAATATTTTGGCAAGAATTTTATTATTTTTAAAATTTTATAATAAGTTTTAAATCCTTTAAAATTCTGTATGAATTTATATACCAGTTAAATGATAATGTTATTAAGTAAAAACTATATTTACTAATCATAAATGGAAAAGCTTATTACAATTTAACGACACTTAATATTTTTAAAACAATTTGTAATTTTTTATGCTTATAAACTTGCCGATTTTGTAACTGCACGACAGTATAAAAGTGGGGGCGGGATAACTATCACGCTAAATTTAAAGCCAAAGTACCTAAAATTCAATAAACATTAGATTATGGATAATATTTTCCCAATTTTTTAAGATTACTGGGTTGTTAAAAATATATAAAAAGGCGTACACGTTATTCAAGTCATTTATGCAGATTTATCCAGCATAGAACATTAGATAAACATCTGTCTAAGAGTCAAACTGTCAACCTGTCAACAACTTAAATAAACGGCTACCGCCGTGTTAAAAATGTATTTCTGCGATATTTTAAACTTAAAGTAAGTAATATTTTCTTCAAATCGGATTAATTAAGCTTGGAAATTAGCTAATTATACCTCAAATATAGTTTCAGAAAAATTATATTTTATTTTCGAAATATTTTTTTAATAAAGATAATTACATTGTGATGACAGATGGCTAAAATCAGCGATGTTTAGTGATTTAAAAACGAAAAACTTTTTCCAATCAATTTAAATGAGTTTTGAAATATAGCAACGAGTTTTGCTTATTTTAAATATTAAATCTAATCTATTCAGTTAGTTAAGTGCCATACGTGATACACGCTTGGGCGATCATGTCTCGAAAGAGACATGACTGACTGGGCAGAAGATTATCCCGCAGTAGATTGCTATTGCTTTCTGCGGTAGACTGGTTGCCGAACAGGGCTATAGAACCCAATCTGTCTTGTTATTTGACCCATAACTGGAAGGAATAGACGGATTAATACCTTTCCCAACGGTATTTGCGCGTATGTGAATGCAAGGAATTCAACTGGTATTCGAACTCGGCTCTACCGATTTCTCGTTCCGAGCCGATATCCACTGCTTGACATTAAAATTAAAATAACAGCTTCAAATAGATGTTTCATTTTTAAAAATTCATTTTAAACCTTAGCTATCGCGTTTCTGTAGAGGCACTTATTACGCCTTATGCCTGTAATTTTAAGAAGAAAGTTAACATGGCAGGTGGAGAAAGTATGACATACAGAGGGAGTTCCGGCTTTACATTGTTGTCTTTTGAACGTGGGAGGTTTAGGTTCTTCGGATTATGAATTTTTCTGAGCATCTTTTGCTTTGCATCATACTTAGTTTTTATTCCAAACAATTTCGCATAATTTTTCTTCTTTTGATTTTGAGAAGCAAGTCGTTCGCTCGACTCTTTCTTCATCCTTCCGAAACATACATCTGTAAACACCAGATGAAATTTCTAAGTCTGAATTGTCACACGTCCAATTCCGAGTCTCATAACCTAAAATGGTTGTTAGGTTGTTTGTTTAACAGCATTGATATTAAATAACCCATTGAGTTATCAAACTCGATGCGTTATTTAATGCCGAAATCTAAATATTTTATACTCATTTTTTTTTACATAAAAATGTTTTTAGTGATAAAAATCTTACTAATTAACCCATAGCTGGAAGAAGAATTTGTGGATTCATATAGATATTTGCGCATAAATGAATATAACAAACCCGACAGTACTTCCGTGTCATTATCCATCACACCACCTGCACATCAAAGATTACAACACCTGGGATTCCCAAGCGACGACCCATCTAGGCACAACGTTGCTTAATTCCGGTGTTTGTACGAGAACTGGTGTTTCAACGTGATGTGACCGTAAGCCGAACCGCTATTGGATGGCATGAAATATAGGCGTAGAAGTAAACTTGGCAAGATAGCCTTGACGAAATCCATTTTTTTTAAAAATTATTTTTGAATTTATAGTTTTCTTCCTCTTAATCTTTTTGACCTCTAAGAAAACCTGAGTAGGTGGCAGCCCTCTTCAAGTGGAGGAAGTTTGATTCTTGCCATTCACGAGAGCATTAACACGAAGCGACGGAAACAGAAACAAGTGAAAATTGAACTCGGTACGTCGACTTATCCTTGACCAAGTCGATTAATTTGGGCTCGAACTCAGATATATTCCTTCGGATATTTTTATTCAAAATGAGGATTGCATCATTGAATGGGTTCCCCATTAGTACATTATTTAAATTTTTCTTCTTCTATGTGCCCTGTCTTTTCAGGACGTAGGCGATAATGGCTTTCCACGTTTCTCTGTCGCTGGTGGCTCTGAGTACACCTTCTCCTGTTACACTGTGCAATCCTCGTTCTGTCATCCACCTGATTAGGTCCTTCAAATATGTTATCCTTGTTTTTCCCTGTCTCTTTTTCCCTCTATCTGGCCTGTTAGTATCAAGTTCTCCAGGCCTTCCTTCCTCATTGCGTGTCCCAGAAACTTCAGCTGTCTCTTCCTGATGCTCAGTATTAATTTCCTTTTCGTTTTCATCCTTTCCAAAACCTCATCATTGCTCACATGCCCGATCCATGATATTCGCAGCATCCTTCTGTAGAACCACATTTCAGTTGCTTCAAGTTTTTCCTTCACCTTCGATGATATTGTCCAGCATTCACTGCCATAAGACAAAATGTATTAAGAGCCAAAAAAGGAAATTCTGAAGCGAACCACGGTACATAGAAAAATATATTCAGGACAGATATGACATTGATGTTCTTTCAATAAAAGGCCTACGTGTTACTCACTTTAAAGGGTCACCGAATGAGGTAGTTGTATGAGCCTTGGAAAATATAATAAATGTAGTTTATGAGGATATTTAGGAGCGACAGCGATTAACTCTGGATTGAATTTTAAGGTTAGGATAGTAGCGATGGTGGAAGTCAGGTAAGTGCCATAGGTGATAAACGCTTTGGGCTATCATGTCTCGAAAGAGAGGCATGACTGACTAGGAAGAAGATTATTACGCAGTAGGTTGCCATTGCTTTCTACAATTTCCAGACGACTTTGAAGTCTCCTGCAGCTCTTCTGGACGCTCTCCATGTATAAACTGGTGAATGCTGCCACAATCCTTGCCTTCAGTTCACCTTTGGTGTTACTGTCCCCACCCATAAAAATCAAGGGGTTTGCAGTCTGGGGAGTTAGGTCGCCAGATGTAAAGAGTGATATGGTTGAAGAAATTCTCTGACAGCCATGACTCGGTTCTCCGGTTTGTGTGGCATGGTACAGAGTCCTCATGCCAGATATGGGGACTTCCAGGAGCCACCACCTTGAACCAGGGCTGATCTTCCTTCTCAAAGTATTTGATGTAGGCCTTCGTGTTGATTTTTACTCCCTGTGGGAAGATAAATGGAATCATAACGTTACCATAACTAGTGACCACTCCAAAAACCATGATGTTGACTGGATATATCATCCATCTATTTCCGAATCTTCTGAACTCTCTTTAGATTGACACCAAAACACGCTAAAAAGTTTGTATGAGTATGACACCTAGTCCGGCTGGTTTACTGCCCCCTGGTCCAGAACCTGTTATGATGATGATGACCGGAACCTGAGTCAGTTATGTGATGACAACGCTCTGGGGTCGCTAATCGTGATGATGGACTCGTCACAGCAGCTGATCCCCAAGACGTCTATTATAACGGTCAACTTCCCTGCCCACGCTGTGTTCTTTGATCTCAAGAAAGTATCGTGGAAAACCCGGTAGCCGTTTCTCTACCACCTCAAGCCAGACTGGACACACGTGTACACTTGTGTTGATAAAATAAACACGGCACCAAAAAAAATAAATTAATAAATTCGAAGACGCCTGGATGAGTTACGGAAAAAATCTTTATATATATATATATATATATATATATATATATATATATATATATATATAATTGACAATAAAAACAGAATGTACAATCGTCGAATTCAATGTTCACAACGGAGCGAAAGATTCGTTTAAAATAATCAGAGCTTTTAATTTTCCCAATTCTTTTAGAACAAAAAGTTCTTTCAGGGCTCTTTATCGAAGTTTTACGGAAATAGCCTATGTGGAGCGAATGGTAGCGACGGCGGTATGGGGTCGTTTGGTCTTTGTCGCTCGACAGCTCTGAAACTTAACTTGGGTCTTTCTGTTTCTATACATCTTCAGCTAGGACTCTATCGGAGGCGCATTATTCGATTTTAACTCTTTTAAGTTGATCGGCGACAGGCTTTTCTACGTTTCTTTATATCTTCAGCCATTAGTTTTATGGAACTCTTTTCTCTCAGTCGTTACATTCTGAGCCGCAACTCCAGCTACTCCAACTGATTTTTCTACTCGGGGTCTCAATTTTTATACTTGTTCCCATTTCTCTTAGGGGATGGATGACGGACACTGGGTATCTATGCAAATCAAAACTTTGACCAATGAGATTACTTCCACCTACACATTTGAAAGTGGAGTGATATCATTCACTTTGTTTAACCAATGAAGTAACAGCACCTTTTCTGACGTAATTTCTCTTCATCCTATTCTTCCTAATTACATCATTTTAGGTTTGCAAATTTTCAAATCCTTTTCCCTGCAAATGTGGGAATTATGAATCTGACCTTAACCTAACCCCATCAAAAGTCCTTAGAGCCTTGTTTTGACAATCGTTATTTCTCGCTTCCACTGGCCGAAAATCCGCTTCTGAATAACAATGGAAAAATATATTTTTTCTTTTTCCCCAATTTCCAGCTAGTTTTTCTATTTTTCGGATTTTACAAGAACATAAGTATTAGATATTTCTATCGCGATTTACAATAAACTGCAAAATCAACAATACCACTAATAATAATTTCTTTCGCTCCGTCATATTACTTTTTTTTTTTTCATATGTAGAAGTAGGGTTACATTAGAGCCTCAGGCGCGAATGCCAAATAGTGCAGCTATCGTTTCCAAAATTCTGGCGGACTGAATTAAGTCAGGGAGCTTTTTTTTGCACAGACAAGGCCCAACTGACCCTACTATTTGTTCAGTCAACAAAATAACAAAAAATGGCGCAAGCGTGAAATTAAAATATAAAATGGTTAAAATTTCACCATTTCATCATCTATCTATCTATCTATCTATCTATCTATCTATCTATCTATCTATCTATCTATCAGTTTGTTCTATCTATCTATCTATCTATCTATCTATCTATCTATCTGCCAGCATGTTCTATCTATCTATCTATCTATCTATCTATCTATCTATCTATCTATATATATATATATATATATATATATATAATAGTTAAATAATTGCTGGTTATAACAGCAGACGGTAAAGCGAAAAAAGTGCTCAATGCAAAATCACTTCAAACGAACTGAATATGCAGAGCTAACAATATGTTAAAGAACCAAACACACAAATTTTACTTGCTACCTAGGTCTATTCAGGCTAAATATTTTTTGCCTGAAGACATCGGCGGGGCCGAAACCTAGGTAGCTAGTAGGTGGGTGTGTTCCGTTCTTTCAAACACACACACAAAAACACTTATAACCCAAATGAATGAGAACAAAGAAAATAGCTGCAATATTCAAAACATTAATTTAAAACAGTGCTCAATATACAAATAGACAAATTAGTATTCATTATTAATTATTACGTTAGAACATGAGCAAACTACTACAAACTTGTACATTTTGCTTCGATATTGAAAGAACAATGTTTCATCATTTTATAGTAGGTTTGTAGTTTTCCCATATTCCAACTTTATAAATATATATATATATATATATATATATATATATATATATATATATATATATATTCCATTTGTAAACGAGTTATTATGCGACCTAAGTTTCTACCATGAGGGGTTTCTTCAGGCGATTTGCAATAACTCCTTATTGCAAATCGCCTAAAGACACCACTCATGGTAGATGCCTAGGTCGCGTAATAACTCGTTTACAAATGGAAAATATTTAAAAGTTCTACAATATAATTTTATTGAACTCTTTTTAATACAAATGTGCACTCGTCTAATTTTATTATGACCAAAAACTATGTAATTAAACAATCAATCAATCAATATATATATATATATATATATATGCATATATAGGATGATTGAAATTCCCCCATTTTACAATACTTATAAGTTATTTATTAACTATAATTTATACAAGAATGAATATGAGTGGAAAGCGTTTAGCATGAGGTTTTATTTAAAATTCGAAAAGGGCACCAGATTTCGCTATCAACTTCCCGAACTCTCCAGGAATCGCGTCGACTGATTTCATTAGGAACTCTTGTGGGATGGAAGACATAACTTCTTCATTAAGTTCTTCCAAAGTTTTGGTTTAATATATTAGACTTACTCCTTTAATCAACACCAAAGAAAGAAGCCACTTGAAATTAAGCGAATACTACTGGCTGACCATATATATATATATATATATATATATATATATATATATATATATAGTGTGAAAGGCCGTGAACCTTTAGTCTAAAGTGTATATCTATTGTTGTATAAAGATATTATACATATTATGATATATTAAGTATCCATAATACTATTTGTGACGCTACACGTGTTTCAAGTCTAAGATTGACTCTCTTCAGGCAAATAAATTTGTGGATTTAGATATCGAGTTCCTTTTGTTTCTGAGGGCCAAGTTCTTGTTTATATATAGGTAAGTGGAAAATTAAAATAAAAATAAAGATAAAGAAATAAATCAAATCAGTGAAGTAAAAAATAAAAAACAAAAATAAATTAAATCCAATAAATCCAATAAATCAAATGTTGGCGTATTGAATAGTCTGTGATTTCTCACGTCAGCACGTGCATATATATAGTGATGCATATTTCATAAAGTAATAAAGACAAGTTTTGGAAGATTTTCAAAGCAACGATGAGCACGTGTTGCTTTGAAAATCTTCCATGCAAACAAAATAGACGACTACTACTATTCTTCGTCCGCGAACCGTTTAATGCACTTAACATAATTGTCATCTTTGAAAATGGCTGATCTTAGCCGAAAGCTCAGAAAGAATTAATAAAAAAATGTATCACTATTGTAATTTTCTTTTTTCTTCTTTCAACGATAATGTTATTGGGCTTACCAGACGATACTAAAATAATATACATAAAATAAATAGACAAAACTTGTCTATATTATTTAATGAAACATACATCAATAAAAAAAAAATGCTGCCTGAATACACACAACTTAATATATATGTAAATCAAAGGGGCGTATATCATGAGTCTTAAAAATTTAAATATTCAAGTATTACATATACATAAAAATGTAGGGAAATATATATTATATTTAACTGTATACATATATATATATATTATCCTACGTCTGTGGCACGACACGGACTTTCATGCGTTATGCAATCGTCATTTGCATATTTAAAACTGGCAGTTTAATAAATTTGAATTTAAGTTCACTCGATGTTCATGGGAATTAAATCTAATAAAGTTAAATTACTGTTTTTTTAATAACAAGATTAAAATTTAATTATTCTACATGGAGATAAAATTTTAAAATTAAATAAAAATAAAAAATAATAAAATGCACAGAGAAGAAATCAAAGGGGCGTAAATCATGAGTCTTAAAAATTTAAATATTCAAGTATTACATGTACATAAAAATGTAGGGAAAATTAAAATTTTCAATAAAAATAAAAGAAAAGAAATATGAAAACAAAAATAAGAGGTAAAATTTAGAATTAAAAATGAAAATGTAAGGAGCAAAAATAAAAGGGGGTTTAATTCATAATTGTTAAAAGTAATATTGCGGGGGAAAGAAAGAAAGAAAGAAAGAAAGAAAGAAAGAAAGAAAGAAAGAAAGAAAGAAAGAAAGGAAGGAAGAAAGAAAGGAAGGAAAGAAAGAAAGAAAGAAAGAAAGGAAGGAAAGGAAGGAAGGAAAGAAAGAAAGAAAGAAAGAAAGAAAGAAAGAAAGGAAAGGAAAGGAAGGAAGAAAGAAAGGAAAGAAAGAAAGAAAGAAAGAAAGGAAAGGAAAGAAAGAAAGAAAGAAAGAAAGAAAGAAAGAAAGAAAGGAAAGGAAAGGAAGGAAGGAAAGAAAGGAAAGAAAGAAAGAAAGGAAAGAAAGAAAGGAAAGGAAAGAAAGGAAAGAAAGAAAGAAAGGAAAGGAAAGAAAGGAAAGAAAGGAAAGGAAAGAAAGAAAGAAAGAAAGAAAGGAAAGAAAGGAAGAAAGGAAAGAAAGAAAGAAAGAAAGAAAGAAAGAAAGGAAAGCAAACCTACACAGGAATTTATATCAATTTGGGTTTAAGAATTTAAGCTAACATTTTTCTATGACAGGATGTGGTCATTAAATCACTTTTTTATTAATCAAAATTTGGATTTTTGATGTGGTTTAAAATGGCATGTTTTTCTAAAAGGCAGAGATGACATTTATCATTTTCATTTAAATGTTTGAATTTAGCTACGATATTCCTGGTAATAATTGGGTTCTTACTATTGTTTTTAATTTCCAATAATGTTTTTTTTTTTTTATCATATCACCCCAAGCAAGGCGATAACACCACTCATGCGAAGGGAGCTACGTAAGGGTAAAAAGAATGGAAAAGAGAAAACCGGAAACCACATCCTAAACAGGGAACAAGGGATGAGCTTCACCTGTTCAGTAGTGGGTGGAGTGTGAACAGGGCGATAGTTTAGTCTACTCCAACTGAAAAAAAAATAAAAGAAGAGAGTGAAAAGATTGGAAAAGAGAAAACCGGAAACCGTATCCTAAACAGGAAACAAGAGATGAGTCTCTTCACCTCTTCCAAAAGATGTGGGTGGAGTGTGAACCGGGCGATATGGAAAAGCAGTGCTTTTGCTGTATTTACTCTTGTTTAAAGACAACATGTAGTTGTTAAATGTTATCTTCCACCTGCTAGAAGTACTTTCAAAGTAAAATGTAACATGTCATCCAAATGAATTCGAGCGCTATAAACAATACTTTCGGATATACACTGGCCATTCAATGGTCAGGTTTTTTTTTGTTTTTTTTTCGGCAGCTGCAATTATTTTTAGAAGGATCATTTTTGTTATTGGTTGGGTGACAGATGTTGCTTATGTGGGCAAAATATTTATTTGATATAATGTAATTATGTTGCGAAATATATTTATCTATGTTTTTAACGCAACTATAACTAACTTTGACATTGTTTTGTTGAAGATTTTTTTTGTGTGTGGGTGAATGGTAGAAATGTTTATGAATTAAGGAGGTTAGTTTGGACGTTACAACTGAAAGGTACGTTAAACCAAACAATATTACGTTTACGTGATTTCTGCTTATTTCTTCCTACCTTGTTTTTAACGGAGTATTCTAAACTGGATGTGCGTTGTGGTGCATTGGATATCGGCTCGGAACGAGAAATCGGGGAGCCGAGTTTGAATTCCAGTTGAATTCATTGCATTCACTTACGCGCAAATACCCTTGGGAAAGGTATTAATCCGTCTATTCCTTCCAATTATGGGTTAAATAACAGGACGGATTGGGTTCTATAGCCTTGGTCGGAAACCAGTCTACCGCAGAAAGCAATGGCAACCTAGTGCGGGATAATCTTCTGCCCAGTCAGTCATGTCTCTTTCGAGACATGATCGCCCAAGCGTGTATCACGTATGGCACTTAACTGACTGACTGATCCTAAACTAGTGTTGAGTTTACTTTTTTTTTTCTAAAGCATTAATGCATTTAATTTTAGAAGTTTCAAAAATTTCCTTATTGCTAGACTTGGTAGTTAAACGAAATTGGATAGATTTGTGTAAATTGTTGAGGATTCTCTGGGGTTGATTTGATTCCCTGTTGATGTATGTGTGGTTGTGTGAGTCTTTAGTGTACGGTTTTGTCCAGACCATTGCTCGGGTCGAAGGTAACATGTAAGAAATTTGCAACTTTAGCGTTAGTTAAGGTGATAATGTTAAGATCATGGCCTTTGAAAAATTTTATTATATCCTTTCTGAGTTTATCCGTTTTTTGTGGATTAGTTTTGCGGAGGATTATCAATCCGTCGTCTTGGTAAAGTCCGGTGCTACATAACTCGAAAATGTTCCTAAGATTCCAGAGCAAAAAAAGCCCTACCAAGTTGTAGGCCTCTGCAGAATCATAGGACCCCATGGAAATGCAGAAATCAGGGTTGATTTTTTCCTAGTCTTAGTGGTGCATTGGATATCGGCTCGGAACGAGAAATCGGGGAGCCGAGTTCGAATTCCAGTTGAATTCATTGCATTCACTTACGCGCAAATACCCTTGGGAAAGGTACTAATCCTACTATTCCTTCCAGTTATGGGTTAAATAGCAGGACAGATTGGGTTCTATAGCCTTGGTCGGCAACCAGTCTACAGCAGTAAGTAATGGCAACCTACTGCGGGATAATCTTCTGCCCAGTCAGTCATGTCTCTTTCGAGACATGATCGCCCAAACGTGTATCACGTATGGTACTTAACTGACTGACAGGCATTCATCGTAAAATAAAATTGATTTTTGTGCTTGCTTGATAATGTTGATGTCTTGGTCGCTGATGGGGCAGTAATTTTTATCCCAAATTAAGACTGCAGTTAAATGTTTTTCAGATATAGACACGTAGAAGTCACAAATATCGAACTAGATGAAAGTGCATTTACTTTTATTATTTTCTTTATTTTTATGAACCAATCAATTGCTTCGGCTGTATTCCTCCACTGGTTCATGCCTAAGGCATTCTTAGTTAATGCGGAAACTCTTTCTAGGATAATTTCGCTAATTCTACCTATGTGGTTTTTTGAAGGGTTTAATAATCTATATTCTGGGTTTTTAATGAAATTGTCTTTGTGGTCATTGATTGTGATTAATACCCGTTATTTATGTAAAAGTGGGACTCTATCATTTATTTTTAATTCCTTACTTATTTTCTGTTGATCACTCTTTATGTATGTCTTCATTCAGATCTGTTTACTTCAATATTTCTATCTATCTATCTCTTCTAATCTGTTCATATCTATCTATTTATCGTCACATGTTCATATCTATCTATTTACCTCTCGATATATATATATATATATATATATATATAAACATATTTATAAATGGAACTTTGTCTGTGTGTGTGTGTCTGTCTGTCTGTGTGTCCGTTACCTATAGACTCCGAAACGGCTGAACCGATTTTCTTGAAAATGTACACAGTCGTACAATAAGCGTCTGCGAGTGTTCTTAGCTAGGTTTTGTGTCGATGATAATCGAAAAAATCGGGTTATAGAAGGAGTAGTCCGATTTTAATCAAATTTGATACACTCATGGAAAAAGACATAAGAAACGATATTCAGAAGTTTCATGGTTGCGGTTCTTACAATAGTGCAGAAAATCGATAATATATATATATAAAAGGCAAGATGTTTGTGTGTGTGTCTGTTTATTTGCCTGTATGTCTGTATTTTTTCAATCCTTTTATTTTAGTTTTTGCTTCGGGTTTGGCTCTAAGTAGGTATAATTGTAGTTCTTAGTCTCAGCCATGATACCATTTACTCAGAGGACTTATTTAGCCTTCAAAATTCAGTTTACGACGAATAAAACTTATTTGATATCGATACCAGGAAATCAAAATTTGACTTACATCCATTCATTTTTCTTTCAGTCTACGGTTTCGCCTTTAACTGGAAACAACTATTGCTTTTTAGTCTTTCGTGCCAACGTTCAAATAGTCTGAGCTCCAGAACCATGAATTAGTTTTAAAGCTTTCATTACACCCGAGCAACGCCGGGCTATACTGCTAGTTTATATATATATATATATATATATAATATATATATATATATATATATATATATATATATATATATCGTGATTTTTTCATATCTATCTATTTTCACATGTTCATATCTATCTATCTATTTATCTGTGTATTTGTTACTTTTCATATTTGTCTTTATTCCAATCTGTTTGTATCTATCTATCTGTTTTTCTCAATCTATCTATCTGTCTCAGTCTGTTCATATCTATCTATTTGTTTAGCTATCGTTATATATATATATATATATATATATATATATATATATATTTGTTCATATCTATCTGACTTAATCTGCTCATATCTATCTATCTATCTATCTATCTATCTATCTATCTATCTGTTTCAGTCTGTTCATATCTATCTATCTATCTATCTATCTATCTATCTATCTATCTATCTGTTTCAGTCTGTTCATATCTATCTATCTATCTATCTATCTATCTATCTATCTATCTATCTATCTGTTTCAGTCTGTTCATATCTATCTATCTATCTATCTATCTATCTATCTATCTATCTGTTTCAGTTTCTGTTCTATCTATCTATCTATCTATCTATCTATCTATCTATCTATCTATCTATCTATCTAACACAGTCTGTTCATTATCTATCTATCTATCTATCTATCTATCTATCTATCTGTTTCAGTCTGTTCATATCTATCTATCTATCTATCTATCTATCTATCTATCTATCTATCTATCTCAATCTGATCAAATGTATATACATCTATCCTATCCTAACTCACAATATCTTACCGTTTAACTGAGCGTGTTATCTCAGTTTAATGATTCCCTGAATTGTTACCCGGTACACTGACAAAGTGACATCTACACGATTATATATGAAAACTAATAGACGAAGAGATGAAATGAACAAAATTATCAAATAATTGATGCATTGATTGAATGACTGAAGTTAGCGCGGCAAAGAAGGGTTGATGGTCGGTCGGTGAGCGAGACACTGAATGATCGACTTCTCTGCAACAGTGACTTAATGATTCAATGACTAATCAATTAATAAATGATTGACTCATCGAGGGAAATGATTGGCCGAATGAAAGGAAGAAGATATAATTGAATCGACGAAGATGCCGAATTGAAAATGATTAAGCAAAGTCAATTGAAAGGGCGAAAGATAGAAATAAAATAAAAAGCCGAAGATAGGTAGGAAGGCTTGGACTTGGTGTAAGAGACATTGAGTGGTTAGTGGTTGAGAGAGGAAGTTCAGTATAGGTAAGAATTAAAGAAATCAATAAAAGATATGCAGATGACACAGTGCTGGTAACAGACACGGAAAGGAAACTACGCGACCTCCTACAGAATGTAGCGAAGGAAAAGCGAGAAGGCAGGGCTAAAACATAAACTACAAGAACACTGAATGCATGGTCATCAACAAAAAAATGAGCCCAAAATGCCATTTACACAGCGGGGATATAAAAAATCAAGCAGGTATAGATATTTAAATACCTGGGAAGAGATCTAACAGAGGCTGGAGATCCGAATGCCAAAGACGCATTCTAAATGCTAAACAGAAAAGAAAGAGAGAAGAAAATTTCTTTGAAAACAAAAAAAAAAGCGGACTGGACTGTTACGGTATATCTGCCCTCCTATACAGCAGCAAATGCTGGACAGTCTCCTCAAAGATGAAGGAGAGACTCAAAGCAGCCGAAACTTTTGAGAGTATGGAAACAAAAACGAAACTTATACTTAACATCAGAGACAGTTGGACACGTAATGAGGAAGAAGGGCATAGGAAATCTGATACTCACAGGGCGGAGAGAGGGAAAGAGAGAGACACGGAAAATCCACCCGAGACATACATGATGGGCTTGAGCAAGTGGATGGCGAAGCGGTGTTTGGGAGAGATACCAAGAGGAAAAAATGTTAAGAGCGACAAGAGATAGGGACAAGTGGAGGTCCATAATGTTCAACAAGACGAAATATATTAAGAGCTACATGGGACAGGAAGATGTGGAGGACCATGATCGTCTAAGTCTTGAACGGACTCGGTACATAAAAGACAAAGAGGCTATTCTTCTGCTTCATTGTATGCCTCACTATCTCTGTTAAAAGTAATCTTTTTAAAAAATATTTTGATTGAATGTATTTTTCAACGGACTGAACAACAATGTAATTAAACTTGCACTCTCGAAATGATTCTCGCTTTATAACCGTCTAAATATGCGTTGAGTTTTTATCTCAGTATATATATATATATATCCTCTCTGTTATAATAAAGACCATTATATATATACAATTATTTTACATTTTCATTTTTACTTTTTCTTTCTTTTGCATACTTACATTATTTTCTACTTTCTTTCTTTTGCACATATATATATATATATATATATATATATATATATATATATATTCCTTCTTGTCACGCCCACTGAAGATAACCTGTGAGGAAAAAGCTAATGATAATATATATATATATATATATATATATATATATATATATATATATATTATTATTCATTAGCTAATGATAATAATGTATATATATATTATTAGCTTTTGCCTCACAGGTTATCTTCAGTGGGCGTGACAAGAAGGAATATATATATATATATATATATATATATATATATATATATATATATTCCTTCTTGTCACGCCCACTGAAGATAACCTGTGAGGCAAAAGCTAATGATATATATATACATTATTATCTATATATATATATATATATATATATGCAAAAGAAAGAAAGTAGAAAATAATGAAAGTATGCAAAAGAAAGAAAAAGTAAGAATGAAAATGTAAAACAATTGTATATATATAATGGTCTTTATTATAACAGGGAGGATATATATATATATATATATATATATATATATATATATATATATATATATATATGAGAATACCTCTGCTGTAAAAAAATGAAGGCAAAAGAAAAATTTGAGAATATCATTAACTTTTTTCTCACAGGTTATCTTCAGTGGGCGTGACAGAAAGGAATATATATATATATATATATATATATATATATATTATAATAACAATACATAGATAGATAGATAACAATTTATATATATATATATATATATATATTACTGACAATTATTATATTATATATATTATACGAACAATTATTATATACATTATACTTCCTCTCTCTCTCACTTTCTATATATATAAATATATGCAAAAGAAAGAAAAAAGTAAGAATGAAAATGAAAAATAATGAAGTATAAATATATTTATATAATAAGTATTTTTAGTCCACTAAAAGGCAAGGGATAGAGATCTTCGAAACTATATTACTTCAAATGCAAATATTTATTCAACTTTTTCACTGAGCCTGGCACAAGTTTAAAATGGTAAGCATTCTACAGGCGATAAAAATGAATATCTCAATGAATGTTCGGCTAGACCATGAGGTATACCAAAGGGGAGGCGCGAGGACTAAAGAAAAGAAAGAAAATAAATTAGTTTAAAAATACTAAGCACCCTACACAAGTAATAACTTGAAATAGAAATCAAGCGAAAAGAAAGAAAGAAAGTGGAAAATAATGAAAATATACAATATACAAAAGAAAGAATTAGAGAAAGTGAAAAATAATGAAAGCAAGCAATATGTACAAGAGAGAAAGGAAGAAAAGGAAAAACAATGAAAGTAAGAAATATTCAAACGAAAGAAAAAAAAAAGCAAGAAAGAAAGAGACTGCAAAACAATGAAAGTAAAATAAAGTTCAAGAAAAAGAAGGAAATTAAAAAAAAAATCATAAAGAAAGCAATATTCAAAGTAAGAAAGAAAATCAAGAAAAAGATAGAGAAAGGGGGCATTAGACAGTATAGAGTGAATTAAACAAATATAAATAACTAGCATCATAGCCCGGCGTTGCCCGTGCAACTCAGAACATTTTAATAGTAGAAGATGCCTTTTTTCTTTTCTTTTTTTTTTTTTTTTTTTACATATTTTGTTTTTGTTTGAAAAAACACTTTTTTAAAAAAAATATTTCTTTTGTTTCAAAATTACGGGGAAAAATATTCACATTTTTTTGTTGACCAAATGAATTTTTAAACGATAAAGAAATATTTTAGTCGCGTTTGACACGTGTGATTTGATTTCTGTGACATAATTCAACAACCATCTTAGATCTTAGATGTTTTACGGAACAAATGCAAACAATCGGCTCCATTGGCCAAAAAGTGCGAAAGGGAAAATTTGTGCATAACTTAAACTCAAAAATTATGTGTCGACCTGGCTTCCCTGTAGATATGTGTCCCTAGAAAAATTTGAATGACGTAGCTTAAAAAATGTAGGCGTGTATAGGGAACAGTCACACACAGACTCACAGATTGCCTTTTATATATATAGATTTCTTTTTAAAAGAAAAAACAATTTGTCCATCGAGGAAGGAATAATGAAACTTTCAGGAAAGAAAAACAACAACAACAACAACAACAACAACAACAACAACAAAAAACTCCTTCATCTCCGGAAAGAAAATGAAGGAAATAAAGAATTTGGTATTTTAAGAACCAACGATAGAAACTGTCGTCCGTATCATGTCTTGTGGCGAACGCTGAGATTGGCTACTGATGGATAAGGCAACAGAGAAAATTAAGAAGACGATGCTTAAGATACGGGCGGCTCGGGGGATGAGTGAGTGTGGGTGCGTCCAGGGAATGTTAAAGTCGGATGTAGCGAAAAGGAAAAGAAGAAAAAAAAAAGCAAGTGTTGATAGGGTGGGTATAGGGTTTGCGATTGGGTGAAGTAATCGGTTGGTGTGTCGGAGCCAGGGGTGTAGGTAAGGTGTTTCTTATGCACATACCCCCATTCTTAACACTGTCCCTGTTACCGCTGGTCGGTGCCAGGTCAGAGCTGAGAGAGATCCGGGAGTGGGTAGAGGGGCTATCGGTTCACTAACAACATCATCTGTCTAGCAGAATGGAATTAGACGATACAATTCCAGGCGTTTGGCTGACAGTCGAGTTAACCGTTAATGAGGACAGCAATGAGTCGACAGTGCACATCATACTCTCTCTCTCTCTCTCTCTCTCTCTCTCAGACCTTGTCTTTCTCACGTTACACACTTTCTCGCACACTTTATAATAGACATATACAAATTCTCTATCTCTCAAGCAAGCTTACACCTTTCACTTTCACTTTCACACACAAATGCCCCCGCTCTTTCTTTCTGTATCCTTCTCTCTCTCTTTCTTCACACACTTTTTCTCACACACATTGTCTCTCTCTCTTTCCCCCCTCTCTCCCTCTCTCTGACATACGGACGCACACACGCATACACACACACTCTGTTAATATAGTTCCCTCCCTTCTCCTCCAATTTGTTTTTCTTTTTTTATCTGTTACTCAGCCTCTCTATTATAATCTATATCCACCTGTTCCTCTCTCTGTCTTTCTTTCAGGTGGATGAGTGTGTCTGCGTGTCTGTGTGTATAAACTATATTTTTATCTTAGATAAAAGCGCAAGTTCTCCCTATCTATCTATCTATCTATCTATCTATCTATCTATCTATCTATCTATCTATCTATCTATCTATCTTACTCTGCCCTTCTATCTATCTATCTATCTATCTGTCTATCTATCTATCTATCTATCTATCTTACTCTGCCCTTCTATCTATCTATCTATCTATCTATCTATCTATCTATCTATATATCTATCTATCTATCTCTTCAATTCTAAGTCTGATCACATCTATCTCAATTCGTTTCTTTCTTAGATTCTCCCTCTCTCTTTCTCTCTCTCTCTCTCTCTCTATCTATCTATCTATCTATCTATCTAAGTCTATTCACTATCTATCTATCTATCTATCTATCTATCTATCTATCTATCTATCTATCTAAGTCTATTCACTATCTATCTATCTATCTATCTATCTATCTATCTGTCTATTCACTATCTATCTATCTATCTATCTATCTATCTATCTAAGTCATTCATTATCTATCTATCTATCTATCTATCTATCTAAGTCTATTCACTATCTATCTATCTATCATCTATCTATCTATCTATCTAAGTCTATTCATTATCTATCTATCTATCTATCTATCTATCTATCTATCTATCTATCTAAGTCTATTCACTATCTATCTATCTATCTATCTATCTATCTATCTATCTATCTATCTATCTATCTATCTATTTCAAGTCTATTCACTATCTATCTATCTATCTATCTATCTATCTATCTATCTATCTATCTATCTATCTATCTAAGTCTATTCACTATCTATCTATCTATCTATCTATCTATCTATCTATCTATCTATCTATCTATCTGTCTGTCTGTCTGTCTATCTATCAGTCTATCTCAGTCCGTTTGTCTGTCTGTTTATCTGTTTCACTTTCTGTCAACATATTTAAAGCTCGCTGTCTAAACTGATTTATGTCATACTCGCTAGCTACTTATCTGTATCAATCTGTCTGTCTATCTGTCTCTTTGGTATCCGGTCTTTATTTCTGTTTCCTTCAATTTTCACCACAACCCCACCCCCCTCATTTGGCCATATGCAACATCGCCTTACAGCTTTGTTTTATCCGGGTGCAATGAAACTATTTATTCCTTAGAGCTGTGGTAGTGTGGCAAAGGGCAACTCGTCGGAGAGTAAAATTGCCTCGTCGCTGAGCTATTTGCTCACACTTAAGAGATCCAACCTGCCTTTAAAATCAGCATACTAGACCCTGTATTTAATGTTCCTCACCAGCCTTAGATTTGATTCTCATTCTTACTGACCTTGTGCCGTACTTGACATAAAAGGCTACAAAGTCGTAAATACCAAAATAAAATGAAAGCCGAGAGGATTCTTTTTAATGTTTGCTAAAAGAAAAGAATTAGGCAGGGAGAGGGAGAGAGAAAATGAGAGATGGAAATGGGAGAGATAGAAGAATATTAGAGGGAGAAACAGGTGAAATCAATGAGAGAAAATTAATAATGATTTTTATAAACAAACAGTTCCTTCCCTGCTTTTGGAAGGACGGAATACAATCATCCGCCGCTCCTAGTAACATTTTTGACGTGTGCCGTTACTTGCTACGCTTACTTAAATCTGCGTCGCCACATAACGACTGCAAAACACAGGGAGCAATATTCTACTGATGGGAGGATTTTGAACGTCCTTCTGTATGAGGAACTGGCCACCGGCAAGAGGCCACCAGGGCGACCTCATCTCCGCTTCAGGGTCGTCAGCAAAAAGAACATGAGGGCAATAGATATGGGCATCGAGAGATGGGAAGACGTCGCTAACGATCGTGCGAGAGTTCGTTAGCGACGTGTTCCCACCTCATGGATCTTCTCCCAACTAGTTATGTATCAGCTACTGATGGCGGCGCAGAGATAGATAGATAGATAGATAGATAGATAGATAGATAGATAGATAGATAGATAGATAATGAATAAATTTAGATAGTTACTTACAAGAATTGAGACTATCACTGCGATGAGAAGAGAGAAGAAACGGAGAGGTTGCCGTCCTGGTAAAGCTTACTAGAAAAAAAGTAAACAACACAACGGAATCGGGAGAGAGCGTCTTCGCATTCATTGGTTGCACTCGAGACTGTCACTCCTGTGAGGGCCTGTACAACCATGATAGATGCTGCGCCGCCATCAGTAGCTGAAGCATAATTGTTTGGGAAAAGATCTATGTGGTTTCATACTTAAAACTTTCTCGCATTACACTCTTTCTCGTACACTTTATAATAGACATACAAAAATTTTCTTCCTCTGAAGCAGGCTTACACCTTTCACTTTCTCTCTCTCTCTCCCTCTCTCACGTACGCTCTTTTACAAGCACACACAAATGCGCTTGCTTTCTCTCTTTCTCTCTCTCTCTCTCTCTCTCTCTCTCTCTCTCTCTCATCTTTCTCTCCCACACACGTACTTTTTCTCAAACACATTGTATCTCTTTAACATACAGACGCATAATTTATTTTTTGTAATCGTGTCGCCCCAAGCAAGGCATTTTACTGCCACTGTTGAGCAGGGGGTTACATAGGAGATAAGTTATGAGAAAGAGTGACAGGTTACAGGGGGTGTCAGGAAGAGGGTAGGAGAAGGATGAGAATACTGTTGAGAGTGGAGTGAACGAAGAAAGGAGCATGAGAGAGGGAGAGAAGATGAAAGTCAGCGAGATAGGAGATGAATATTGGCTTTACATTTGAATTCTTGAAGATTGTAGCCGTCGGGAAAGCAAATAAATGGAAGTGAATTCCACAGGCGGGAAATGCGAGAAAAGAAGCTGCTGGAGTAGAGTTTGCGTTTACAATTCCTTTATTTTCGCAGTAAAATGGTATAACCTAGTTGCTAATCTTGTGGCTCGAGCAAATTCATGTATGGGGGGTACCAGTGAGATAAGTTCATCTGAGCAGAAATCATGAAAGTATTTGTAGAAGAGACACAGGGAAGCCACATTGTGCCAGTGAGAAAGTAACTGTATCCGAGCTGCCAAGTCGGGATCGATCACATTACAGATTCTCCGTTGGATTTTGTCAAGGACCCCTAGATGGATAGCAGGAGCACCCGACCAGATATGGCATATACGCATTCTCGTACACTCTTTTAATATAGTTCCCAGAATAACGCCAGTGAAGTTAGATTTAAATATATAATCGATTTTGCCTGGAACAGGGAGAAGTCAAACATCAACGGAAGAAAAAAAAAACATCACCCTGTTTATCAAGTCAATCGGCAAAACCATTATTGCTGAAGTGAGTGGATTATCAACAGGTAACCCACATATTTTGCCTAGTGGCATAAGTTTAAATCAGTCAATAACTGGGGGTACTTATAATGCGATAATGACACTTTCAGTGAGAAAAGGAAAGGAAGAAAGGGTTAACGGTTGTTTTAGTGAAACGAAAAAAGTTTCAAATCTTTTCATTTGTGCCCACTTCTTAAAATAATGAACATTCATATTTTTTATTGTTATTCTTTTTTTTTTTTTAATCGTATCACCCCGAGCAAGGCAGTAACGCCACTGATGTGCAGGGGGCTACGTAATAGTGAAAAAATTGGAAAAGAGAAATCCGGAAACCACATCCTAAACAGGGAACAAGGGATGAGCCTCTTAACCTGTTCAATAGACGTGGGTGGAGTGTGAACCGGGCGATAGATAAATCAATCTACTCCAATTGAAAAAAAAAAGAAAACAAAGTGAGAAGATTGGAAAAGAGAAAGCCGGAAACCACATCCTAAACTGGGAACAAGGAATGAGCCTCTTAACCTGTTCAATAGACGTGGGTGGTGTGTGAACCGGGCGATAGATAGCTCTATCTACTTCAATTGAAAAAAAAAAGTGAGAAGATTGGAAAAGAGAAAGCCGGAAGCCACATCCTAAACAGGGAACAAGGAATGAGCCTCTTAACCTGTTCAATAGACGTGGGTGGAGTGTGAATCGGGCGATAGATAGATCAATCTACTTCAATTGTTAATATTTTATTAAAGTTGTTAAGCTCAAATATTTCACGATGCGATAGAGGAATTTTTCACAGATATTTTATTCTCATAAAACTTGCAATGATCTTATTCAATCATTAAGTTGAGAATTAAAATTCATCAAATGATTAAAATACGGAAAATGTGAAACCAATTGATGTAATGAATATGCATACACCTTGGTTCCCCCTCACAGTAATATGATTGGCTGGTGTCAGCCATAAATACAGACTAAGGTGGGGACACCTAGGACTATGCCTATTGGAACGCCTATTGATTACACCTATTGCATAAGCCTACGCCTAAGCATACTGCATATGACTACGACGAGTACCAGTCTATTACGTTTACTTGCTAGATTGTTCTACCCGGTTACATTTGCCAAAACCACTTAGCTACTTTGAATAATATATATATCCCTTTCCGGAACATATCACAAATCCAGCACTCTAATGTAATGAGATTTTTCTGCATTAGGCATCTGTTCCCTAGAACCAAGCACCTCACATTATTTATTTTTCTCAGAAGCGTATCTGTCTTTGGACAGAGACAAAACATGGATCTTTACTGATTCGTTCTTTTGCATTCGGGCGGAGAGGAACTTAGACGTGTCTCCGCCGAAGAGTAGACTCTCGTCTGAGTTAAATAAATAAAAATCCGACCCGGCTTTAGGCAGGGTATACGGGATAATTTTGACTGAGTCTACGGCTCGGAAACCTCACTTTAAATGACCTTGTGCCGCATCTACCATCGGCATCAGCCTTATTGTGGTGAGGTTGTAAATAGAAGACAGAGACACAAATGAACCACCCTCTGCCCTGAAACAGAGACGCAATTGAGAGATTATGATCCCTACCTGACATGCAGGTACTACTTCTACACGCACATATATGTATGCAGTAACAATATTACTAGTGTGCTGCAGCACGGCAGATGAGACTCGTTTAATCTAAAAAAGGATACTGCGGATATCATGGATTGAACATGTGAGCAATGATGAGGTTTTGGAAAAGATGGGAACGAAAAGGAAATTAATACTGAGCATCAGAAAGAGACAGCTAAAGTTCCTGGGACATGCAATGAGGAAGAAGTGCTTGGAGAACCTGATACTAACAGGCCAGACAGATGGAAACAGCGACATGGTAAAACAGCGGATAATATATTTGAGGGCCTGATCAGGTGGATGACAGAACGAGGGCTGTGTGGTGTGACACGGGAAAACGTTTTAAGACTCACCAGGGATAGAGAGATATGGAAAGTCATGATCGCCTACGTCCTGAAAGGACAGGGAACATAGAAGAAGTAGAAGAAATCACAAAATATGAAAAAAAGATGGCGTCAGTTTAGGCTGACGCCAGAAGTATGCGGGTTAAAGGATGAAATAACGAACTGTGGCAACAAAAACAATACAGAAACGTATAAACACGAAACAAGTCGTTAAGAGAAAAATAGAAATAAAAAAAGGTGGAAATGAATGGGAAAGTGGAAATTAGCGAAATTTGGAAGAGTAAAGTTTTGGGCATAAAATGAAGGATTGTAAGGAGAGAGGATAAGGGAAGATGGGGAGAGAAGGAGGAGAGATTCAGACAAAATGGCGTCGGGTAACGGTCGACGAGGGTAGGATGTGATACAGAAAATGGGATTGTTTGGAGTACAGCTTGATAAACACGGAGAAAAAACTAAGCAAAAGAGAAAGGCTTTGAAGACAGAGAAAAAAAGAAAACCAATGAATTGCTGACAAAACGAGATAGCAAAATTGGAAGTTTAGGAACGGAGTCGAAAATGGGAATTAATGCGATTTGGGGATGGGATATTAAATAGAAAGAAATGCCGTGAACGAAAGAGAAATGAACTAAAAAGAATTTTAGATAAAAAAAACATTAAAGAAACAAAGAATCCCACTGATTGACCAAGAAGTTTTGAAATAGAGACTGGAAAACAAAGAATTTGAAAGAAAAGAATGCCAAACAAACAATCAAAAATGTATAAAACGTTGAAAAAATTTGTCATTTAATGAAGAAAATCGTTAAGCTTAAAAAAAAAAAAAATTGAGAGAAAGTGAAATAACGAATAAAGATGGCGGATTTTGTGAAAGTGAGAGTGAGATTGAGACGAAGCTAGAGTGAAACGAGACGACGCGAGAAGCAAAAACGGAACGCCCGTAAGTTGGACAGATGGACGACGGCAACGTGAATGAAAAATGGAGGTCTTGAAAAGAAAAGTTGGGGATGTGAAGCGGTCGGGTAAGACAAGAGAAGAAACCTGTGAGGTTACTGACGGGGGGGGGATATCGAAGTAAAAGAGTGACTAGCAAGTCAAGATCAAAAAGGGCAAGAAGAAAGACACGTTTCCTGGTGGACACATGGTGGCTGCTGATTGAAATCTAAAACTGACAGAACTCATTCAAACGCAAATTGAGAAAGAACCAAGCTAACTAGAAATAGAAAAAGTAAATTTTGAAATACAGAGAGAATTAAAATAGAATACCGCAAATTGCGCTGTTGAAGTCGATATTTTAAGATGTTAAAATATCATATAGAAACCAGGTGTCAAACGATACACCGGGTATACAATGCGAGCTTTCATAACAAAGTTGCCAAGAAAATGTAAGAAAAACTAGATGTACCTAATCCACTATAAATTACAATGGCTGATGAACTCATTTAACGTATAATCTTTACACACACACACACACACACACACACACACACACACACACACACACACACACACACACACACACACACAATATATATTATGTGTGTGTGTGTGTGTGTGTGTGTGTGTGTGTGTGTGTGTGTGTGTCTAGGATTAATATAAATAAAATTAGCTGATTGATTAATATAAATAAAATTAGTTGTTTGATTTTGTTTCTTTAAGATATTTTTATTTCCTAAAAGACAGTTTTACTTCTTAAAAGACATTTTTATTTCTCAAAAAAAAATTTTTTTTTCGTAAAAGATTTTTTTTAAAGCGGAAACTATAATCAAAATGAATTCAGACAAGCCTACCTGAAATTTTTCATGAAATTTCACCGCAAATCTGAAGTTTCGTAAACGAAGCCATTTTGTAATTTTTCAATCCACTCATCAGGAGGTTTTCCGTTATCTTTATAAGTGAATCCATTGTATTCACTTATGCGCAAATACCATTGGGAAAGGTATTAATCCGTCTCTTCCTTCCAGTTATGGGTTAAATAACAGGACAGATTGGGTTCTATAACCTTGGTCGGCAACCAGTCTACCGCAGAAAAAAATGGCAACCTACTGCGGAATAATCTTCTGCCCAGTCAGTCATGTCTCTTTCGAGACATGATCGCCCAAGCGTGTATCATGTATGGCACTTAACTGACTGAATAAGAAAATAAAAAACAAAAAAAAACTGGCAAATTTCATTAGAAACAAAGGAAAAACGTGCTGTCTTCTATGGGATATTAATCTTCTTATAGAGGATGAATATTAATCGCCCCTTGTAGAGCGAATGTTGGGTGATTATTTTTCTGAAAAATTTCTGAAACATATAATGAGGAAAGAAGCCTTGGAGAATTTGACGCTCACGGAACATTCTGAAGGCAGGAGGAGCAGAGAGAAATATTGAGTAACCTACCTAACAAGTTTGTGCAAATGCATGGCAGGACGCGGGACAGGAAATAAAAGAGTGATAGTAAGAGGATAAAGATTGCTGTGAGATAAAAAAAATAGGGGATTTTGTGGAGGGCTGTCATTCCAAACCCCCTGAAGTCTCATGGCTTATTAAAGAACAATATTGTATCTATAAATGCTTTATCACTGATAATGAGCATTCTTTCATTATAAATATAGAAAATTTTAAAAAATAAAAGAAAGCAAGAGGAAAAGACTAACCTTTAATTATAAGAATACAGAATAAATGGTTGTCTCTAAAAAAAAAGCATGCAAATTAAAAATTAGAGACAACAAATTTTAAAAGTGCAAAAATATAAATATCTAGAAAGTGTTTTAACAGAGGACTAAAAAGATTGAAAAGGATGTGCGTTGTGGTGTAGGGGATGTCAATTCGGAATGGCAAATCGGAGAGCCGTGTTCGAATTCCAGTTGAATTCCTCACATTCACTTACGCACAAATATCCCCGAGAAAGGTATTAATCCGTCTCTTCCCTCCAGTTATGGGTTAAATAACAGGACATATTGAATTCTATAGCCTTGGCTGGCAACCAGTCTACCGCAGAATGTAATGGCAACCTGCTGCGGGATAATCTTTTCCCAATCAGTCATGTCTCTTTCGAGACATGATTGCCCAAGCGTGTATCACGTATAGCACTTAACCGACTGACTGAATGAGAGTATAGCATGTAATCATGTGACTGGATGTAAGTTTACGTCAAAATTGCTTTAACAATGAACGCAAATAAATGCGACCAACTCGCGGTAGTGTAAACAGAAATCAGTCGACCGTTGAGTTACGGAGTTTTAAAACATTTTTGCTTTGTGTGTGTGGTTGGGTGGTTAGACGAAATGAATTGCTTGTTTGACAGAAGAAACATCATTATTTTTTTTTAATCTTATAGTCGCTGTTCTATCAACAACTCGAATAAGGCGAAAACTCTCAGGTTTAACGAGAGAAATTGGAGTTTTAATCTTTCTAGATCCTGCCATTAAACGAAGAAGATCACTGGTCTGTGAAAAAATCAGTTTATAGCATTGATTTCTGGGTCGAAGCTTGTTTATGGCGCCGTCGCTGTGACTATTTCATAAAACATGCTTCTGGACTCTGCAGAATTGACAGAAAACAGAAATTTCACCCGAATCCTGCAGTCCATTCATATGATCAGACGAAAGGGATTCCATGAAGAATGTTTTGTTGATTAACGGCATACCAACTCCTTATATAATGCCAAAATTTATTTTTATTGAAAGGTTGATTAATCTTCATTTTTTTTTCTTTTTTTTTTTTTTACAAAAATCTATTGCTGGTAATTTATTTAAATGTATACTCTCAGTTTTTGTTTTTTTTATACCCCATTTTTTTTTTTTGTTATTTTTTTTTTGGGGGGAGGGGGTACTATTTGCCCATTGCTGAGGCTTTAACAGATGCTACCACCCCAGGTTAGGATGGACCTGGGAACAACAGCTATTAAGAATTGGTTCCACGCTTCTCAAAAACTCCCGATCAGAGGCCTTGCAGCCGGATGTAGTTTATCGTCATACCCAGAACAGTCTTGGAGAATATAATGATACAGGGTTACCATAAAACCAGGCAGTAATGAAATGAAGTAAAACTAGTAATCCCCATATAGTTTACCGATATGCTACAACAATCCCTGTTGCAAACGCCTGCATAGGCACATTTGTGTTTGTGCGACACTCACAGAACCCAAGAACGCTGAACGAACGTTAGTCTACAGATTCGGGGAGAGAGAGAACGAGAGAGAGAGAGAGAGAGTGAGAGAGAGAGAGAGAGAGAGAGAGAAATAAAAGCATAATTCTCAGTTTGAATAATGCCAGTATCCTCAAACACTTGGTCAGGATGATTTGCTCCCACAACTATTGACAGCTTCTTAACAACTTCGTCTACCCGATTTCACTCACAAGATTTAGGTTAACCCGTGTTTTTTTTTTATTATTATTGTTATCAGATGTTTTTCAAAAGTGGCGAACGCTGGGATTGCCTCCCCAGATCTATAACATAGAGAAGTCAGTTTCCTGACAAATCAATCATGGTGAGATTCGAACCCGGGTCCTATGGTTAGAAAGCGACGGTTTTAACCATTTAACCACGCGTCTATACAAAAAGTGGCTTCTAAAAATATTTCTCTCTAAATTTCTGGAGATGGGGAATTATCATTATTTACACTAATTACATGTGGACTATTTTCCCTCATCTTTGTTGTTGCTATCGCAACCGTTTCAGCCGTTGGGCTCTCCGGCCGTCATATGTTGTATGTCGATCCGTGTAACAGACAAAATTTCGAATTGAATACTTTATTTAAGTTACGGGGATTGACTATTCTTGTTCCTGTCTCCATGTCTAGGAATATCTCATCTAGTCCTTATTTTTAGTACTGCTCAGTTATTGCTCACCTGTTTCCACTGAGTTCAAATCATCTGTTCTGCTAACCTGTAAAGTACTGATCAAACACTCACTCATAATATAAACACTAACATTATCAACACTAATATTCCAAATTGATCTGGTTATTGAGAAATATTTTCTCTTTTTGTTTGTAAATTCTACAAGATGTGAAGTCATCAATGGTAATATCTATGTACACATTTCTCTCCATTTTTTTTTTTAATCATATCACCCTAAGCAAGGCGGTAATGCCACTGAAGCACAGGGGGCTACGTAAGAATGAAAAGATTGGAAAAGAGAAAGCCTGGAACCACATCCTAAACAGGGAACAAGGGGTGAGCCTCTACACCTGTTCAATAGACGTGGGTGTTAGTGTGAACCGGGCGATAGATAGATCTATCTACTCCAATTGAAAAAAATGAAAACAAAGTGAGAAGATTTGAAAAGAGGAAGCCTGGAACCACATCCTAAACAGGGAACAAGGGATGAGCCTCTACACCTGTTCGATAGACGTGGGTGGAGTATGAACCGGGCGATAGATAGATCTATTTACTCCAATTGAAAAAAAAAGTGAGAAGATTTGAAAAGAGAAAACCGGAAACCACATCCTAAACAGGGAACAAGAGATGAGCCTCTACACCTGTTCAATAGTCGTGGGTGGAGTATTCGAAAGTAAAATTTACCTCTTTTCATCTGGGAAATTTGAAGCAGCACCTCATGTATCCTCTTATTTGACCCTCTGCCAAATAAACTTGATATTTAGATCAGTTTTTCTCAATCTTTTTAAGCAACGACACGCCTAGGAGCAAATAAATATATCACGGCACACTTAGCAAAATATTTTAATTTACATCGTTTTTTCTAGTAAACAATAATTTTTGAAACGGAAAATGTCACTATAATAGAAAAAATTCAAGCAAAATCTTCACAATATATATATATATATATATATATATATATATATATATAAAAAACAAAAGAATGCTTCACTTTAAGCTATTCTCGGACATAGACCTGACGGAGCCGCATTCAGAGACGCCGCTGAGAGATGATCTCCACCTGACATGCGTGCCACAAATTTGTATACAGTGGCAATATTTTACAGCGCACTTAAGGGGTTCGCGCAGCACATCACTGAGCTAAAGATACAGAATATTTGCTAAAATTATGTACAATTTTTTTTTCTAAAATTTATTCCCATTCTCAAAAACTGAAACATGGACATCAACACTGTCTTTTCATTACTCGCCAGTATCAGCAAATGATGACATTTATGCTGTGTATATCTTGCAGATGCCAAGCGGGAACAGGTCTGTGTACCGTGGACAAAGCTCACCGGAATCAGTGCCAAGCTTGCAGATTGAAAAAATGTCTACAAATGGGAATGAACAAAGATGGTAAGTAGGAAATCTGTTACTCTTGAATTCTTATCATTTATAGGTTGCTTTTTGTTGTTTCTGTAGTTATTTTATTTTTTCTTTGTTGTTAAGGAGTGGAGAACGTTTGACAACATTTAACTTTTTCGCTTTAATTCTCAACGAAAGAAAACTATGAAAAAGAAAATAAATCGAAAATTGACCACATTTTCTTCCACGCATTTGGCTGCAATTTTACATTTAAGCTGGAGGAGAGAACATCCAACAACATTTAACACGCATACGTGAACCAATAATAATAATAATAAATTACAATAAATATGATAAATACGAATTATATTATTTTTTACGGGCATACATTAAGCTTTTTTTATCCTTCTGGAGTGAAGAAAAATCCTTCAACGTTTTACTCGCTCAAGGAAGAAATGATGAAAAACTTAGTATTTCGAGACATTTCTATATTTATCGTGATTTTATTTTGTTACACTCAAGAATAGAAAAATGATTTTACTTACATAAATATAAATGATCTTATATAGTAAATATCCTTTTTTACTATGTTTTACCCACGTGTTTTTGTTATTTTTCATGATGGAATGGAGAACATTCGATAACATTTAACTTACATAAATCTCAATAAGCATAGCATTGAACAAAGATTTTTTTAAATAAGAACTTTACATGTTTTTTCTTTTGTTTCATATCTATGAAATTGGCTGGTATTTTACCAACTTGGACTAGAGAACATCATACAACATTTAATTTCTTTGTATAAATTCCAAAGAACAAAACTAACATTTGTGTTTTTGTTATTTATACGCAGTTGAAATTAAATTCAGTGACAAATGTTAACCAAAATTTTAAAGCTTTGTTATTTATTTATAGCCTGAAAGTATGCCTGTTGCACATTTTGTTTGTTTTTCTATCAGTAATTTGAATTGATTATTAGCGGTAATTGATGCTCCAGGAGGCGTGGGTTTTCTTTAAGAAATTCTCGAAAAACATCGGTTGCGACCATCGATGACGTGTAAAATGTTTCGCGAGTACTAACACTTATCGCTAAGTGTTCAGTCTCAAGACTTGTTGTAGGAACAATAATATAGTCTTGCTTCTCTTTGGAAATCTAAAAGGTGTCAAGTTATCTTTATACACATGTTTACCCACTATCCGAAAGTAAAAACGAAATGGCGGAAAAAAATAATTAATTTCAGTCAGTCAGTTAAGTGTCATACGTGATAGACGCTTGGGCGATCATGTCTCGAAAGAGACATGACTGACTGGGCAGAAGATTATCCCGCAGTAGGTTACCATATTGTATATATTATACTAAGACATATATATATATATAATAGATAATCTGTCAGTCAGTTAAGTGCCCTACGTGATACACGCTTGGGCGATCATGTCTCGAAAGAGACATGACTGACTGGGCAGAAGATTATCCTGCAGTAGGTTACCATATTGTATATATTATACTAAGGCATATATATATATATAATAGATAATCTGTCAGTCAGTTAAGTGCCCTACGTGATACACGCTTGGGCGATCATGTCTCGAAAGAGACATGACTGACTGGGCAGAAGATTATCCTGCAGTAGGTTACCATATAGTATATATTATACTAAGACATATATATAATATATAATCTGTCAGTCAGTTAAGTGCCCTACGTGATACACGCTTGGGCGATCATGTCTCGAAAGAGACATGACTGACTGGGCAGAAGATTATCCTGCAGTAGGTTACCATATAGTATATATTATACTAAGACATATATATAATATATAATTTGTCAGTCAGTTAAGTGCCCTACGTGATACACGCTTGGGCGATCATGTCTCGAAAGAGACATGACTGACTGGGCAGAAGATTATCCCGCAGTAGGTTACCATATAGTATATATTATACTAAGACATATATAAATATAATATATAATTTGTCAGTCAGTTAAGTACCCTACGTGATACACGCTTGGGCGATCATGTCTCGAAAGAGACATTACTGACTGGGCAGAAGATTATCTCGCAATAGGTTGTCATTACTTGCTACTCCGTGTAATACTATTCTGGCTGAGTGAAGCGAACTCGCCTCCCCGATTTGTCGTTCCGACTCGATAATCATTTCACCACAACGCACATCCTCCTAACTTAAATTAACTATTAAATTAACTATCCTTCAGTGTGCATCGACCGGGGTGTAAGTAATACTAATATCTCGCTTTTCGTCTCTTCAAAAAACTTACCCGGGCTTAGTTGCCATTAGTGGACATTCTGTTGATTTCCTGACAGACGGTCTTTCAGCTCATATAATAATCAACTTTGCACACATAACATAACCTAGGTTTTGGCATTTAACGTAACTATCAAATAAATACGTTCCATCCTAAAAACAATTATTAGGAAGTCTTAAATATTTAAATTTCCTTTATGGCTTTTGACTGAAGTGTGAAAATATTGCAGGATTACACCATTTGCCTGTTAAAGAGATTCTCCCAACGACTACTAGATGGCGTTTCTAAAGATCTATATACGAATAGGAGGCAAAATCACATTTTTAATTTCCCCATAGGAACCCTTAGAGAAAAGACATGTTTAATTTCCTCCTGGGGAACTTTAAGTAAGCAGTGAATCTTATATCGTACTGAATACAGCATTACACAGCATTCTTCTTAATCAGTGTCACGTCCCTTCTATAAATGGGCGATAATGGTTCTCCGCATCTTCCTATTCTTCGTAGTTCTTGTCTTTTGACCATCCTTCTCCCAGTCTTTGTTCTGCCATTAATTTACACAAACTCGTTAGGTAGCTTATTCCTGCTTTTCCTTATCGGTATGGCGTTCGGGCCAGTGAGTATCAAATTTTCCAAACCCTTTTTCTCATTATGTGTTCTAAAAATGTCACCCTTCTCTTTCTGATTTTAAGTATAAGTATACTTTTCGTTTTCACTTTTTCTTAAAATGTTTTCGTTACTCACATGTTCAGTTCATGGTATTCTCAGCGTCCTTCTGTGGAAACACATTCCTGTTGCCACAAGTCTATTATCATCTGTGAGGAAATTCATTCATGAAATTTTAGAAAAACAGATATTATATAACTGTTTAGTGCTCTTTTCATTTTTCTTAATACGTTGTTTGGCTTTTGAAAAGCATTTTTCTTTATTCCAAAGCGATTTGATTTCGGTGTTACATTGACAGTAAACTGTTATAACACCTACAACCTAAATAGTTTTTATTATTTTTGTTGTCAATCCTCAAGAGCAAAGAAAATACCAAAATAGCCTCGTCGGCTGTAGACTTTTATAGGGATGTCATGTATCGCATCCATTGTATCCAAAAATGCCTAAACTATCATCTGTATCAAACAGTTTTCTCAAATCAAGGATTAGAAATAGCTTCAAGCGAATGGATTTTTACGGTTTTTAAGAAGACAAACTTTCATTAGGTTCTAAATTACTAATAAACAGCTTCATCAAATAACCACATCACTTGAACACTTTTAACAGCAGCAACAACAAAAATGAGAAAATCATTATATAACCAACCTGCTACTACCAACGCCGCCGTAGCTCAGTGGTTCTGAGCACTGGTCTTGTATAACCAACCTGCTACGTTTCTACACTACACAAAACCAAAAAGTTTGGAATTAATCTCTCCTATGCATAGTGGAAAAAGCGTTAGGTTCGATAACCGTCTGATTCACCTACGCTCTTTAGAACAGTAGTAGAGATTTAGCCCTTGTTTCTTGTTTTTGGTTAGTTTTCTGGTTCTCCCCTTTTTTTATGATAATGGACTCGACTTGAGTATACATATACTCCTGTAATAGAGAGAACAGTATCTGATCCGTAAGTTGCCGAACGATACCGAATTTTCACAGAGAATACCACTCAGCCAGAATAGTATTACACGGACATACTAATTCCAGCACGGCTTCATTTCAAAGATTTGTATATATATATAGATATATTCCTTACTAATCATATTCCTGGATTACTAACCTGCGTTCAAGTTTGTATATTTACGTTCAATATAACTTATTTTTCTATCTCAAATATCTGTTTTGTTGTTTATAATTTTGTGCGGTTCCTCACCCGAAATCCCCAAAAAAAATTTCGAAAGTTTTTTCATTCACAGTGTTCCTTTGCGTCTTAGTGGCATTATTGCCTTGCTTGGATGTAATTGATTAAAAAAAAACAATTAGGATATTTGAAAAGTCTAACTTCCTAAAAAACGCTGTTTTAAGAAAATGATTTTATGAGTTTTAATCGATAGTAAAGCTATTTGGTCAATGAATACCAACCGTTTGCCTAGTGAAAACGGTTAATTCCATCGTTGACATTTTTCCCAGTTTTAGGAAATTATCTTAAGAACTTCTATATAAATATTTCTGCACAATAAAACTATAGTATTTTATGCGTCATGTATTTTTTTCTTCTATTGACATTCGTATTTTGAGTTAGGGAAACGTAGATATAATTTGTCATGAAGGTAATATTGGGTAATTTGAAATGAGTCTGGCATTTTTATACAGTCAGTCAGTTAAGTGCAATACGTGATACACGCTTGGGTGATAATGTATCGAAAGAGACATGACTGATTGGGCAGAAGATTATCCCGCAGTAGGTTGTCATTACTTTCTGCGGTAGACTGGTTGTCAGCCAAGGCTATAGAACCCAATCTGTGCTATTATTTCACCCATAACTGGAGCAAAGAGACGGTTTAATACCTTTCCCAAAGATATTTGCGCGTAATTGAATGAATTCAAATGGAATTCGAACTCGGCTCCCGATGTCTCGTTCCGATCTGATATCCACTGCACCACAACGCACATCGTAATTTTATACAATTTGTATAAAAAACGACACAACAATATGCAAATGCGTATCTCTCTCTCTCTCTCTCTCTCTCTCTCTCTCTCTCTCACACACACACACACACACACATGTATATATTTATATATTGTTAAAATGCGTTATATTTATAGGACAAGCCTACACAATAATAGAGATAAAGCATTTATAGGTGCAAATAGTGTGAAAATAGGAATGAACTTTGCATGTCCCCTTTAGTGTTTACATATGCACTATCCCTGATATTGAGTACTTTAATCAATAAACATGGCAATTTTTAAACAATACATTTTATCATATATATATATATATATATATATATATATATATATATATATATATATTGTGATAATGTTTAGTGCCAATGTATTTTGATACCCAGGTTTTTTTATCGTAAAGTTCTCGATATTCGTGGGAAGATAGAGCGTTGATAAGTACAAAGGGTAGATTCATGCCGAATTCGAAGTTTCGTTAAGATGATCTCACTTTGAAAACAGCCCTGACGAGTGAGAACATTATAAAATTTCGAAGTCGGCATGAATCTGGTCTGTTAAAAAGACAAACTCTTTGTACTTACACACACACACACACACACACACACACATATATATATATATATATATATATATATATATATCATATCACCCAAAGCAGGGCAGTACTGCCACTGGTGCGCAGAGGTGAGTGATGAGAAAGAGGAACAAGTTAGAGGGGTTGTCAGAGAATGGGTAAGAGAAGGCTGTGTGAAGAGGGCTGCATGAGTGTAGAGTGGAAAAAAAGAAGAACGTGATACAAGGGTTGTCATGGAAAAGGATGCGAGCCAAGGAGATTAGAGATGGCAACTGACATTGCATTTACATTCTTGGAGATTGTAGCTTTCAGGGAAGAAATATACGGAAGGGAATTATACATGCGGGAAGTGCGAAAAAAGAAGCTGTGGGGTAGAAATTGCAGTTACATTTGATTGGTTTCACTGTAAAAGGGTGGGACCTAGTTGCTAGTCTTTTTGCTCGAGTAAATTCAATCAAAGTAGGTATCAGGGAGTTAAGCTCATCAGAGCAGAAGCCGTGAAAGTATTTGTAGAAGAGACAGAAGGAAGCCACACTCGTCGGTGAGAAAGTGACTGGAGTTGAATTGCCAGGTCGGGATACGTTATTGCAGATTTTCCGTTTAATTTAGTCAAGAACCCCAAGAGGAATAGCAGGGGAACCCGATCAGATATGACAGCAGTATTCAGTGCAAGGACGTATAGTAGATTTATATATGCGCAAGATGGATTCAGACAAGAAAAACTTCCTGGCCCTACTCAGTGAACCGTCCTTCCTAGCAGCAGATTTAGCTATGGATTCAATGTCGTTGTTCCACATGAGGTCGGCTGAGAGAGTTAAGCCGGAGAGTTGCAGTGTTTTGCTTTCAGAAATTCTAGCCTGATCCCTGCTGATGGGGGTTAGTAGCGGTTGCCTATGGTGTTTAAAGGATAGCAGATTCGTTTTTGAAACATTAAAATTTACCAGCCATTTCTTACCCAGTCCACCAGAGATTTTCAAGATCAGTAGCGAGATTTGCTTTTGCAGCCTCAGCTGATTTCTTATCGACGCGGGAGTAAATGCTGTTGTCGTCAGCATAGATGCCTACTTAAGGTTCTGATTACATTATGCAGATTGTTAATGAAGATCAAAAAAAGCGTAGTACCTAGAATAGATCCTTGAGGGACAGCCGCGTTTGTATGACAGTATCTGGAAGCATGCCCATTCAATACTACCTTCATTACGCGATTTGAAAGAAACGAATGGATTAGATCAAACAAGCGTCCAGTTATACCATAGCCCTGTAGCTTGCGTAGAATGCCTGTATTCCAGACTCTGTCATATGCTTTGGAGATATCTAGGGCAACAGCTCGAGCTTCGCAGTTCTTATTGAGAGCTTGGTATATATACTCTGTGATGGTCTTTAGCATATCAGTAGTAGACCTGGTAAAGTGGAAACCATACTGTTTATCGGAGAAGAGGCTGTGGGCTGTGAGATGTTAAACCACTTCAGCATTGATAATAGCCTCGAACACTTTGCCAAAAATCGGTAGGAGGCTGATAGAGCGATAATTAGTGAGGTTTGAGGGTTCTCCAGAGTTTTTAAATACAGTGACCACAAGGGAGGACTTCCAGCAGACAGGAAAGCAAGAAGCAAAGAGGCAATAGTTGTACAGTTTGGAGAGGACAGAAGAGAGTTCACATTTCTTTAAGACAATGATTGGGATTCCGTCACTTCCGTCCACCTTATCGGGATCAAGTTTGAAGTTATGTGAGAGACCAGCGAGGGGGTAATGTGAACGTCACTCAGTTAAGCCTCAGTTCTAGGTGTGAAGTTGGGTGCGGATACCGCAGACGAATCAGATATTGAGTTGGTGGAGAATCTGCGAGCAAAGCACTCGGTCTTGTCCGCTGAAGATGTGAGGACCTCAAATTTATTGATTAACGTAGGAATTAAGGACATGCTGCTATTTAACAGATTTTTACAGAGCCGCTAGTAATCTTTAGAGCTGAACTTGCGGGATGCTATATGCTGCTTCATTCTTTCAGCAAACACCAGGTTAGCATCATTTAGGGTCCTCCTGCACTTATTACGAGCAGAGGCAAAAAGGCGCCTATTTTGGTCAGACGCGTGACTCCGATAAAAAAGGAAGAAGTGATTCCTATGGGCAATAGCTGCCGACCAAGCAGTGGATAACCGGAGTGAAAAATGGGGTTTAAGTCGGAACGTCCTGGCTGGGATGAAAGCATTGACGCTAACTTTAACCGAGGAGGAGATCTCAGATGCACAGTTTTCAAAGGGAAGGCTAAAAAATTTCTTCCAAGGGATGTCACACAAGAAATCGTGGAACGACTCCCATTTTGCTCCTTGGTAGCGGTAAGATATTCAGCAGGTCAGAGGTTCCTGGGGAGGAAGGGAAGTGGGAGAAGATATAAACGGTAACCACAGCATGATCAGAGTTGCCAGGAGGGCCAATCTGCATGACATGGTAAGAGTCAGGGATAGAAGTGAAAGAGAGATCTAGCAGTGAGTCAGTTCCATTAGGGCTATTAGAGAAATGCGTGGGGAAATCCACCACTTGCGTAAGGGACTGAGTGATTGAAAAGTTCGTGGCATAGACATCAGCACTTTTCTGGCCACTTGGCGTGGTGGGTATCGAAGTTTCCAAACACAAATATATTAGCGATCGGATGAGAGGAAATGGCCTTATCTTTATTGTTCGAGATGCTGTCAAGTACGGAAGAGTCGCGAGATGAAGAGGGGTGATAAAGAAAGAAAATAGAGCAAACCGAGCTTAGAGATAGACAGAGGCACATGTAGGAATGATCTGGAGTTTCAAGAGAAATCACCCTAACTAGAGGTTCGATGACATAAACACCAATTCTATGTATATGTACGTTGAAGTCTTTCTTAAACAGGAGAAGGTAACCAGGGATATAGAAATCAGGGGAAAGGAATAGAAGTGTCAAGGTTAGTTTCACAGAGAGCTAAGATCTCAGGTGAGTTTACTTGGAGGAAGGATTCAAAGCAGCAATAGTTGGTACGGATACCACGGATGTTCGAGAAAGTGATGTTAACAGCATTAGGAGATTCTTGTTTAGGTGATATATATATATATATATATATATATATATAGAGAGAGAGAGAGAGAGAGAGAGAGAGAGAGAAAGAGAGAGATATTGTTTAATACTTAGATTTTGGTTCTAATAGGGTTAGAACAGTACACATTTGTATTAAAAAGTGTTCTATACAATTATATTGCAGAACTTTTCAATATTTTTCATTTTTAAACGAGTTATTTCGCTACTCAGGTTTCTACCATGAGTGGTTTTTTCAGGCGATTAAAAATCGTGGAAACCAAGGTAGCGAAATAACTCGTTTAAAAATTATATATATATATATATATATATATATATATATATATATATATATATGTGTGTGTGTGTGTGTGTGTGTGTGTGTGTGTGTGTGTGTGAAAGTATATGTACAGGGTGCGATAAAGTGACGTCTAAATTACGCCAAAATGAAACTAACACTGACATCTCATTTTAACAGAGAACTTATATTACACAAAAATATCTTGAAATACTAAAGAGTACATTTATTCAATAAAATCTCTATTGGCTTCAAATTCATTACTGAACGAATGATGCGTAGATGCTTGAGTAGCTACTAGTTTTTCAAAGTTTACCATTCCCCCATAGTACTCAACCAGGGAGTGGGGGCGTAAATAGTTTTATATATATATATATATATATATATATATATATATATAGAGAGAGAGAGAGAGAGAGAGAGAGAGAGAGATGTGTGTGTGTGCGTCAGGATATTCGAAAAGTAACTACATTCTACCAAATATCATACAGAAGCAAATATGAATTAAATTTATTTCAATATTTTTTTTATCAGAAATGTAATGTGGGACACGAAAAATTAAAATATCAATAAAGAAAAATAGCAAAATCTTCTTCTGAGTGCCGAGTTTCTTCAAAACATAGGCCAATTATGGCTCTTCACAGCTTCATACCGTCTGTAGAATTTCTCAGATTTTCTCCCCTTGCTAAAATTCTCAGCCCACGTTCCATTATCTCTTCACAAGACTTCGTCAGGTAAGTGGCCCTCTGTCGTTCCAAAACCTCTCGTGCCCTCAATATACCCAGTGAGGATTATGTTTTCTAAGTCCTCGCTCGTTATGTATTATCCAAATTGACTTTTGCTAGGAGTAGAAGTGTTCTTTGTTGCCAGTTTGCTGTCAGACTTGCTTTTTGCTTACTTGTCCGTCGATAGAATTTCCAACATTCTTCTGTCGAACATTTCTGGGGCATCGAGATTTTTCCACATACATGGGAAGATTGTCCAAACATTCGGATAGATAATTAACCTCAATAAATAAATATATCAAACTCTGCCTCACTAATGTGGAGTTGGTGAAAATAAAATCCATTTTTCTAATGGGTGTGATCGATCAGCGAAACATGAAACTATGTTGTTGTATATCATTACCATATGATTTAAATGTAAAATCATATATATATATATATATATATATATATATATGTGTGTGTGTGTGTGTGTGTGTGTGTGTATAATTAGCTATGTGTACATGTCTTATTTTATGTATATCTATACGCTTCAATGTATATATTGATTAAAATAAGTTTGATCGCGTGAATGTTTAAGTTTGTGTCTGATAAGAAGGCTCTTTGCGTGTACAAGAATAAGGAGTGAATTTCAGGAGCTTATTAAATAAAAGGCCATTCGTGCATGTATTCCAAGCCCAGTTATTCAAGTAATTTGCTATCCATATGTCTGTTTCTGTCTCTTTTCATCCCTCCCTCAGTATATATATATATATATATATATATATATATATATATATATATATATATATTAGCATGTAGTATGGGTATAGAATACTCTAAAGGAGTATCCTGTATATACAGTGGTAGGATAACTCCCTAAGAGAGCTCTAAACATATATGCATATAAATACATATAGAGCAAATATAAGAAAAATTAAGGCAGACACGTTATTTCATGGTGAATCGGAGGTATAGGCCTATTTCAGGCCAACCATCATCAGCTTCCGTCTTTATTTTACAAAGGATTTTACACGAATCGTGAAAAATCCTTTGGAAAACAAAGACGGAAGCTGATGATGGTTGAAATAGGCCTATACCTCCGATTCACAGTGAAATAACGTGTCTGCCTTAACTTTTCTTATATATATATATATTTGGTGCCTAGACATTTTTTTAAATTTAAGCGCAGTCCTAGACTGTTATCGATATCTCATCAATTTACAGCTGAAACGGCGAGATGTAGCCGTAAGTTCTATGCCAGTAATTTCTTTTTTCGCATTTCTCGTTTGTGGAGCTTCATTTCGGCTGCGTGCTTTCCAGCCAACTTTAAGCTGCAAAATTTCAATGTAATGTCAATCGCTGTTTACTGTCCTTTTGATCACTCGTTTCTCTTTCCACTGATTATTAATGTATCTTTTTTTTAATTCTTCCACACCCTGTAACCTTTTGTGTCTTAGTGACTTTACTGCCTTGCATGGAGTTATACCGATTAATGTATATATAGAGAGAGAGCCAACTTGCCCTCATGATCCATTAGGTGAAACCTAAGTAGGTCCGTTGGCTCTAGGTTAGCTACTTATATATATATATATATATATATATATATATATATATATATATATACTTGCCCTGACGGTCCATTTGATGAAACCTAAGTAGGTCCGTTGGCTCTAGATTAGCTAATTATTTATTTGCTCTGCTATTGTATCGAGCGCTTTACGTGTTAGGTTCCTCGTCTCGGGTTTTTTTTTTCTTTCGACTTGTACTTTGACTAATGTACAAGTGGTTAGTTCGTTTCTTTTTTTGTTTCCATTTTTCCCCTCCGCGTTTATATTCGATGGGTTTTTCGAAACGTGTTTAAAGATAAATTTACAGTTAGAGAGAGAGAGAGAGAGAGAGAGAGAGAGAGAGAGAGAGAGAGAGAGAGAGATTTAATCTATTTGTTCGAACAATATTTTTAATGGATACTTGTATTTGAGCAGATACATTTCTTATAATTAAGCAGTATATTTATTTATATCTACCAGCTGAATAATAAACAAATCTTACACATGCGTCCCCTACAGAAAACGGTCAATTTATTTGACGAGTCTTAGACCGCTCGACCAGGAAAGACTTAGACAAATGAAGCCATAAATAATGCCTTTAAACACACGTTTTCATGATTTTTCATATCTGCTCTTCTTTCGTATCCTAATGTAAACAAAGACCATTTATTTACGAAATTTTACGAAATCCGTCACAAAATGGATTAACTCCGACATATTTTAAATATATTTTAAATATATTTGTTTACACATTTGTTTACAAATATATTTGTTTAAATATATTTGTTTACAAATATATTTGTTTACACATGTTTACACATGAGTTTTAATGTATTTTAAGAAAAACACTTCAGATCAATTAATAAAATCAATTATTTTGAGAAGACATGTAGATCAATTGACGGTTTCCCAAGGTTCGAATCCTGCCGTTGAACACATATTTTTCTGAAAAGATTTCTTGATTATTCAGGCCGGTCGACATAAATAAATATACAGTGTAATTATTAAAAATAAAAATAGAGTATCTACTCAAATACGAGTATCCATTAAAATAACGTTTAAGCAAATTTCGTAAATATATATATATTCGGCAGGATTCGAACCTGCGACCCCTATGTATATATATAGGGGAAGCCACCATTTGAGCTAGTAACGTCTTAGACCTGTCGACCACGAATAGCCTCCAGTCTAACCAATGTTTTTATCAAGCCTATATAACATAATTCTCGATCCATCGTAAACAAACATATCTGCTCTGAAATGTATCGTAATGTCAAAAAATGTAAACATGTTACGGAAATCAACGAATTTTAACGAAACTTGGTTATAAGCAACCGACAATTTCAAATGAATTGTATGAACATTATTTTTTTATCGATATATATATATATATATATATATATATATATATATATATATGATTGTTGATATTGACCGTTTTCTGGTGTTTTATTTTATAAATACTTTCAAGAGTTACTTTCATATATATACAGAAGTGGAAACTAAGGTTAAAACTGAGTAGGGACCGTTTATTTCATGCGTGAAATTATATTTACACAGACTTTATCAAGTAGTAGTTCGCGTACTAATACATTTTTGGAAGTTAAAGGCCACCATTTTGATCATCACTTGTGATTGCTGAGTACAAATGTAACTTGTTTTAATCTAATGGTATTTGAATAAATTTAGTATTACAATACTAAACAAGTTTTTCCTTTTCGGAAGTATATATATATATATATACACGCTTTGGTGAACTAAGACATGTCTACTTTTGTTGGGTTACTTTAATGCCAAATTTTGTATAAGAGACCCAATATCGAGTTGCAAAAAGAGAGACAGACAAACACGTACACGCACACAAGCGCGCGCGCACACACACACACACACACACACACACACACACACACACACACACACACACACACACACACACATATATATATATATATATATATATATATATATATATATAAATTAAAAAAGGAATAATTCAATGATGTTGGATGATAATTTCGATATGAAAATGATCATCCAACATCATTGAATTAATCCTATTTTAATTTATATTTGCTCTGTAATATTTTATTACATGGAGCTCTCTTCCTGTATTATTTTTTAATATTAAAATAAAATTTTTAATATTAATTAGGATCGGGTTTTTGGAATTTACTTTCCTGCTTTTTTCGCTTGGATTAAAGTATCTGAATTAATATATATATATATATATATATATATATATATATATATATATATATATATATAAACATATATATATATATAAACAGATTGACGGATGTGCGTTATGGTGCAGTGGATGGCGGCTCGGAAGGGGAAATCGGTGAGCTGAGTTCCAATTCCAGTTGAACACTTTGCATTCACTTACGCACTTGTATCCTTGGAAAAGGTATAAATTCGTCCCTTCCCTCCATTTATGGGTTAAATAACTGAGGTTTGTTGTTCATGGGATCTGTGGCAGACGTCTACACCAATTGTTAGTTATCAGCAGTTCCAAAAAGTGTGGATGGTGCTACACAAGCCTTCACCACTTTAAACAATTCTTCATGTGGTTGTCTAACTGTGTTAGACTCTCATACGTCGAAATCGACGGGAGAGTCGATAAATATATAAACAGATAAAGAGAGAGAGAAAGAAAGAATACGCGTCTCTTAAGACATTTCTATTGGAAGTCTTTTACGCCCAATTATATGCAGGTATTAGGCGAACCGTATTGGTCTTTTGGTGATATGAGACCTTATACCATATCAGTCGACCCAAGATGTTGCAATAAAGAATATAGAATAACCAACTGTAACCATCACTGAATAAGAAACAACAAATGATAGAATAACCAACTGTCACCAAAACTGAAGAAGTGACAACAAATGATAAAATAACCAACTGTCACCATAACTAAAGGAGGGACAACAAATGATAAATTATCCAACTGTCAACATAACTGAAGAAGGGACAGCAAATGACAGAATAACCGACTGTAACCATAACTGAAGAAGAGACAACAAACGATACAATAACCAACTGTCACCATAACTGAAGAAGTGGACAACAAATGACAGAATAACCAACTGTTACCATAACTGAAGAATGGACAACATATAATAGAATGACCAACTGTCATTGTAACTGAAGAAGAGACATCAAATATTTCAATAACCAACTCTCACCATAACGGAAGGAGGGACAACAAATGATAAAATATCCAACTGTCACCATAACTGAAGAAGTGACAGCAAATGAGAAAATAAACAACTGTCACCATAACTGAAGTAGGGACAACAAATTTTAAAATAACCAACTGTCGCCATAACTGAAGAAGGGACAACAAATGATAAAATAACCAACTGTTACCATATCTGAAGAAGGGACAACAAATGATAGTATAACCAATTGTCACCATAATTGAAGAAGGGACAACAAATGATAGAATAATCGACTGTCACATTGACTGAAGAAGGGACCGCAAATGATAGAATAACCAACTCTCACCATAACTGAAGAAAGGACAACAAATGTTAAAATAACCATCTGTATCCATAACTGAAGAAGGGACCACAAATGATAGAATGACCAACTGTAACGATAAATGAAGAATAGACAACAAATGTAAGAATATCCAACTGTCACCATAATTGAAGAAGAGACAACAAATAATAGAATAACCAACTGTCACCATAATTGAAGAAGAGACAACAAATGATAGAATAACCAACAGTCACCGTAACTGAAGAAGGGACAACAAATGATAGAATAACCAACTGTCACTATAATTGAGGAAGGGACCACAAATAATAGAATAACCAACTGTCACCATAACTGAAGAATGGAAAACAAATGACAGATTAACCAACTGTCACCGTAACTGAAGAAGGAACAACAAATGTTAGAATAACCAACTGTCACCATAACTGAAGAAGTGGACAACAAATGATAAAATATCCAACTGTCACCATAACTGAAGAAGGGACCACAAATGATAGAATAACCAAAAGTCACCGTCCGTAACTGATGAAGAGACAACAAATGATAGAATAACCAACTGTTACCATAACAGAAGAAGGGACAGCAAATGATAAAATAACCAACTGTCACCATAACTGAAGAAGGAACAACAAATGATAAAATAACCAACTGTCACTATAATTGAGGAAGGGACCACAAATAATAGAATAACCAACTGTCACCATAACTGAAGAATGGAAAACAAATGACAGATTAACCAACTGTCACCGTAACTGAAGAAGGAACAACAAATGTTAGAATAACCAACTGTCACCATAACTGAAGAAGTGGACAACAAATGATAAAATATCCAACTGTCACCATAACTGAAGAAGTGACCACAAATGATAGAATAACCAACTGTCTCCATAACTGAAAAAGTGACAACAATTGATAGAATAACCGACTGTCACCATAACTGAAGAAGGGTCCACAAATAATAAAATAACCAACTGTCACCATAACTGAAGAACAGACAACAAATGATAGAATAACCATCTGCCACCATAACTGAAGAACGGACAACAAATGATAGGAGAGACAACAAATCATAGGATAACCCACTCTAACCATAACTTAAGAAAGGACAACGAATCAAAGAAAAACCATCTGTCACCATAACTGAAGAAGTGACAACAAATGATAAAATAACCAACTGTCACCATAACTGAAGAAGGTACAACACCAGAATGTGCAATGTATTAGTGTGTAATTAACATAGCTTGAAGGAATGAGAACACAGTGACTTCGGTAAAATACAATACGAAGAAACTGCTTTTCAATACCGGGTTTGTAGTGCTCCAGTTCCAAAACATTATCTTAGTTCAGAGATTTCATTCTCTAAGACAAGTTGCTATCTAAACCTAAAGATTATTACCCGCCTAAACAAACTTGCAAGGTAATGGTAATCTTAGATTCAAAGGACTGTAAATCTTAGGTACCCCCAACTTTAAAAGACCATACATAGTTAGGTTAAACACTCTCAGCTTCCTAGCTTAGTAGGAATTCATTTGTCCAAAGAAGGTATGAAACTTAATAATTATTACATCTAGAGGGTGCAACATTTGTCCTATAATGTATGTCACGCTGCAAAAAGCATTGTAGCCACGTGATTTTGGTATCAACAGATGTAATTATAACGTATTAATCTGTACGATACAAATCGTATATCATCCAACAATTAACTGAAAAGCAAAAAGTAAAATTGCACACCCACAAAAATGGATCAGAATGACTGAAAACATTTTGAAAAACCCAGACCAAGGCAAAATTCCCAATCAAGTGTGGAATTTAATTTTGACAAATTGGAAAATGTTTAACCCCATAATGAAAGACGAAGTTAAATTTCGTGATCCGATATTAAATTTATTTCTTGACCAATGAAAGAAAGCGATTTGCAAAACTGAAAGAAAATTTAAAAAACCTTAGGTGAAAAACTACATCGCTATAAAACAAAGAAAGAAAACCGAATCAGTCAGTCAGATGGAAGCAGAAATTCGAGACGACACACTATGATGTGATAAAAGAAATTTCAGTCCTGACCTGGACATAAGGTCTCGTCACACATTCATTCTCTTCTTCATCTTCACCATTCTCGAAGTCAACCAAAAAGAAGACGACAACAAGATACTTCAACTGACTCCTAAAAATTAACTTCGATAAGTACCATTTTCTTTTATTGCATTAACTTTCTTTTTCACTATATCGCCGGCTATAAAAAAGGAAAGGAACACAGACTTCATTACTATCCTGGTAATCTTTGCATACACACAATATGACCTGCTACTTACAACTACAAACTCTTGATTTTTTCAACATCGCACTACACTATCTTTTTAAACATTTACATAGTTAAGAATTTCACTTCTTCCAAATTGATGTTATTCTGTTCTGTTAATAAAATTCACTTATTTTACAAACAAAACACTTTTATTCTTTCAACCTTCTGATGATATCTTTAAATGTTGGGATTGTGGGCTATGTTTGTAAAATGACCTTGTAGAATCTATACAAATCTGTAGAATATCGCTTCACCGATTAATCTTCATGTGCTGTGAGATGTTGCGTCAATCCTCATCTCCGGAGATATATAGATAGATAGATCGTCGAAGGTTGGACTGAAATGGACAGTAGATATATAAAAACACATTATGTAAGAGCGAAATAGACTGATAAAGAAATAACGATGAAGAAAAAAATATACAGAAATATATAAAAAGACAGATAGATAGAGAGACAGATAGATAGATATGAATACTCAGATAGATAGATAGATAGATAGATAGATAGATAGATAGATAGATAGATAAAAATTTACATAGATATATAGATAGATAGAAATTGACATAAATAGACAGATAGATAGATAAATAGATAGAAATTGACATAGATAAAACTGACATAGATAGAAAAAATTGATAGATATAAATAAACATTGACATAGATAGACAGATAGATAGACAGATAGATATATAAAAATTGAGATAGATAGAAAAAATTAGATAGATAAAAATTGACACAGATAGATAGATAGATAGATAGATAGATAGATAGATAGATAGGGAAAAATTGGCATAAATAGATAGATAAGAATTGGCATAGATAGATAGATAAGAATTGGCATAGATAGATAAAAATTGGCATAGATAGATAGATAGATAGATAGATAGATAGATAGATAGATAACAATTGAGATAGATAGATAGATAGATAGATAGATAGATAGATAGATAGATAGATAGATAGATAGATAGATAGGTAAAAATTGAGATAGATAGATAAAAATTGACATAGATTGGCAGATAAAAATTGACATAGATAGATTGATAGATAAAAATCGACATAGATAGATATAGAGATAAAAATTGACGTAGATAGATAGATAGATAGATAGATAGATAGATAGATAGATAGATAGATAGATAGAGTCTAACATATTAGATAAGAGACTTCCTACTTTTTCTTACTGTATCAGGTTCGTTATGACGTCGAATGCTTATATTTGTAGAAATTGCCTGTCTCAGTCACACACTTGCGGTCAGCCACAAAAATTAACCATTCTACCAAACGTAAGGATTTCCGGTCAAAGTAAGGGATATCGTTAAGAAAATTTGAATTGGAATTAGGTGGGGTCCAATTCAGGCCTGGTCTTTTTCCATTCATTTTAGCATTTATGCACTTGTGAAAAGATATAACTTAATCTGTTCTCTTCCAATCTATGAGTTAAATAGCTGAGTTGACTGGGCTAACTAACATTTGACTGGCGTCTAAAAGAAGGAAAACTCAGAATTCAACGTGGAGGCAGCAAGAGTTCAATATTTTCCTCGGGAAGTAATCCCAATTAACAGATAATAAACAAACGAAGATTGTCTCTCTAGAGCCATTGTCACTTACATTTTTGTTTTTATAATCATTTCACCCCAAGCAAGGGAAGGTCGCCCCTGTTGCGCAGTGGGGTAGGGTGCGAGAAAAAACAAGTTACATGGGTTGTCAACGAAAGGATAAGAGATAGATGGGAATCAAAGTGATATAAGATGGCAATTGACGTTGCAGTTAAATTTTTGGAGATTGTAGCTATCAGGGAAGCAAACAAATGGAAAGGAGTTTCACAAGCAGGAAGTGCGAGTAAATACACTATTAGAGTAGAAGAGGTGGTTGCATTTAACGATTTCGACGGTAAAAAGATGAGACCTTAAGCCAATCTAGTAACACTCGGAAATACATGTGGTCGGGGAATCAGAGAAAAAACTCGTCAGAGCAGTTGCCATGAAAATACGCGTAGAAAAGACAGAGGGACGCCACATCACGTTGGTGAGAAAGTAACAAAATAACCTTTGACCAAAGAAAACTAAATAAAAAAAAAATATATAAATAAAATAAAAAATATTCCTTTTCATTAATCAAACTTGCACTAATTAATTCATTTAAATGACTCTCATGATCATAAAAACTGTGCATTCTTGTTTCATGGTTTTTTAATCAATTCACCCCAATCAAGGTAAGACCACCCCTAGTGCGCAGGGGTTAGAGCGAGGAAAACAAACAAGGTACAGAGAATGTCGAAGAAAGATAGGGATCAAGGACATATAAGATTGTCATTGACATTGTATTTAAACTTTTCGAGATTGTAGCTATCAGGGAAGCAAGTAAGCGGAAGGGAGTTCCACAAACGGAAAGTGCGAGAAAAGAAACTACTAAAGAGAAGAAAGGGCTACATTTAACTATTTCGATGGAAAATAATGGAACCTCAAAACATCCTCAACGGATATGTTTTTTAATTAAAGAAATTATAAGAAATGTCATTATCTCTATCTTAAAATACTAATAATCGTAGTTCGCTTCTCTCGAAACTGATTAAATCTATATTTACTACAATTATTTGTGTTTTCGCATCAAAGATGCCTGTTCCAACATGAGATCGTGTGAGAGACTGTCTTTTCGATTTTTGACGAGTATTGTCGCCGATCTAAACATTGATGCGATTTGTCAAAATTGTTATCGCATCGTTGCCTGGCTGTGCTGGCACTTTGTGGTTGGCTCGTTGATTTTGTTTAGTGGATGGGTTATTTCATGCCGCAATCTAAATAATTCGAACGCAATTTTGTGGTTTAAACCGAATATATTTTCAACACAATTATATGCCTGCAAATACAAATGGTGGAGTAATAAATAGCAGCTCGGATTTAGGAATCGGAGAGCCGAGTTCGAATTTCAATCGGATTCATTATATTCGCTTATGTGCTAATACACTTGGAATCCCTCTGTTCTCCATGTTATTAGCATTTTTTTAACATTTCATTTAAACGAAGCCCTTTATGGATTTTTTTTTGTTTTTTTTTTGTTTGTTTTTTTGGCATATACGAATTTCCTTTCTTGAAAGTATCATCTTTTTGTAAAACAAAATAGCGGCACCCATGTGTTATGGTACCCTATCTACAGTAGAATGGACTATTCCTATTTCAATAATTAAATAATAAATTTCAATAATTAATAGTTAACTTGCGTAACTTCCGGGGAGGCAGTCGGAAGGCAGTTGTGAGGCAGTCAAGTCGCAGTATAACTAGACTGTTCGGACGTACACTTCTATATGCAGATTACTAACACTCGTATTTGTATATATACTGTTGTTGTAATACACTGGTTGAACCTACTTTCTTGTTTCCGTGTCTTTCTTCCTGGCCCTAACAGGCCATAACACTCCCCCAAGCTATGGGTAAAATAGCAGGACAAACTGGGTTTTATCGCCCTGGGTGGCAACCTACCTAGGAGAAAGAAAACTCTGAATTCACACCAGCCTAGAGAGGGTTGGGCTGACTCAAAAGAAAACATACTTCTACTGCGGCTGTATTACACATGGTGCCCCTGTGACTCAAATGAGTCACGGGATATCTAGAAATACAGATAAAAGGGATTGCTGGCCATTTTACTATATATATACTTTTGGTCATTTTTTTATATATAAAAATGTATTGCTGGTATTTTTACTATTTTGGTTTGGGGACTCAATATTTTCCATTAGAAGAGACCATAACAGGACGAACCATCTCGTGTTAGAGTTGGCCAGGGAACAACCGCAATAACGAGGTCATTCTACGCTCTCGAAAACCTCCAATCTCCCGACCAGATACCATGCTACCGGATAAAATTCATCGTCTTATCTAGGAATAAAACAAGTTGTGATGAAAAAATAGAAAATTGCTATTTATTGTGTAATTATATGAACATAAACACGCTGGCGATGATTTATTATGGTGTTGTGGCCTGTTAGGACCAGGAAGAAAGACACGGAAACAAGAAGGTAGGTTAAACCAGTTTAAACCAAGAATCTATCTATCTATCTATCTATCTATCTATCTATCTATCTATCTATCTATCTATCTATCTATCTATTATATTCTAGAAGTATTGTATAATTTCAGAGAAAAAAAAGCTCTTTTTATTGAAAATTTTTAATAAGATCCAATATTCCTACTGACTGGATACTAACTTAAAATAAAATTTGATTAACTCATAATTTATGAAGAAAGATAAAAATTTAAAGATTATTAATTTGCAAAGTTCCATTTTTTAGCATGTATAATTATTAAGTAATTGGAAAATTTACACTCTTCAAGGAACACACATTCGAATAGAGCCATGTCTTTTTTTCTGTTAAATATTCATGCATATTTTTGTGTTCATGTGCCATGTATAAATAAATGACAATATACTGATTAGTGATTCCGAGCAGCAATCTGAGTAAAATTACTAAGAAGAGACATTAAGAAATTTTACTGTGTCTTGTTAATTTCTTGCTACATGTAACTTGCCTTTAGATAAAGAAACTGGACTAAAACAGGAACAAACAATTTTAGTAAATTTCTAGATTATTGTTGTGGCCAGGAAGAAAGACACGGAAACAAGAATGTAGGTTAAACCAGTTTATTAGAATAACAAAATATTAGAATATACAAAGTAACAGTGATAGTAGTCAGCAAATAGAAGTGTATGTCGGAACAATCAAGTTACACTGCATCTCAACTGCCTTTAGACCATCGACTCGGAACACATCGAAGATGAGGATAACCAGAACCAGTATTCTAAATGTTGCGTTCTGTTAGGGCCAGAAAGAAAGACACGGAAACAAGAGGGTAGGTTAAACCAGTTTATTAGAATAACAGAAAATATATACAGAGTAAGAGTTTTAGTAGTCAACAATTAGAAGTGTACGTCTGAACTGTCCAGTTACACTGCATCTTGACTGCCCCTCCGGAAGTCACGAAGGTTAGTATTTATTGAAAGAGGAAGAGTCCATTCTATTGTAGGTAGAGCACCATAACACATGGGTACCGCCATTTTGTTTTACAAAAAGATGATATTTTAACGCGTGTTATTTCAACAGGAAATTCGTATATGTCAAAAAATGCCATAAAGTGCTTCGTTTAAGTCAGTCAGTTAAGTGCCATACGTGATACACGCTTGGGCGATCAGGTCTCGAAAGAGACATGACTGATTGGGCAGAAGATTATCCCGCAGTAGGTTGCCATTGCTTTCTGCGGTAGACTGGTTGCCGACCAAGGCTATAGAACCCAATCTGTCCTGTTATTTAACCCATAACTGGAAGGAATAGACGGATTAATACCTTTCCCAAGGGTTATTGCGCGTAAGTGAATACAATGAATTCGGCTGGAATTCGAACTCGGTTCCCCGACTTCTCGTTCCGAGCCGATATCTAATGCACCACAACGCACATAGAAATGCTAAAATGTCTTGACTTAATGATGCCAGCGTGGGTCACCGTTAGAAAGAATCTTGAAATTTTACCATGGGTTGATTGATTCGTTTTCTACGACTTATGAATAGTTTTAGAATGTAAGGATTCTTTTGAGGTAATAATGGTTTATAGATTCAGTTAGTCTTATTGATTAATCCATAGCTAGGGATGAAGTTGTGGATTCATAATTTTCTAAATGGAATTTAAGCGTAAGGAAATGTAACAAACCTAACTAGAATTGGAACTCGGCTCTCCGTTTAACAATTCAGAGCTATTATCCATCATACCACTTACACATCCAAGCAACTTGCATTTCAAAATAGTCAACAATCTAGGTACTGACTAGGCTTAACGTTGCTTAACTTCGGTCATCATACGAGAACAGGATTTTCAACATGATGCAGCCGTAAGCTACCGTGAGCTGAGCCATCGCCTTGTGTGTCTGGTGAGCAAGTTGGTCGATGAAACTGTGTGAAAGCTGTTGACGGTTGTGTTGACACGAAATCACAATTTATCGCGACTATGAGTTTGAATGACTTAGTCTTGTTCAAAACTCCTGATCACGTCGGACCATGTACTCTCTTTTAGAAATTTTAACTACCGTCAGATCAACACAGCCTAAAGTTTAGTATAACATGTTAAAAGTTTAGTTGCCTAAACTTTCCTATAACCTCTTTAGTATAACTATGTTGTTTAGTATAATTAACAGGTTTACGTTAGACGCATTCAGAAAACAATTTTTTTAGTTATGCTTGTTTAAATAAGAACCCTTGAAAATTCCTTGTTTAAGGTTATGATTTAATTTTTATTAATTATTATTTTTTGAAAATTTCCAGTTGGTATTGACAATTTAATAATAATAATAATAATAATGCACACACACACACACACACACATATATATATATATATATATATATATATATATATAAACTAGAGAAAATTTTCAAAATTCAAAGGTGTCGGATGTACATTTCGACAGGATCTTCTTGGAATTTACCTTCCTACTCTTCCACTTCGGATTAAAGAAAAACAAAACAAAAAAAAACAATATATATATATATATATATATATATATTCATTTTTATTTCGATACCTTGGTTTCTACCATGAGTGGTGTCTTCAGGCGATTTTAATAGTTATTAAAAATTGCCTGAAGCCAGCACTCATGGTAGAAACCAAGGTAGCGAAATAACTCGTTTAAAAATGAAAAATATTCAATAGTTCTACAATATAATTGTATAGAACAATTTTTAACACAAATGTGTACGGGTCTAACCCTATTAGGACCAAAAACTAAGTATTAAACAATCATTCAATCAATCAATCAATATATATATATATATATATATATATATAAATATTTTAATTTTGTTATTACAATAGTTTATAAAACCATAATATCACTACACAAAAATTTTCATGTTTCAGAACAAAACTGTTCCTCTTCAGGTGATATATTAAAATAAATGGTAAATAAATGAAACATAAAATTACATAAAATAATAAATTCATCTCTACGGTTCAACAGTTCACCATTTGTAGGGAACCTTCAAATCTGCAACTTTTCACTCATCCACAATATAAGTACATCTGTTATATTTATGTACCAATTGCATATATCAGGTACGTATATGTGCATGTATATGTGTATGTATGTAAAAAAAAATTTCTGTCATATATTTGTCTATATATATATATATATATATATATATATCGATTGTATGTATATTATACATAATATACGTAATATATATATATGTACGTCTATTGTATGTATGTATATGCATTTCAGTATATATATCTATATATATAATATTCGTTGTCATTTCTATCTAATATATAGATATATAATATACATAATATGACAATTTTATAATATAACAATATAAGATATAAATAATATATTACAGATAATAGATAATATATGTAATATATAAAATATGAATATCTTTTTATATTTGCGTACATTTCAGTATGTATATTTAAATATATGTAATCTTTGTTGTCATATATATATACAGACACACAGACACACACACACACACACACACACACACACACACACACACACACACACACATATATATATATATATATATATATCTTATATATATCTTTTAATGTCGCAGTTGTTTATATCAGGTACATATATGTGCGTGTATATGTGTACGTGTTTGAAAAATCTTTGTTGTCATACACATCACATAGTGCGACATATCCTGATCCCACGTACAAAGGAACCTGAAAGCTGATCCCTGGCATAAAATATTAATAGGAAAAAGAATAAATAGAGCCATGAAAAAGTGGAAAGACTGGAGGTCATGTCGATATATCGTGACCAGAAGCATTGGTTCAGTGTTTGAATAGGCCAAGAGCCCAGTTCACCGCCTAAGGCCACTTTATGGCACCATCAAAAGTTTCCAAACGCTGTCTAATTAATTAATGGCAATAAAATCTGATTCAACAAACAAAGATACGCACACATATGCACATATAAACTCACGCACGTATATATGTGTACGTTCCTTTGTGAGTACATAGGCACACACACACACACACACACACACACACACACACACACACACACACACACATATGTATAATATTCAGATGAAATGGTCACCTGTTCTAATTTTATATATATATATATATTCTCGTATTTGAGTGGATAGTCTCTTTTTCTATAATTAAACTGTCCATATATATATATATATCCACCCGTTTTGTTAATCAATATATATATATATATATATATATATATATATATATATATATATATTAGTCATCAACATACAAGCCCGTTTCGCTGTATCACAGCTCATCAGTGTGGCTAGACATATCCACTTGCATCTGGCCGGGGTCGAAACTCGATTTGGTGTCAGTCGGAGTCTCTACTCCCTAAGTCATCGGCACATGGGGTCAGAGAAGGGAAATTTTAACGTCTTGTATGTAAGCAGTGTATACAGACGCCAGTCACCGAGAGAACTCAATTCATTTTATATATATATATATATATATATATATATATATATTGTCATGCGCAGACAGATCTGTTTCGCTGTATCACAGCTCATCAGAACGGTTAGACTCCGATTGCTACATTGGAGTAGATAGACTAATCTATCGCCCGGTTCACACTCCACCCACGTCTATTGAACAGGTGAAGACGCTCATCCCTTTTTCCCTGTTTAGGATGTGATTTCCGGCTTTCTCTTTTCCAATCCCTTCACTCTTACGTAGCCCCCTGCACATCAGTGGCGTTACCGCCTTGCTCGGGGTGATATGATTGACAAAAAATAAAGAAAAATATATATATATGGAAATGTAGTGTTTAATTATAAAAAAAACAGACTATCCACTCAGATACGTGTATCCGTTAAAAAATGTTCAAGCAAACTTAAATAAATATATCGGTTAATACCATTTCCGTATTATCCTAGTCAACGCGTTTCGTCCTCTGAGGAACGTTATCAAGCTAAATATGCCTTAATAAAGTCCGTCAGAAAATGATACGCGTTGGCTAAGAGAAATTTTACTTTTATCTTTATTCGTATTGGTCTTTTTCAGACACACATATTTATATATATATATATATATATATATATATATATATATATATATTGTTTCATTTTTTTCTTCATATATATATATATATATATATATATATATATATATATATGATTACTTCGTTACTTAGTTTTTGGTCATAAAAAATTAGACTAGTACACAGTTGTATTTAAAAGTGTTCAGTACTATTATGCTGTAGAACTTTTAAATATTCTTCATTTGTAAGCAACCTAGTTAATGCAAATCGCCTGAAGACAGAGGAAAACTTGTCTTAGCCGACGCATTTCGTCCTCTGGTGAATTTTATCAAAGAAAATATAAGGACTTTATTTTTAACAAGGGAAAAAATAAAATATTCTTAGCTTTTTCAGTTTTTTTAAATATTTGCTGTTTGGAAAGAAAGAAAGAAAGAAAGAAAGAAAGAAAGAAAGAAAGAAAGAAAGAAAATAAACATAGATAGATAGATAGATAGATAGATAGATAGATAGATAATGAATAGGCTGAGATAGATATATATATAGATAGATAGATAGATAGATAGATAGATAGATAGATAGATAGATAGATAGATAATGAATAGGCTGAGATAGATAATGAATAGGCTGAGATAGATAGATAGATAGATAGATAGATAGATAGATAGATAGATAGATAATGAATAGGCTGAGATAGATAGATAGATAGATAGACAGACAGACAGACAGACAGATAGATAGATAGATAGATAGATAGATAGATACATACATACATACATACATACATAGATAGATAGATAGATAGATAGATAGATAGATAGATAGATAGATAGATAGATGTATGTGCGCTGTGGGTATGAAATACGTTGTGGTGCAGTGGAACGAGAACGAGAAATCAGAGAGACGAGTTCGAATTCCAGATAAATTCATTGCATTCACATACGCGCAAATACCTCCAGGAAATGTATGAATCCGTTGCTTCTCCTTTCAGCTATGTTTTAAATAGCAAGACAGACTGGGTTCCATAGCCTTTCTACCACAGAAAATAATAGCAACCTACTGCGCAAAAATCTTCTACCTAGTCAGTCATGTCTTCTTCGAGACATGATCCCCTAAGCGTCTATCACAACTGACACTTAGCTGACTGCTTGAGATAGATACTTTGGGAATTTTAAGCAATGGCACACCTAGGAGCAAATAAAAACATCATGGCACATTTAGCAAAATTTTTAAAGATCATGCATTTAAACGTTATGAAATGAAACCATAGATTGTGTTTGTTAATTGCACACAAATATGAACTTAGTTTATTTCAAAGTTTCTATTCAACTAATTATGCAGCTTATTTATTTTGGTCCCTTGTGCAAGAAGCAGATCATAATTTATTCTTCAGCTGAGTGTAGCGTAGTCTTTCACGCTTCTTATTTTTTAGAAGAATTTTGTTGAGAAGCTTAATTCAAGTAAAAAAGATGAAAATTGCAATAAACCTGATGAGACCTTTTTTTAGCTAATGCAGAATATTTCTTTTGTATTGAAATCCAAAATGTATCAATGGGTACTGTCGTATGCTTTATTTTGATCCCTCCATCACTAGAAATAGAGGCCAAGTCTTCTTCACATAACTTTGATGTTTTGCGTGCAATACTAACTTTAAACGATGCTACCATATCGCTGATATAAGGTGATTAGCTCATTTTAAACTGGCCTTGTGTTACATTCCATAGTGATATGGGCGCATTGAATTGGGATAGTTAGGGAAATTTATCATCCTCATCCATTTCAATATTGCTGTATCTTAAAGATTGTACAGAATTACGTAATATAAGCATACTTTTTTTTTTCTGACCGGTGTATGACTGATAAAAAGAAGGCAGATAAAGAACTCCTCTCTATCTCTCATTATATACTATGCATTGTGTGAGAGACTGCTACCAAATGTCTGCGGCTATTGGTTATATAATCGCATATACTACGAAGACTTTTCCCAGTTTTACAATCCGGATGCAGTTGTAAGATTACATCTTTTCCCTCTCGACGACCGGGACTGACTACATTGTGAACCCTTGGTGGGTGTATAATGTTTACTTGATGTTTTGCGTGCAATGTCTAAACCTACCCGATGCTACACATTTATGAACAGTGTGCATTACCCTATTGCTGATATCGGATGATTAGCTCATTTTAAACTGACCTTGTGTCACATTCTGTAGTGATGTATGCGTACTGAATTGGGATAGAGAAATTCATCTACACCATTCATTTCAATATTGCTGGAACTTAATGATTGTACAGAATTACGTAATATATGGATCCTTTTTGAATCAGTAAACTCGATCTGTCTCTGTCACAGATGCCCAGTGAACATCGAAGATTTGTGTTGAGTTCTTGAAAACCAGGCAACAGAATCTTAATGTCCCATTGATTTCCTTCCCTTTCCCTAATAAGTATTCACAGTGTTTTGGTTGGTCATATGATTTTTAACGGCCACTGAATTCCCTTCAAACATGTTAAAGTTTCATTTCCCTTCAAACATATATATATATATATATATATATATATATATATATATATATATATATAATTAAACAAAAATTTTGATATTTAAATCCATTAGATAGCCACGAGGAAATCCTCCCTTCTTCAGCAACGGCGAAACCAAAATCTTATTGACTCAAATTCAAATGTGCTACAAGATTTTATACCGGTAGAAGTCTAAAAAGATCATCCATGCACAGAAAAATAAAATTGGGTCGGGATTAACAATTTTTGAATATATATATATAGCGTAGGTGCTAGAGTAACTACTGTTTCAAAGTCTACCATTCCTCGAGCGTGCTCAATCAGGGTGTGAGAGCATAAATATATTCGAACTTGTCTCTTCGAGTTCTCATTCCGAGTCGCTTACCATTATACTACTCTCGCAAATGTATGCAGTGTAATGGATATAAATTTTGGGAATTAATTTCTAACTGTTCTGATTCTTTTCATTTCCAACCCCAAGAAAATCGTACATTTTGGATTAATTAAAAGTTTATAGAGTAAATACGATATTGACATACTTGCTGGAAGATTGTCTCTCGTAAATGTGATATTTTGTTGAAAGGTATAATATTCGAGCAAATGGAACCGATTGTGTTTTAGTGATAGGACAATAATTAATCGCCCGGTTCACACTCCACCCACGTCTACTGAACAGGTGAAGAGGCTCATCCCTTGTTCCCTGTTTAGGGTGTGGTTTCCGGTTTTCTCTTTTCCAATCTTTTTACTCTTTTCGTTTCTTTTACTCTTTTTTTCAATTGGAGTAGATAGACTAAACTATCGCCCGGTTCACACTCCACCCACGTCTATTGAACAGGTGAAGAGGCTCATCCTTTGTTCCCTGTTTAGGATGTGGTTTCCGATTTTCTCTTTTCCAATCTTCTTACTCTTACGTAGCCCCCTGTGCATCAGTGGCGTTACCGCCTTGCTTGGGGTGATATGATTAAAAAAAAAATAAAATAAAAATAAAGACCAACTTTCCTGCTTCACCCATTATCTCGTGTCATGGTTGCATATTTTGGGACATAAATATTATGACATATCATAAATATAGGAAAGTGAAATAATCACATGTGATCAAATTGTTGGATTGGGATATTTTACCATATTTTCCTTAAGAAACAAAAAAAGCTGTTTTGCATTCCATAAATGTTAAAACCATTGGAACACTTTCTTAGCACGAAAACTTTAAAAGTAAGGACATGGGTCAATTCTTTTGCTGAGAATCCCAGGTTCTTTCAGAAGAGAATAAAAGAATTGGTTTTATCTTCGGCTTTTGTCATTGCCAATAATGATTATGTTATTGACAAATAAATTTAACTTTTGTTATTTTTAAATACTTTTTATTCTGTTTTCAAATATGCGACATTACTGGCAATAGAAGAAGTGTTTTTTTTTCCAGAGTAACAAGAAACATTCACACTCAATAAAATAAATTCAAAACATCAAATTGTTAAGTCGGAATAATTTATCGCATCCTTATGAATGAATCAATTTAGCAGCGTAAGAGATCCATTTAATCAGATGACTGGAACACTTTCTTTGTGGCAAAAAGAGAAGACATCAATTTGTCATTATCAGAATTCTTTTCGCCCTGAATTCCAGATTCTTTCAACAAGGAATAAAAGTATTAATTTTATCATCGGCTTTTGTTATTGCTAATAACGATAACTATATTCTTGACAAATAAATATCACTTTTGCTATACCGAAGCAGATCATTTTTTATTCTGTCTCCAAAAATGCGATATTATTTTCCCTCTAAAAAAGCTCACGTATATATTTATTTATGTATATGCATATTAGCTGAAAAGCAGTTTTTAAAAAAAATCATAATGCTTTTTATATTTCTTTACGTCTTTTCGCTACGTGTAGGCAAATTAAATAAAGACTTCAGAAAGCTCCTCCAAGAAACGGACTTCGCTAAAAAAAATGTCTTCTACTCCATGTTTTCCTTTAAATAATACGTTTTTTGTTTAGTCATTTTTTTTTTAATCCTAATGTTTTTGGCATGCAATGCAAGAGATTTAAACTTATATAGATATACACCTGCGCCAACAATTTTTTTTTTTTGTTATATTTTTATTTTTATTATTTTTATTATTCTGATGTTACTTCCGACGCATCTCGCCCGCCCTGAGACGAAACTGGTTTCGTTTTATCTTTTGAAACCAACTCAATTGAAGAAATAGATCAAAGTTATGTTAATTCGAAGTGATTCGCCCAACTTCACCGTTTCAACTGTTGATTCTGGCTTAAGCTGTCACTCGAGTTAACCGGTTTCGAATGTTTTTAAGATTATGGGTAAATAAAGAGCCCGTTCCTTGTTTTGTTTGCACCGGACATGTTCCATCGAGCTCATTTGCTCCTGTTTAGCGTACAAATCAGGTATATTTCATTATATTCCTGATAGATGTTGTATTAATGCACTACCTGACCAATAGATTGAGATAACAATTTCTAGTAACGCTTTTTAGTTTATCTCCCATTTCCATTTGGAATTACTGAATACAGCGGATACCTAAGAATTGCATGAAGATTCGTTTGACAAAATATGAACAAAAAACAAAAAAGCACGATGGGTAGCAGGTAAAAGAAAAATAAAACAAGGCGGACCTGCCGATGACTACCACCACCTTTAAATTTGTTGTTTTTCTTCTTTTTTTTTATTTTTTCAGTGGAATCTTATCGATTACACCCTAAACTTTCCGATTGACAAAAAAAAAAAAAATTAAAAAAATAAAAAATTGGGAAAAATTCCATTATTTCAACAATTTTAGGAGGGGCTCAGTTTTTCATACAGCGTTATAGTAAATCGATCGTCTATTTTGCAACCACTCGCCAGTATGACATTACCACCAAATTGGTTGATTATCAATTTTATTTTATTTTTTCAGTGCAATCTTATCGATTACACCCTAAACTTTCCGATTGACAAAAAAAAAAAATAAAAAAATAAAAAAATTGGGAAAAATTCCATTATTTCAACAATTTTAGGAGGGGCTCAGTTTTTCATACAGCGTTATAGTAAATCGATCGTCTATTTTGCAACCACTCGCCAGTATGACATTACCACCAAATTGGTTGATTATCAATTTTATTTTATTTTTTCAGTGCAATCTTATCGATTACACCCTAAACTTTCCGATTGACAAAAAAAAAAAATAAAAAAATTAAAAAATTGGGAAAAATTCCATTATTTCAACAATTTTAGGAGGGGCTCAGTTTTTCATACAGCGTTATAGTAAATCGATCGTCTATTTTGCAACCACTCGCCAGTATGACATTACCACCAAATTGGTTGATTATCAATTTTATTTTATTTTTTCAGTGCAATCTTATCGATTACACCCTAAACTTTCCGATTGACAAAAAAAAAAAATAAAAAAATAAAAAAATTGGGAAAAATTCCATTATTTCAACAATTTTAGGAGGGGCTCAGTTTTTCATACAGCGTTATAGTAAATCGATCGTCTATTTTGGAACGACTTGCCGGTATGACATTACCACCAAATTGGTTGATTATCAATTTTTTTTTTACTTTTTTCAGTGCAATTTTATCGATTAAACCCTAAATTTTCCGATTGACGAAATAATTGTAAAATTTTCAACATTTAAACAATTTTAGGCGGGTGGGGGTGCTCAGTTTTTTATACAACCTTATAGTAAATCGATTCTGTGCAATTAACTTTTTCACTTGCGCATATTCAACAACCTAATCCTTTGCGAAATTTTTGAATAAAGCCATTCTTGGAGTTTCCGTGAAAGATGCCATCGTAAGAACTAAAGAAACTTGAAAAAAACAAAAACAAGCGCAACACCACGTCGCAAAAAAACAAAACAAAACAAAACAAAGTGACTCTAAAGCGAGTGGTTCCAAAATAGAGGATCAATTTACTATAACGTTGTATGAGAAAGTGAGCCCCCCACGCTAAAATTGTTTAAATATTGAATTTTTTCAAATCTTTTTTAATAATTGAAAACTATGTGATAACCGATAAGACTGCACTGAAAAAAGCAAAAAAAAAAATGAAAAACAACAAATTTAATGGCGGTGGTTGTCTCCTTCACGTCCGCCGAAAACAAATATTAACAAAAGATATTTTAAGTCAAGTCAGAACATTGAACGATAGTACCGTTATGATGGAAAAAAAGGACTCTAACCTGAGAGTATGTGTCCAAAATGAGTGTTCGATTATTCCTAGGGTATTCATTTTTTTTTAAAATTATATTCTGAATTTATTCCTTAAGAATCATGCATGAGCGTGATTCACGTTTGGGCGACTATGTTTCTCTTTTCGATTCATAATTGACCTGATAGTAGGGTCACCTCAAGATGGTGTAATGGTTAGCAAGCTTGCTTCGCTAGAATCATTACAATTGAGTAGTGATCCTCACTGGGTGTCCCGTATTTTTAGCTTTGTGCCACATCTATGCTGCGCTTAGAAAATCTCCATAATTGACCTGACAGAAGAATTTCAACACTAGGATGCCGTTACATTCTGCGGTAGACTGGTTGCCAACCAAGGCTAGAAAACCTCACCTGAATTCCCGCAATAGGCTGCCGTTACGTTCTGCGGCAAACTGATTGCCAAGTAAAGCTATAAGACCGTTTAAACTCTCACAATAGAATGTCGTCAAATTTTTATTGTAAACTGATTGCTAACTAAGGCTAAAAAACCTAGTCTGAATTCTCAAAATAGGCTGTCGTTATGTTCTGCGGTAGACTGGTTGCCAACCAAGGCTATAGAACCCTACTCTGAATTCCTGTAAGAGGTTGTCGTTACATCCTGCGGTAGAGTGGTTGCCAACCAAGACTATAGGATCCAAGCTACCCTGCTATTTAACCCATAGCTGGGAGAGGAAAAGAGATGAATTCATAGTTTTTCCATTGGTATTTGCGCGTAAAAGAATGTAACCAACTGGACTGAAATTCAAACTCGACTTTCCTATGTTCAAATCTAATCCGTTCTATCCCTAGCCTATCTAAGCTTAGAGTACCTGATATTCTTAAGGAGTTACCCATCCATGTACTGACCAGGCTGGATGTTGCTTAACGTATGTGATCGTACAGGAACCAGTTTTTCAACGTTATATGAACTTAAGTTGTCATACTCAAATAAGTACTGAATACTAAATAAGAAAGGCATATATTGTTATCTTAACTTATTTATAAATGGAATTTTGTCGTGTGTGCGTGTGTGTGTCTCTGTGTGTGTGTGTCCGTTACCTATAGACTCCGAAACGGCTGAACTGATTTTCTTGAAAATTCACACAGTTGTACTATAAGCGCCTGTGAGTGTTCTTAGCTAGGTTTTGTATCGAGGTACCCCCGATAAATATCGAAAATCGATAATCGAAAAAATCGGGTTATAGAAGGAGTGGTCCGATTTTAATCAAATTTGATACACTCATAGACAAAGACATAAAAAAACGATATTCAGAAGTTTCAATAGTGCAGAAAATCGATAATATATATATATAAAAAGCAAGATGTTTGTGTGTGTGTCTGTTTATCTGCCTGTATGTCTGTATTTTTTCAGCCCTTTTATTTTACATTTTGCTTCGAGTTTGGCTCTAAGTAGGTATAATTGTAGTTCTTAGTCTCACCCATGATACCATTTACCCAGAGGACTTATTTAGCCTTCAAAATTCAGTTTGCGACGAAAAAAACTTATTTGATATCAATACCAGGAAATCAAAATTTAACTTACATCCATTCATTTTTCTTTCAGTCTACGGTTTCGCTTTAACTGGAAACAACTATTGCTTTTTAGTTTTTCGTGCCAATGTCCAAAGAGTCTGAGCTCCAGGACCATGGATTAGTTTTAAAGCTTTCATTACACCCGAGCAACGCCGGGGTATACTGCTAGTTTTAATAAAACGAAAACGTATTTTGCCCACAACTCATACATTTGCGCCTCTTGAAATCTAAGCAAAGAGGTTATGATTGCATTTAGCGTGCCTCTAATCGATATTTCACATATTTTATTATTTTTGTTAGGGAAGAGACGAACACCTGCAAGAGAGTTTCTTGCTCAACGTCGGCAACCTTTGATGCTTGTCCCAGCTTCTGTCCTTCGACGGGTTATAAGTGATGAAAGAGAAAGAGAGAGAGAGCGCACTCAACGAAATTATCAGTCTAATCACAATCACTTGCAAAGAGTCAAGTATATTTTTCCCTTAACTAATATTCAATTAGTTGTGGTGCAGTGGATATCTAATCGGAAAGACAAATCGGGGTGCCGAGTTCGAATTCCAGTTGAATGCCTTGCATTTCCTTACACACAAATACCCTTGAGAAAGGTATTAATCCGTCTCTTCCCTCCAGTTATACGTTAAATAATAGGACAGTTTGGGTTCTTAAGCCTTGGTTGGCAACCAGTCTACCACAGAAAGCAATGGCAACCTACTGCGGGATAATCTTCTGTCCAGTCAATCATGTCTCTTTTGAGACATGATCGCCCAAAGCGAGTATCACGTATGGCACTTAACTGACTGACAAGGCCAAAGACTCAATTTAAAATAGTAATTCACTGAATGAGGTTGTTGTATAAGTGCAAGAAGAGGAGGTAATATTTACTGTTTATGATGTGATAAAGGAGATATAATGGTTAACCCTTAAATTGAAGAGGTTAGGATTTTAAGGATCATGAAAACATCCTGTCAGAGACTGCTCCATAAAATAGAAGTTCTCAGGGGGAAGCAACCCAAGTGAAATTCCCTTCTTATTAAACGAAAACTAAAGAAATGAAGATGGTTTGTCCCTTGTACAGAGCATGGCGATATGAATAGGTAGACGGCACGTAGTTTGACTGGTTGATTTGTTTTCTAATGGCTTATCGGCCCATTACATGTTATTTAAAACCAAAAATATGTTTAGATTGTAAGGAGTTTTTGGAGATAATAATGATTTTTCTGATACACATCTTACTAATTGACCATAGATCGAGGGGAACAGGTAGATACATAACTTTCTCAGAGGTATTTGTGCGTAAGGATTTATAACTTATTTACAACTGAAGGATATATATATAAATATATATAATAAAATGAAATAAACGTTTCCGTTACACCCAGTGGTGTGTAGGACAGCGTTTTTGCTGTTTCCGTAACAAACCGTTTTTTATGGGGTAGGGCTTTTAGTCCTGCACCCAACTTCCAAACCTGAAGGAAGGTGATTTTCTAAGCGTAGCTTAGACGTGACACACGGCCGAAGTAGGGGTTACCCGGTGAGGATCGAACTCACTAATCACTTATAAAATGACTCAAGCGAGACGAACTTCCTAACCATTACACCACGTTGATATATATATAAAGGACAAAAGGGAAACTTGTCTTAGCCGACGTATTTGGTGGATTTTATCAAAGAAAATATAAGGATTTTATTAACAAGGAAATATACGCGCAAATACGGGAAATGTATGAATCCGTTGCTTCTCATTTCAGCTATGTTTTAAATAGCAACACAGAGTGGGTTCCATAGCCTTTCTACCACAGAAAATAATAGCAACCTACTGCGCAAAAATCTTCCACCTAGTCAGTCATGTCTTCTTCGAGACATGATCCCCTAAGCGGCTATCACATATGACATTTAACTGACTGAGATAGATGCTTATAAACTTTTTTAAGCAATGGCAAACCTAGGAGTAAATGGAATTGGAACTCGTCTCTCCAATTTTTAATTCCAATCCGTTACGCATTACAGTACCTGCACATCCAAGTTTACAGCACCTAGTATTAATAAAGTTACAAGGACACAGGGAGTAAAAGAGAGGGAGATGAATTTAGCTTTGAGAATTTTTAAAATGACAATAAAGGAACATTGTTCAGGAAGAAAGATGATAATTGGTTTCACATCAACATTTTTGAAGATTGTAGTTGGCAGGGAAGCAAAAAATCTGAATGGAGTTCTGCAGGTGTCAGTTAAGTGTCATACGTGTTACACGCTTGAGCGATCATGTTTCTTTCGATACATGACTGACTGGGCAGAAGATTATCCCGTAAGTTTGCCATTACTTTTTGCGGTAGCCTGGTTTCCGGTCAAGGTTATAAAACTCAATCTGTCCTGTTATTTAACCCATAACTGGAAGGAAGAGACGGATTAATACCTTTTCCAAGTTTATTTGTTCGTAACTGAATGCAGAAATTAAACTGGAATTCGAACTTGACTCCCTGATTTCTTGCTCTGGACAGATATCCACTGCACCACAACGCACATCCTACAGGTGTAAGAAGAGCAAAAAAAGAAACTGATTAAATAGGAGAGATGGTTGCATCAAGCTAGTTCAATAGAAACACAGCGAGACCTAATTGCCAGTCTAGTAGAACGCGAAAAACAGACAGGAGCCTGACTCTGTCTTATTCAGGTTCTACGGGATGTTTTTTCCCGAGCTTACGGCTCAAATCTCCCACATTAAAAATCAATCTTGTACGACATCTGTCTTCAGTGGGGAGGTTACTGGTAAATACCCAGATAACATATCGACACCAGGCGGGTCTCACGAAAAGTTTTAATGCATATTCTATGTTTTTCATCCACGCTAATATAATAAATACAGTTGTGTATTTATTTGTATATATATATGTATATATATATATATCCTTGTCACTCTCATCGAGAAAGAGAGAGAGAGAAACAATAGCGAGGAAGCATCAGCTCAATTCGTTTTCTTTACTACTTGTTATTAAACTTTACTACTTGTCACGAAAGCTCTTGCCGCCTGTTTGCTTTTTAGCAGTGCCTTATTGTTTTATTTTTTACAAAAATAATGTCATCAAATAGGGAGGAATATATATATATATATATATATATATATATATATATATATATATATATATATATAGAATAAGTAAAGAACAAGTAGGAAAAAAGTGTCTTTAATCTAACATGTTTCACTTTAACAAGCTTCTACAGAGATTTATTAAAGACTAATGATTTAAGAATCCAAGAGACAGTATGTTGCTTGAGGTATAATTTCACTGGTCAGATACTTGTTAAGGCTGATAAAGCAATGAATGATTATTAAATGTAGAAGAAAAAACTTCTGTCTGTTTAAATGTGTGTGCCAACGCGTAATAACAACATTAGATGTTTATGATGAATGTAAGTATATGTAAGCGAAAATAATGTGTGTTAAGTGCATCCAAACCATAGACGAACTCAGTATGTGTATATGTTGGTAACGTTAGTGTGTGTGAATGACAGTGACGAAATACATTTCCGTTCGAAATGCGTAACAAGTATCGTCACTTGGGTTTTTAAATGATTCGTCTTTAATAAATCTCTGAAAAAGCTTGTTTAAGTGAAACATGTTAGATTAAAGACACTTTTTTCCTACTTGTTCTTTACATATTCTATTCATCTTGTCGAATTCCGATCCATATATATATATATATATATATATATATATATATATATATATCATATATCTCATCTATATATATATATATGTATCATATATCTCATCTATATATATATATATATATATCATATATCTCATCTATCTATCTATATATATATATGTATCATATATCTCATCTATCTATCTATATATATATATATGTATCATATATCTCATCTATATATATATATCATATATCTCATCTATATATATGTATCATATATCTCATCTATATATATATATATATGTATCATATATCTCATCTATATATATGTGTATCATATATCTCATCTATATATCTATGAATCATATATCTAATCTATATATATATCATATATCTCATCTATATATATATATATCATATATCTCATCTATATATATATATGTATGTATCATATATCTCATCTATATATATATATGTATCATATATCTCATCTCTATATATATGTATCATATATCTCATCTATATATATGCATCATATATCTCATCTATATATATATATATATATATATATATATATATATGTATATCATATATCTCATCTATATATATATGTATCGTATATCGCATCTATATATATATGTATCATATATCTCATCTATATATATATATATGTATCATATATCTCATCTACATATATATCAATATGTATCATATATCTCATCTATATATATATATATGTATCATATATCTCATCTATATATATATCATATATCTCAACTATATATGTATCATATATCTCATCTATATATATATGTATCATATATCTCATCTATATATATATATATATCATATATCTCATATATATATATATATGCATTCTCTTGTCTCGCTCAAGGGTTTCGATTATTTTGTTGTTGTTTTTTCTTATGTCTTAATGTAAGATACTAGTAGGTACTTCAATATATATGTTGACGTCATTTTAGATGACATATCGATTTAAATATTTTACTGTCATTTTTGACGCAACGGGCCCACCCGTATTAAAGGAAACAGTAACGTGGGTGCGCGTAAAAATTCAATTTTTTTAAAATCTTGTTCAACTCATTCAAACCAGTAAAGCCACAGCTTACTGGGTGTATAAGAGTTAGAAATTGAAATGTTCTAAGGAGCAAGAACTCAGGTGGACTGCAGATATTGATTGGCATTGCATTTAAGCTTTTTCAGATTAAAGTTAGCTTGAAATTATGGAGCCGGAAAGGTGTTCTACTAATGAGAAGTGCGGAGCAATGCTCTGTTAGCGTAGAATTTATTGTTACATCTTGCTAGCTCAAGTATAAATTGGCGAGAGCTTGTCGCTTGTCTTGTAGTGCGCTTAAATTCGAAGAGTCTACGCACCACCTGAACGCAAAAGCGAGCACCCTTGGTGTGGTGGGAAAGTGACGGAAGCCGAGAGGCGAGATTGGGGTCAATAATTCTGCTGCATCTTCTTTGGACTTTATCAAAGAGCTCTAAATAGATAGCAGGAGGATCAGATTGTAGGTGGCAGAAATATTCTAAACATGGATGAAGGGTAGACTTATACGTATGTATGATAGTCTGGAGATAAAAAAAAAACGTCTACCTCGACACAATGAACCAACCTTCCAGGCAGCCAACCTAGCAACGGATTCAGTATAGCCTTTTCAGTTTATGTAAGAAAAGAAAGTTAGACCAAGAAGTTGCGAGTCACGAGAGGTCAGCGTCAGCCATGCTGATGAAAGGTTGAGAGAGTTCTCTCAGATGATAAGATATAAATAAAATAAATCTGTAAAAAAAACAAACAATATGATTAAAGACAAAAGCAAATAATTTTCTTCATCGATGCGTTTCGTTTTCAAGGCAAATGTTAAGAATTTTATTCTGCAACAAATGTAGTAATAGAAGAATGAAATAGCGTTAGGGTTTCAATTTTTTTTTAAAATTTAAGAATGCTCTAATATATTTTTGGCAAAGTGTGGCTTTGCCCTGAAGGCAAGATCAATCAAGAAGGGGTTCATCAAACAGGCTTAAAAAAAAAAAAGCATGAATTTAGGTAATATCTTTTACATTAATATTGTGTATATCCAACATGATATGATATAACCCTCCTCTATAATCTGTATATTTTGGCATAGGGTTTCAGCTTCACTACGTTAGGTGATGCTGTAGTGGTTTTAGTTGTAAATAGGTTATGAGTAGTGAAGTAGCCTACCCAAAAGCCTAACCTATTTCATTCTCCAAGACTGATTACCAATAAGGGCTCTCTAGCCAGGAATTTTTACCCGTCTGAAACAACGCTGCACATATACAAGTCTACCACCCGCCCGTGCATTGACTATTGCTGCTATATCTGGTCGAGTGCTCCTGCTATCCACCTAGGTGTCCTTGACAAAATCCAACGGAGAATCTGTAATGTAATCGATCCCGACTTGGTAGCTAGGATACAGTCGCTTTTTAACCGACGCAGTGTGGCTTCCCTGTGTCACTTCTACAAATACTTTCACGGCTTCTGCTCCGATGAACTTAACTCACTGGTACCCCCTATATATGAATTTCCTTGAGCCACAAGATTAGCAACTAGGTCCCACTCATTTACTGTGAAACCGATAAATTGTAAATGCAAATTCTATTCCATCAGCTTCTTTTCTCGCACTTCTTGCCTGTGGAATTCCCTCCCGCTTACTTGCTTTCTCGACAGCCACAAATCTTCAAGAATTCAAATGTAAAGTCGTCATCTCCTGTCTCAATAACCTGTATCCTCTCTCTCATGCTCATTTCTATGTCTACCTTACTCTCATCAGTATTTTCTTCATTTTAATACCCTCTTCCTGACACCCCCTGTAACCTGTCACTCTTTCTCATAACATTCCTCCTATGTAACCCCCCGCACAACAGTGGTAGTAAAATGCCTTGCTTGGGGCCACACGATTATAAAAAAAAACAACTCTGTCAGAATTTGAACTCGGTTCGCCTGTACCATGTCTGCGTTTGCAACGCAACCGAGGTCAGAGACAATTTAACAATTCCAGGACATACTGAAAGCAAATGAGGCTGAGGTAAACAGGGAACAACCTGCATTACCAATTTGTATGAGTGGATGAAAAAACGGGATCAAAGTGATACGGAAAACAGACAAAAGTTATTTATAAAAATAAAAGACGGGAAAGGAAGTTGTGGGAAGCCATGACCGGCCAGATTCTGAAGTTATACATCATATAAAGAAAGAAGAATACTCTATTTATTAACTAAGTAATACTATTAAATGGAAATGTATTGTATTGCAAGAAAAATGGAAAAGGTATCGATCGGATGGAGACAAGACAAACAAATTTATGCTGACGGAGATAGAGTTTATTGATTAAAGATATCTCTCCATTGTTGTATAATAGAAACATAAAGACGTACGTGGGTCTTTTAAAAACGCTGCGACTATTACCAAATATTTAATGTCAGAAATAAATATTCATATATTGTGTCTTTAAATACGTCCTGAATCTGTTTGGTTATGAAAAGTTTTATACTGAAAAATAAAAAGATAGATAAAGAGGAAAAGAAAAGCGACTGATGAATTGATTATGAAGGAAAGATAAATCCTGAAAGACTGTGAAAAATGAGCGAAAGTATGAGAGAGAATTAAAGATAGCGAGGAGGATAGTAGAAAAGTAAAATCTAAAAGAAAAAAAAATTAAAAATAAAGAAAAATGGAGAAAAAAGTGAAAGAAAGGGAGAAACCTATAAAAGAGAGTCAAGGAAAGGGATTGAAAATCTTGAAAAAAGTGAAAGAAAGGGAGAAACCTATAAAAGAGAGTCAAGGAAAGGGATTGAAAATCTTGAAAAAAGTGAAAGAAAGGGAGAAACCTATAAAAGAGAGTCAAGGAAAGGGATTGAAAATCTTGAAAAAAGTGAAAGAAAGGGAGAAACCTATAAAAGAGAGTCAAGGAAAGGGATTGAAAATCTTGAAAAAAGTGAAAGAAAGGGAGAAACCTATAAAAGAGAGTCAAGGAAAGGGATTGAAAATCTTGAAAAAAGTGAAAGAGAGAATTAGACATAGAGAAAAAGGTTGTAAAAAAAGTACAATATAAAAGAAAAACAGGCAGAAAGAAAGAAAGAAAGAAAGAAAGAAAGAAAGAGCAAAAATAGAGAAAATGGCGCAAAAAGATCGAAAAAGCGATCAACAAATAAAACAGAAAGTGTGACAAAGAATTATAGATAGTGAGGAAAGTCGTAGAAAGGTAAAAATCTAAAAGAAAGAAATATTAAAAAGGAAGGATATAATTCTTTTTTCACTCTTTCTTTTTCTTGTTTTTTCGTCTTTTTCTTTGCCTCTCTTTCATTCGTTTCTCATATTCTTTCAGCTTTTCCTTCATTTTTAATATTTATTTTGTTTAGATTTTACCTTTCTACTTTTTTCCTCACTGTCTATAAATCTTTTTCACACTTTCTTTTTCTTGTTTTTCAGTCTTTTTCCTTGCCTCTCTTTTATTCGTTTATAACATTCTTTAAGATTTTCTTTCGTTTTAATATTTCTTTTTTTTTTAGAGTTTACCTTTCTACTACTTTCCTAACTATCTGTAATTCTTTTTAATTTTTTTTTTTCTTAATTATGTCTCGGATTGATGCAATCTTCGGTTAAGAAATGCTTTTTCGGTTTAATTATTTAATTTTATTCTTTCTCTTCGGTATGAGAACAAATATGGCTCTCCACAACTTTCTTTCGTTAGTTGCTCTCAGTCATTTAACCATCCTTTTGCCATCCATTTACACAAACTTAAGGAGTTTACTCGCTGTTTCACCCGTTTTCTCTTTTGTTCAGTTTACTCTGTGAATGTCAAATTCTTTAGGTTCAAGTTTTCTTTGCAGTTTGTAATTTTTTCTGCCCTTTCTCACATGTTTTGCATATGGTATTCTTAGTGTTCTATGTCGCTTCAAGCCTTTTCTTCATCTGTAAGATGCTTTATAAGAGATTAGATATTAAGTAGAAGTTCTTCGCTATTTTCTTTCTTTCTAATTATATCATTCCATCTCTCAATAGGTTTACGGCTATCCCCCGTTGCAGCACCGATTATCGTAGGATCAGCGAAGTTAAGCAACGTCGAGACCTGTCAGTACTTAAATGGGTGATTGCTTGGGAATAACAGGTGTTGTAAGCTAGGACGTGCTGGTGGTGTAATGGATAACCGACTGAAGTTGGAAACTCCAGTCGGAATCTTTATATTCCTTCATATATTTTTTTATAATCATTTCGCTCCTAACAAGGAAGGACCGCCACTGGTGCGCAGGGGGGGGGGTACAGTGAGAAATAAAAACAAGGTTCAGGGGATGTTAAAAAAAGGATAAGAAAAGGATGGGAATCAAGGAGATAAAAGATGTCAATTGACGTTGCATTTAAAATTTGGAGATTAAAACTATCAAGGAAGCAAGCAAACGGTAAAAAGTTCCACAAACGGTAAGTGCAAGAAAATAAACTGTTAGAGTAAAAGAGGTAGTTACGTTTAACTATTTTGACGGTAAAAGGTGGGCCCTTGATGTCAATCTAGTCGCACGCTTAAATTCACGTGGTTGGAGCAACTGGAAAAGGAAACTCGTCAGAGCGGTAGCCCTGAAAATACTTGTAGAAAAGACAGAGGGAAGCCATATCATATTGGTGAGAAAGTGACTCCAGGCGATCTGTGAAGTCAGGATCGACTTCTTTGCACTTATACGCAGATAACTCTGGGAAATGTATGAATCCACCTTTTCCCCATTTAATTAATAGGAATTGTATCAGTATATCTTTATTTCCTTGAAAAATTCTTACAACCTAAAAATATTTTCTGCCTTTAAATAACCGGCAAAAGGTTGATAAGCCGTAAAAACAAATCACTCTATCTCAATACTTTGTCATTGTTCAATAGAGACACATCTCTTTCGTTTCAAGTCTCTTCTTCATCTGTGAAAAGATTATCCAGAATTCATTGCCATATAGGAGATTAGATATTACATGACAGTTCAGCAGTATTGTTACCTTTTTTCTTGTCTCTTAACTTTTTTTACATCGTTTATTCGGATTCCTGTGTCACACTATCCGTTGTCAGTTACTACATTACCAAGAACGTCATCATGGTTGTTCGTTCCGTAAGGATTGAAACCGCGATATGTTGAGATCGGTTGATGAGGTGAGCTTTCTAACCATTACCCAACGTAAAGCGGTCGAACATTCAATCCGACATCTTTCAAACTTTACCATGTTAAACTGTCATAAAGGTTTTCAAACAAAGGTTGGGATTGGCAAGAGGGCGAAGAGTAGCGGCTGTCGTAGAAATGTCGTCCCTGTCTCATGAATTATGCAGGTAGAGGTCGCTAGTGTTTTTGCTCTCAGTTAAATGTCAGCCGTTGCTGTCCGATAGTGAATATTTGATGGACATACAATTAAGAGGAGTGCCAGCTGAGAACAGCGTCGAAAAGATAGAGAGGGGAAGGGATAAGGAAAAGGGGGAAGTGGAAAAGAATAAGAAAGATGAAGATAGAGAGGGAAAGGAATAAGAAAGAGGGAGGGAAAGTGGGGAAGAATAAGAAAGATGAAGATAGAGAGGGAAAGGAATAAGAAAGAGGGAGGGAAAGTGGGGAAGAATAAGAAAGATGAAGATAGAGAGGGAAAGGAATAAGAAAGAGGGAGGGAAAGTGGAGAGGAATAAGAAAGATGAAGATAGAGAGGGAAAGGAATGAAAGAGGGAGGGAAAGTGGAAAGGAATAAGAAAGATGAACATAGAGAGGGAAAGGAATGAAAGAGGGAGGGAAAGTGGAGAGGAATAAGAAAGATGAACATAGAGAGGGAAAGGAATAAGAAAGAGGGAGGGAAAGTGGGGAAGAATAAGAAAGATGAAGATAGAGAGGGAAAGGAATAAGTAAGAAGGAGGGAAAATGGGGAAGAATAAGAAAGATGAAGATAGAGAGGAAAAGGAATAAGAAAGAGGGAGGGAAAGTGGAGAGGAATAAGAAAGATGAAGATAGAGAGGGAAAGGAATAAGAAAGAGGGAGGGAAAGTGGGGAAGAATAAGAAAGATGAAGATAGAGAGGGAAAGGAATAAGAAAGAGGGAGGGAAAGTGGAGAGGAATAAGAAAGATGAAGATAGAGAGGGAAAGGATTATTAAGAAAGGGAGGGAGGGAAAGTGGAGAGGAATAAGAAAGATGAAGATAGAGAGGGAAAGGAATAAGAAAGAGGGAGGGAAAGTGGAGAGGAATAAGAAAGATGAAGATAGAGAGGAAAAGGAATAAGAAAGAGGGAGGGAAGTGGGGAAGAATAAGAAAGATGAAGATAGATAGGGAAAGGAATAAGGAAGAGGGGGAAAGTGGGGAGGAATAAGAAAGAGGAAAATAGAGAGGAAAAGGAATAAAAAAGAGGGAGGGAAAGTGGGGAAGAATAAGAAAGATGAAGATAGATAGGGAAAGGAATAAGTAAGAAGGAGGGAAATTGGGGAAGAATAACAAAGTTGAAGATAGATAGGGGAAGGAATAAGAAAGAGAGAGGGAAAGTGGAGAGGAATAAGAAAGAAGAAAATAGGGAGGCAAAGGAATAAGAAAAACGGAATAAGTAAGAGGGAGGGAAAGTGGGGAAGAATAACAAAGTTGAAGATAGATAGGGGAAGGAATAAGAAAGAGAGAGGGAAAGTGGAGAGGAATAACAAAGTTGAAGATAGATAGGGGAGGAATAAGAAAGAAGAAAATAGGGAGGCAAAGGAATAAGAAAAACGGAGAGAAAGTGTGGAGGAATAAGAAAGACGAAGATAGAAAGAGGAAGAAATAAGAAAGAGAGAGGGAAACTGGGGAGGGGAAGTAATAGGAAAGCGAGAAAGGGTGATGGAGGAATAAGACAGAGGGAGAAGAAAATAGGTATCGAGTCGAAGAGAAAGAGGTAAAAAAGATAAGAATAGAATAATAAATATAGGAAGGGAGAGAGAGAGAGAGAGAGAGAGAGAGATGGAAAGGCTGAAGATAGCGTAGAAAATTGTATGAGAGAGAGAGAGAGAGAGAGAGAGAGAGAGATGGAAAGGCTGAAAATGCAAAAATAAAAAGTGAAAGAGAAAAATATGGTGGGGAAGAAGAGAGAGACAAAAGAGGGCCAGAAAGAAGGAAAGAATAATGTGAGAAGGTAGTTGTGGAGAAGACAGAGAGACAAGGCGGGAGAGAGGCAAAGAAAAGTAAAAAGAAAGAGGAAAATGAGAGAATAAAAAGAGGTGGTGTATAGAACACGTTCAGTGAAGAGAGAGAGAGAGAGTTATCAAAAAAGAAAACGTTTAATAGAGAGAGGGAACGGCGAAAGAAGGCGAAGAAATCGCGTGTCAGAGAAAGAGAGAGAAAAGAAAGATCGAAGGTATAAACAAGAGAACAAATCAAATCGTGAAGAGTGACAAAGGTAAAGAGATAGAGAGACGAAGAGGGGTAGGAAAAGAAAGAATGAGAGAAAAAGTGTTTGTTGAGAGAAGGAGGAAGGTGAAACTTATAGGATACTAGTAAGAGGGGGAGAACGAAGGAAAGAAGAAAAGTAAATAAAAGAAAGGAAGAAGATAGAGAAAGGTAAAAAGAAAGAGGAACTGAAAGAAACAAGTGAAAAAGAAAAAGTAAAGAGCAAATCACAGAGAAAAGGGTGAAGAAAATAGGGTAAAATGTGTGTGAAGGAAGGAAGGAAGGAAGGAAGGAAAGAAGGAAGGAAGGAAGAATTAAATAAGAGAATTAATGAGGGAGGGAGAGTGTATAGCAGGAGCACCCGACCAGATACAGTATACAGTGAAAGATGGCGGGAAAAGTTATAGAGGATGTCAAAAAGAAAGAAAGTAAGAAAGAAAGAAAGAAAGAAAGAAAGAAAGAAAGAAAGAAAGAAAGAATAGGAAATTGTAAAGAAGAAGAAATTGAATTCCACGCTTATAATAAAGAAGAAGAAGAAGAAGAAGAAGAAGAAGAAGAAGAAGAAGAAGAAGAAGAAGAAGAAGAAGAAGAATAGAAATTTATGGAGAAGAAGAAGAAAGTGAATCTCAACGCTTATAATACTGAAAAAGAAAGAAAGAAAGAAAGAAAGAAAGAAAGAAAGAAAGAATAGGAAATTGTAAAGCAGTAGAAGAAATTGAATCCCGCGCTTATAATAAAGAAGTAGAAAAAGAAAAATAGAAATTTATGGAGGAGAGGAAGAAAGTAAATCTCACGCATATAATACTAGAAAGAAAGAAAGAAAGAAAGAAAGAAAGAACTTGTGAAGGAGAAGAAGAAAATGAATCCCACGCTAATAATACAGAAGATAAAGAAAAAAAGAGAAGGTGTCTTCAAAAAAGAAAACTTTACATATGGATGCCATTGACACGAAATGTTAAGTGAAACTATTTTTCCGAAATCTCCGACGAGAATAGCAGATTGCGCTACATTTGTCCCTGAACAAGAAGCCATATATCAACCCTCCTCAACCAACGACGCCACCAGGCCATTCTACTACCAACCCGAGGATTCTATCATCATTTTTATTTTATCAGCAACATCAGCAACAATATTCACATCATCATAACTGTTTCAGATTTTTCTGTTACTCCGCACCCAGCCCGAATGATGTACACCAAATGTTAAGTGCCATCCTCGATACACGCTTGGGCGATCATGTCTCGAAAGAGAGATTACTGACTTGGCAGTAGGTTGCCATTACTTTCTGCGGTAGCCTGGTTTTTCCGACCAAGGTTATAGAATCCAATCAGTCCTGTTATTTAACCCATAACTGGAGAGAAGAGACGGATTAATATCTTTCCAAAGGGTATTTGTGCGTAAACTAAATGCAAGTAATTCAGCTAGAATTTGAACTCGGCTCACCGATTTCTCGTTCCGAGTCGATAACCACTGCACCACAATGGACATCCCATTGATAATTACCATCTCCAAAATCACACTCCCCGAAATCATAGCCTGTATGGCCGAAAAATTACAGCTGCTCCTCTTGCAGAGATTTATGTAAATCAACCCTACAGAATGACCTCCCCCATTGGAGAAAAGGTCAAGATTTGATAAATATAGAAGTCAGCCTGGTATTTTTTTTAATTTTATTATTATTATTATTATTATTATTATTATTATTATTATTATTATTATTATTATGTCATTTTTTCATCATATTTCGATTTCTGCTATGGTCTCACTACCAATCAAGTCTGCGGGGAGACCTAAGGCAGGTCGTGGCGTGTTGTTATGGCCCCATTTCATGTTTTTCTATCTTCCCTATCATCCCTAACATTACATAGATAAAGTTTTCCTTAGTGTGTGGGCTGTACTTAATAAGACAATTTTTTGTATATCTCTTAAGCTGGGGTTTCCAGGGATTCTTTCAATGTGTTGTTTTGTTCCATTTTTTATCATTCCAAGTGCACCTACTATCACTGGCACAACTCTTGTTTTCAATTTCCACATTTTTTCTATTTCAATTTCCAGGTCTTTATATTTTGACAGTTTTTCAAATTCCTTGATTGCTATGTTACAATCCGCTGGACAAGCCATATCAATTAATAGACAAGTTTTCTCCTTCTGGTTTTTAACAATAATGTCTGGCCTGTTTGCTTCAATTTTTCTGTCTGTGTAGATGGTGTAATCCCATAGAATGGTTACATCTTCTATTTCTGTAACCGGTGCTGGATGATGTTCATACCAGTGTTTGTTTACAGATTTTCCATAATGTTTGCACATTGTCCAATGTAAATATTGCCCAATTCTATCGTGGCGATTTTTATATTCATTTGGAGCAAGCACAGAACAGCCTGGGATTAGGTGGTCTATTGTTTCTTGGTGTTTATCACAAAACCTGCATTTTGGATCCATATTATTATGCATAATATTTGCCTGAAAGTTTCTAGTGAAAAGACTTTGGTCTTGTGCTGCCAGAATAAAGCCTTCTATTATTATTATTATTATTATTATTATTATTATTATTATTATTATTATTCCTTAGGTCTCTGTCGCATATACTTTTCCTTCTGTATCCCAACTAGAGACCTAAGGTCTAAAATGGCTTCATGACATTTTCCACTGATTATTTCTGATTAAAAGAAAAAAAGATCACACAGTTTAGATAGATAAAGTACTTCGTAATGTGTGAGCTGTAATTTTGAGTACATTTTTTTTCTATTTCTTTAATGCAGGGGCTAATAGAAATCCTTTCAGTGAATTCGAACCCTTTTCAGTCAATTCGAGGGCTCCAACTAAAACTGGAATTATTGCTGCCCTCATATGCCACATACATTTTTGGATTTCCACTTAAAGATTTGATAATTTTTGAAGATCTCCAAAGATACATTATTGTGTTATGGTAGAGTTCAGAGTGTTATGGTAGAGTTCAGAGTGTTATGGTAGAGTTCAGAATGTTATGGTAGAGTTCAGAATGTTATGGTAGAGTTCAGAATGTTATGGTAGAGTTCAGAATGTTATGGTAGAGTTCAGAGTGTTATGGTAGAGTTCAGAGTGTTATGGTAGAGTTCAGAATGTTATGGTAGAGTTCAGTGTTATGGTTAGTTCAGAATGTTATGGTAGTTCAGAATGTTATGGTAGAGTTCAGAATGTTATGGTAGAGTTTTCATAATAGACGATTTTTGTTATTTTCTATCAGATGCACAATTAAACCTCTTGGTTTCGACCTTTTGAATTGATTTTGACATCGGATGATGACTATTTTTAGTCCACACTTTCTCATCTTATGTAAGAGTTCGGTCAAGAAGTGATAGGTCTGCATTTATTACGAATTGTTAAACGCCACCATTATTTCTCTTGTGAATTTAGAGTTCAGTCTTTGGAATTATATTCAACTGACAGGGGAAGGGAACTGAGACACATAGATCCGAAGGCGCATAGTCATGGCTAAGGATGCATTTCAAAAGCTAAGCAGAGTATTGAGAGACAGGAAGATTTCGTTGCTAATTAAGAAAAGAGTACTGGATTTTTATGTGATATCTGTTCTCTTATATAGCGGCGAATGTTTGACAATCTCCCCAAAAATGAAGGAAAGCAACAGAAATGTGGTTCTACAGTAGGATGCTGAGGATACCATTTGCCGAACATGTGAACAAAGACAAGGTTTTGGAGAGAATGCAAACGAAAAGGAATCTTATACTTAACATCATGAAAAGACAGTTGAAGTTTTTGGGACACGTATGTGCGTTGTGGTACAGTGGATATCGGATCAGAATGAGAAACCGGGGAGCCGAGTTCGAATTACAGTTGAATCCATTGTATTCACTTATGCGCAAATACCCTTGGGAAAGGTATTAATCCGTCTCTTCCTTCCAGTTATGGGTTAAATAGCAGGACAGATTGGGTTCTATATCCTTGGTCGGCAACCAGTCTACCGCAGAAAGCAATGGCAACCTACTGCGGGATAATCTTCTGCCCAGTCAGCCATGTCTCTTTCGAGACATGATCGCCCAAGCGTGTATCACGTATGGCACTTAACTGACTGAATGAAGAAGAAGGTCTTGGAGAATTTAAGACTTACGGGACTGATAGAGGGGAAGAGAAAAAAGATAAGGGGAAAGTAGTGTGAGACATACTTGAAGAGCTTTCGCAAGTGGATGGTGAAGCAAGGTTTGGGAGAGGTGCCAAGAGGAAAAGTGTTAAAAGCGACAAGGGATAGGAGGAAGTGGAAGTCCATGATTGTCTACGTCCTGAAAGGATACGGCACATAAAGAAGAGGAAACTTTATGGATGGCTGAAAAAATAAAAAGGACAAAAAAAAACAGTTCATCTTTTCAGACTCTTTCATTTAAGATTATTTATTCTTCTTTCAAAATTCCTTGCGTTTTCTCTTTTCACTTCCCATCACTTTCTGTTCATCTTCACTTTTATCTTAACTAGACCACCCATAAAGCTATTAGATTTTTTTTAAGCAGTTCTTGATAGAAAAGAAGTAAAAATATAAATTTTTCTATTAATTACACATATTTTAATTTATATTTGCAATGAAAATTATGGTTATAATTATTATTACTTATCTTATAAAACTGGGGCTCGGTTCCACCCTTTTTATGTTGTCAGTCACTCAGTTAAATGCCATACATGATACACACTTGGGCGATCATGTCTCGAAAGATACATGACTGACTGGGCAGAATATTATCTCGCAGTAGGTTGCCATTACTTTCTGCGGTAGACTGATTACCAGCCAAGGCTATAGAATCTAATCTATCCTATTATTTAACCCGTAACTGGAGGGAAGAGACTAATTAATAACTTTGCCAAGGTTATTTGCGCGTAAGTGAATGCAATAAATTCAACTGGAATTCGAACTCGGCTCCCCGATTTCTCGTTTCGATCCGATGTTCACTGCACCACAACGTACATCCAATGTTGTACCCAACTTGGAAAAAAATCAGACAAACTCCTTCCACTATTTTCTAATTCCGATAGGAGATTATTTTAAACACGACATCACTTTGTCATTTTTTTTCAATCGCTACTTATTTATTTATTGGTGTATGTGTGTCTCTTTAAATGTCATCAATGGTGAAAAGCTGACTAAGACGTCGAAGGAGAAAGAAGAATATGGTTGTTGGTGTGTGTGAATGTGATGGGTGTTGGTGTGTATCATAATGGCGATCATCTCGACTGAAACTCAAGCGTCAATGGATCTAACTCCATCAATTCCCAAATACCTCCTCCTTATAGACGGCTTCAGACAGACGGACGGACAGACGGACGGACAACTCTCTTAATATAAGGATTTTCTTGAAATGTTTGTGGTGAATTTTTATGGAATTTCAGCTTCAATCCAAAAGGAGTTTGTGTTCTAAAATTTGCCTAAAGTAACGCAGTCATCTTGTTTTTGTTTTTTTTTTGGTTTTTTTTTTCCTTTTTTTTTTAAATTACGGAATAGCATTTGATATTTTCGTACAATCATTGACAGAGAGATGTACTAACCGAATCATCAAAGACACTGAAATTGAGAAATTCCTACTGACATTTCTACAATTACACAACACCTCAAAGATAAAGAAGTGACTCAAAGCAAGTGTAATGTGGTTCTACTGAAGGATGCTGAGAATAATATGAGCCGAACATGTGATCAATGTTGAGGTTTTGGAGAAAATGTAAACAAAAAGGAAACTTATATATCAGTTGAAATTTCTGTGACACTTAATGAGGAAAGAGGGCTTGGAAAATCTGATACTCATAGAGTGGACAGGTGGAAAGTTGGACAGGGGAATGCAGCGTGTAACATACTTGATAGACCCGAGTGGATAGATAGCCGAACGGGGTTTGGGAGAAATAACAGAAAGACAACTTATTAAGAGCTGCAAGGAACAGAATGATGTGGAGGGCCATGATCGCCTACGTTCTGAAGCGGCACTGAACATAAAAGAAGATACATAGATATTATAGATCTATGATCATAATAACCCACTTTAAAGTTGAATAACTTTCATTTATATTGCCAAACAATTACTGATGTCATATCATCAATAAAATAATATATATTTTTGAGAGTTACTTTTAAAGTTGTATCCAGATGTTATATATATATATATATATATATATATATATATATATATAAAATTAAAAAAGGATTAATTCAATGATGTTGAATGACCATTTCGATATGAAGATCCCCACGGGGGATAACACATCACCTCAGCAACAGAAAAATCCTTTCAGAAACTGGAGAAAAATCAGTCTAATTTTCCTTTTTAAATAGATTTGCAAAGAAATTAAAAAAGAATATAAAAAAGAAAAAGAAAAAAAGAAAAAGAAAAGAAAAAAGAAAAAGAAAAAACAAAATAAAATCAAATAAGCAAGAAAAGAAACAATAGACATCGTCTGGGTTCGCAAAAGAAGGAAAGAGAATTGTAACTAAAAATTAACAGACGGCCGTGTTGAAATTGTTGTAAGGTTAAGCAACACGGAAAAAAGTTGGGAGATAAGAGAGATAAAGGAACGAAGGGAGGGAAAAAGAAAAGAAAAGAAAGAAATTTTTTTTATATATTACAGACGCTGGACATATTCAAAAACCTAACTTCCCAAAAACGTTGCTGTATTAGAAAAAGGCCTTAACTTAAAAAGGCATAATGGTCATTCAACTTCATTGAATTAATCCTTTTTTTAATTTATATTTGCTCTGTAATATTTTATTACATGGAGCTCTCTTCCTGTATCATTTTTTAATATTAAAAAAATTTTTAATATTAATTAGGATCGGGTTTTTAGAATTTAACTTCCTGCTTTTTTCCCTTGGATTAAAGTATCTGAATTAAAATATATATATATATATACTGATTATTTAATTACTTAGTTTTTCGTCATAATAAAATTAGACCAGTACGCATTTGTATTAAAAAATGTCCAATACAATTAATTATATTGTAAAACTTTTGATTATTTTTCATTTGTAAACGAGTTAATGCGCGACGTAGCTTTTTACTATGGGGTGTCTTCAGCCGATTTACAATAACTGATTTTGCCATTTTTTTTTAAAGAACGCTCACGTAAGGGGGATTTTTGAACGCGCAATTTTCAAAATTAGCAGAAATTATAACGTTTTCATCCATGGTTGTCTGACCCTAATAGGTAACCATGGATGAAATCGTTATAATTTCTTCTTTATTAAACATTATATTTACTTATATCTACTCTTCCCAGCGGAAAAAGTCATTAGCTCTGACCGCTCGATCACGTAAGACATCCCGATAATAATCCCGCGTCACCTAGTTTTCACGAGGTGACACGGGTTCAAATCCTGCCGGATAACGCATATTTTTCAAATAAGATTTCCGATTATTCAGGCGAATAAATGTAAAAAAAATATACTGGTTAATAATAATAATAATAATAATAATAATAATAATAACTTGACCAGATGAAACAGCGCTGGCAAGACAAACCTCTGCATGGCCAATATCAAGTACGTGCCAATAAATCCAATGTTGACAAAGTTAATACTCATCGATGGTTACGTGCATCTGGATTAAAGTCTGAAACTGAAGGCTTTATTCTTGCAGCACAAGACCAAAGTCTTTTCACGAGAAACTTTCAGGCAAATATTATGCATAATAATATGGATCCAAAATGCAGGTTTTGTGATAAACACCAAGAAACAATAGACCACCTAATCTCAGGCTGTTCTGTGCTTGCCCCAAATGAATATAAAAATCGCCACGATAGAGTTGGGCAATATTTACATTGGGCAATATGCAAACATTATGGAAAAGCTGTAGGCAAACACTGGTATGAACATCACCCAGCACCGGTTACAGAAATAGAAGATGTAACCATTCTATGGGATTACACCATCTACACAGACAGAAAAATTGAAGCAAACAGGCCAGACATTATTGTTAAAAACCAGAAGGAGAAAACTTGTCTATTAATTGATATGGCTTGTCCAGCGGATTGTAACATAGCAATCAAGGAATTTGAAAAACTGTCAAAATATAAAGACCTGGAAATTGAAATAGAAAAAATGTGGAAATTGAAAACAAGAGTTGTGCCAGTGATAGTATGTGCACTTGGAATGATAAAAAATGGAACAAAACAACACATTGAAAGAATCCCTGGAAACCCCAGCTTAAGAGATATACAAAAAATTGTCTTATTAAGTACAGCCCACACACTAAGGAAAACTTTATCTATGTAATGCTGGAGATGATAGGGAAGATAGAAAAACATGAAATGGAGCCATAACAACACGCCACTACCTGCCTTAGGTCTCCCCGCAGACTTGGTTGGTAGTGAGACCAAAGCAGAAATCGAAATATGATGAAAAATGACGTAATAATAATAATAAAGAAAAAAAAACTTGCCTATTAATTGATATGGCTTGTCCAGCGGATTTGAACATTGCAACCAAGGAATTCGAAAAACTGTCAAAATATAAAGACCTAGAAATTGAAATAGAAAAAATGTGGAAATTGAAAACAAGAATCGTGCCAGTGATAGTAGGTGCACTTGGAATGATAAAAAATGGAACAAAACAACACATTGAAAGAATTCCTGGAAACCCCAGCTTAAGAGATAAACAAAAAAGTGTCTTATTAAGTACAGCCCACACACTAAGGAGAACTTTGTCTATATAACGCTACGGATGATAGGGGAGATAGAAAAACATGAAATGGAGCTATAACGACACACCACGACATTGCCTTAGGTCTTTCCGCAGACCTGGTACGTAGTGCGACCAAAGCAGAAATCGAAATATGATGAAAATGACAACATAATAATAAAACATCATTACTGAAGTGTGGGTATTCATTAAAAATTATTTAAACAAATAAATTTATAATATGTCGAATTGAAAACCATTTTCTGAAGGATTTCTAAAACCTTCATAACAAAAATTGTTATTGTTTACATTAGGATACGAAACAGAGCATATATAAATATTTCGTAACATCTGGAAAAATGTGTGTTTAAAAGCACTATTCGGGCTTTTTCTCATCAGGAGGTTCTACGTGGTCGAGTGTTTAAGATACGTTATATCTAATGACGGTTTCTCCTAAGGGACGCAGGTTCGAATCCTGCCGTAGAACGCATATATTCCTAAGAAGGTTTCTCGATTATTCAGGCCAGTAGATATAAATAAATATACTATATAATAATAATAATAATAATAATAATAATAATAATAATAATAATAAATAATCTACTCAAATATAGGAGTCCATTAAAAAATAATGTTTAAACAAATTAAAAATATGTCCTATTTATATCAATTTCGTAAAGGATTTCGTAAGTATATATATTCACATTTTATAAATGCCTGTAATTAATTTCTTATACATTTTGCCAGAGATATGCAGTTAGATATGATCTGACAGAGATAAATAGATAGGAAGAGACTGATATCGGTCCCAGCTGGAAAAAATCGGATGTTCACCGTACTGACGAGCGGTGATACAGCGAAACAGGACTGTCTGCGAATGACTATTTACGCTCTCGCCCGTCGATGAAGCACTCTGAGGAAATGGTAGACTTTAAAAACAGTAGCTACTCACCGCTATTTACGCATTGTTCTTCAGTAATGAATTGAACACTCGGCTACTGGCGTGTGTTTGCATTGTGTACATAACATACTAAAATATGCATTTCTTCATCGTTCGCCGGTAGTTTAGAGGTAGAATCCCCGACTCGAATCCTAACGGTCGGGTTTCAATCCCGGCTTTAAGCAATCGGATATCTAACCGTACTGATGTGCTGCGGAACAGGACTGTCTGCAGATGACTATATATATATATATATATATATATATATATATACAGGAAAGAATATTAATAAAAAGTTTTGAATTTAAAAATGTACTTTTTTGGACAGTATTTGTTTATTTTTATTATTGTATTTTATATTTCAGACCGCCCTCGGTCCTTCATTAGAAACGAGTGATTTTTAAATTTGAATTAGAAACGTATTTCACGATAGCGTCCGAATATTTTTTTCTTTACATCACGTGGTGTGTTTGTTCACAACATGCGGCACGTCCGTAGAGAAAGTCTGTTTGTTTTAGATAAAAATTTCTTGGAATATCTGAGAAAAAAAAAATAAAAAAATAAAATATATATATATATATATATATATATATATATATATATATATATATAAAAATAAAAAAATAAAAATATATATATATATATATAAAATAAAAAAATAAAATATATATATATATATAAAAAAATAATATATATATATATATATATATATAAATAAAAAAATAAAAAAAATAAAATATATATATATATAAAATAAAATAAAAATAAAAAATATATATATATATATATATATAAAAAAAATTTAAAAAAAAATATATATAGAGAGAGAGAGAGAGAGATCAGTTTTCACGCTAGCAACTAAGAATTATGAATTCTGGTGACATTACCTTTAAGATCGTCTAGCAAAAGAAAGTTAAACGGAAAATTCTGTAATATCCCAACTAAATTTTCAATCTCCGTTCGTACGCCTTACAAGTGTTTTTGTTTTTGTACAAATAACCCTTCTTTCAAGACAATTTCTTTTATCTTTTAAACTTTGGTTAGAATTCTCCTTTACTTACCGTTAATCAACCTCATAAAACGTGATTCTTGTATATATATATATATATGTCTGTGTGAGAGAGAGAGAGACAGACAGACATACAGACAGACAGAGAGATGGTTCCTTTTTGTTTTTTCACTATATTTTTTAAACCTCGGGCATTTTCTCTTTCTGCCAATGCAGTTCGAAAATATATTGCAAATCGATCTTTCTTCTGACCTTACAACTTTCTCTTTCAATCATTATTCTTTTCCATCAGTAGCGGCAGATCTCGCGAGATTTGTGCTACAAGACCATTATGATTTTGGACATTTTCCCGTAGCACTCAATCTTGTCGGCCTGTAGAGATGATCAATTTTGTCTTAAGGTTAAATCAACTATGAAATGTCCCTTGATAGATGTGTGTACACTGCTCAGACAAAACCATCTGCGATGATTATTATTATTACTATTATCATTATTACTGTTTGCAGTGATTAAGACTAATTATTCTGTTATTTTCTTTATATGTTATCATTATTTACAATAATAATCAAAAGATGAAATGGTAGAATGTGACAGTTTGTGTTTATCGTTCTCGGCGTAATTTTAATTATTTTGTTCGCTTCTTTATAAATTGTAACAAGAAATTTAATTTCATTGACAAAATGATACCACCAAGAAGGCAGCATTGTGAATTTACACAATAGAGTCTTGCTGTCACTTGAGCTCCAGTAAAATCAATAGCTGTTTTAGTTCTTCTATGTACAGCAAACCTTCAGGACATGGGTAAGCATAGCTCTCTACCACTTCCTATCCATTGTGGCTTTTTTTTATAATCATATCGCCCCAAGAAAGGCAGTTTACTGTCACTGGTGCATAAGGTTATAGGTTGTGTCAGGAAGTGGGCAAGAGAAGGATGACAGTGGAGTGAACGGAGAAAGGAGCATGAGAGAGAGGATTCAAGTCAGTGAGATAAGAGATGACTATTGACTTTACATTTAAACCCCTGGAGATTGTAGCTGTCGGGGAAGCAAGTAAACGGAAGGGAATTCTACAGACAGGAAGTGCGAGAAAAGAAGCTGATGGAGTAGAATCTGCGTTTACATTTTATTGGTTTCACATTAAAGCGGTGTGACCTAGTTGCTACTCTTTTGGCTAGAGTAAATTCATACATAGGGGGCACCATAGAGCTAAGTTCATCGAAGCAGAAGCCGTGAAAGTATTTGTAGAAGAGACACAGGCAAGCCACATTGGGCCGGCGAGAAAGTGACTGTTTCTGAGCTGCTAGGTTTTTCTCCCCGCGCCCGTTTCGCCAGCATTCATACACGCTAAGTAGCTTTCGCTATCTCTCTTGCCCAGTGAGTGTTAAATTTTCCAGTTCTTACTTTTCCAGATTTCAGCAGTTTTTTTTTTATTCGGGGTTCTTTCTGACTTCTTTCTTGTTTACTCAATCCATTCATAGAAATCTTTCATCTTCTCTCAATATGTTGGTTGGTTGTTTTGTTTTATGGCATATCAATCTTGGCGGGTCATTTATTGCCAACTAAATTTTATTTATTTATTGCTGGTAATACCTTTTTCTATTTATTGTTGCTTTTTTTATATGTATAAGTTCTGTGTCTAGTAATACTTTTCTTTTCGAGTATCAAGATTCATTGGGATTAGTTTTTTAAGGGCAGGGTTCCCAAGTCCTACCCTGTTATTTAACCCATAACTGGAGGGATGGGACGGATTAATACCTTTCCCAAGGGTACCAGTGCTTAAGTGAATGCAGGATATTCAACTGGAATTCGAACTCGGTTCAGCGATTTCTCTTTCCGAGCCAATATCCACTGCACCACAACGCACATCCGTCACTAAACGCTTACAGCACCTGGTATTCTCAAGCGGTCACCCATCTAAGTACTGACCAGGCTCAACGTTGTTTAACTTCGGTGATCGAGCGAGAACCGATGTATTCAACGTGATATGGCCGTAAGCTCTCTTAATATGTCCCGTGAGTGTTAAGTTTTCCAAACCCTCCTTCTTTACATTTCTCCAGTCTTTTATCTGGTTATTTATTCCTTCTTGTTGCTTAATCGCCCAGTCCATGGAAATTTTCCTCTTGCCTAGAATATACCCTGTGAGGGTTACGTTTTCAAAGCCCTCCTTCATCATATTTCAGCAGTCATTTTGTTTTCTATTTCTGGGTTTATTAAGATTTCTTTGTTGCTAAGAGGCGTTCCCTATCTCTCTTGCCCCTAATATGCTCCGTGAGGGTTACGTTTTCCTAGCCCTTCTTCCTCGCATTTCAGCAGTCTTTTTTCTGATTCTTGGTTATCTAACACTTATTTATTGCTTGCTAACTTGATCCATGGAATTTTCCTCTTGACCTTAATATGCCCCGTGAGGGTTAAGTTTTCCAAGCCCTTCATCATCATTATGTATCTACGAAATTTCTGCTATCGTTTTTCTGAATGTGAGTAGAAGTGTTCTTTCTTTTGCCATTGTCTTTAAGTTTTCTTCGTTCCTTATTCACTCACTCCATGGAATCTTCAGTTTCTTTTTGTAGAACCACGTTTTTACTGCCTCTATATTCTCCTCATCCGCGCGGAGATTGTCCAGCATTCACTGTCATATAAGAAGATGGATATCGCATAGCATGCGCGTTACTAGTGGGTAAACTTTTCTTCTTCTTCTCCTATATGCCCTGTCCTTTCAGAACGTAGGCGATCATGGCGTTCCCTGATGGCTCTTAGCACGTCTTCTCCTGTTACACCATGCAACATTCGTTCCATCATCCACGTGATTAGGTCCTTCAAATATCTTATCTGCTGCTTTCCCCTGTCTCTTTTTCCCTCTATCTGGCCTTTTAGTATCAGGTTCTCCAAGCCCTCTTTCCTCGTTGCATGTCCCAGGAACTTCAGCTGTCTCTTCCTGATGTTCAGTATTAATTTTCTTTTCGTTTACATCCTTTCCAAAAACTCATCATTGCTCACATGCTCGATCCATGATATTCGCAGCATCCTTCTGTAGAACCACATTTCAGTTGGTTCAAGCTTTTCCTTCATCTTTAATGATATTGTCCAGCATCCACTGCCATATTGAAGAACTGTCATCACATAGCAATCCAGTACTTTTTTCTTTGTTTCTAGCGAAATTTTCCTGTATCTTAATACTTTATTCAACTTTTGAAATGCTTCTTTCGCCATGCTGTGTCGCATTTTTTGTCTTCTGTTATAACACTTCCCAGGTATTTAAATTTTTGCACCTGCTTGATTATAGTATCTCCGACCTGTATTTGGCATGTTAAGCTGCCCTTTTTACTGATGACCATGCATTATGTTTTCTTGCAGTTTATTTGTAGTCCTTTCTTGTCACTCTCCTCAGCTACCTTCTGTAGGAGGTTTTGTAGTTTCCTTTCTGTGTCTGTTATCAGCACTGTATCAAAAACTCAGTCTCTTCAAATAATAATTTTGTTTTTTCTCCCCAGTCTTCTGTTCCTTCGATGCTTTCTCTAACTAAAACCTTCTTAATGTTTGGCTATTTTATAAGGAAAATGTCTAAACTGGTAGAACAAAAATGTGGAGGTCTTCTGAACATTTGCTGTGAAAATTCGTAATCACAAGAGTAAAACGTACGATCTTAGACGTCAGATTTCTTAAAATCTGAGGAAATAAGGAATGAAGTAAAATTTACAACGTTCAAAACATTTAAAAATATGTACATTTATTATAAACTATAATTTATAATAAATATTATGTATATATATATATATATATATATGTGTGTGTGTGTGTGTGTGTGTGTGTGTGTGTGCGTGTGTGTGTGTTGTTACACTCTAATGTCTCAGTATTCATTGGTCTACACCCACAACTATTTTAAGTTATAATAACCTTCCACTCCACGACATTCTTCTAATATGAATGATTTTTTTTATTCTTTATTTTAATTTTGAATTTCCTTGTCAATATATATATGCTCATGTAACTAAACCACATTTCATTGCCTGATGATGGAGCATTGAGCACCGAAACTTGATAGCTTCTGAATTGCAGTATGCCATTAATATAACAATAATCATAACTCTATATCGATACACATTAAAAAAGTTAATATTAAACGGTGGAATATATATCCATTAGTTTAAACCGCTTATATATATATATATTATTATTATTATTATTATTATTATTATTATTATTATTATTGTAGTAATATAAAAATCCGATACTCAGAGCTTGATGTAATAAAAATGTTCATGCATAGGACCCTCGGTTTGTTTTATAATTAAGCTTTCAGATAATTTCAAGCTTTAAGTATCATTCTTCTCATTTTATACGTACATACACACACACATAGACACACAAATATATATATATATATATATATATATAGAGAGAGAGAGAGAGAGAGAGAGTATTTTTAACGTAATAATATAAAAATCCGCTAATATATATACAAATCTGTTCATACATATTTATCTCAGTCTGTTCATATCTATCTATTTATCTATCTCTCTCTCTATATATATATGTATAGCAAGGACGATACCTGAAATTAGTTAAAAGCTCAAAAATAAAACACAGGAATCAATGCATTGATTATTGTTATTGCATGACACTCTATCGATATATAATGAACATAATTATGAATTAAAGTACATTAATAATTATATGATTATATTATACTCTACAATACTTATTATATTAAACACTTTTTATAAAAAGTAAATGCCAGGGAACTCAAAATCGTAAAACCTTGCTTCCTCTTTACCTGGATTTATATATATATATATATATATATATATATATATATATGAGCAGAATAAGATAAATAGTGGAAGAGGGTAAGAATAGTTTGTTGTCTCACGTAAAATGGCTGTGTTATGTTACTGTGTTATCAGAAATAATGCTCTCGCACGGCTGCCTACATACATTATAAAAACAGAACAGCTTGAATAACCGGGCGGGAATGGTTATTCGTACACATGGGCCCCATTTGCTTTCATTCCACTTGGCTCCCACCATTGCGTGTGTGAGTGTGAGAAAGTGTCATTAATAGTCGTTGGTATTTATATGATACTGGTTATTCATTGCGAATACGCTGTTTGTGGCCCAACTGCAAGTCGCGAGCAGCCACGTGGCACGAAGCGACGAAGCCTGTAGTCCGTATTAAATGAGACGACGATGATATATGTCATACTTCTTTTTAAACATTAGTACGATAGATAGATAGATAGATAGATAGATAGATAGATAGATAATGAACAGTGTATAGATAGATAGATAGATAGATAGATAGATAGATAGATAGATAATGAACAGTGTATAGATAGATAGATAGATAGATAGATAGATAGATAAATAGATAATGAACAGTGTATAGATAGATAGATAGATAGATAGATAGATAGATAATGAACAGTGTATAGATAGATAGATAGATAGATAATGAACAGTGTATAGATAGATAGATAGATAGATAGATAGATAGATAGATAGATAGATAGATAGATAGATAGATAGATCGATAGATAGATAGATAATGAACAGTGTATAGATAGATAGATAGATAGATAGATAGATAGATAGATAGATAGATAGATAGATAGATATGTACAGACTTAGATACTTATGAACAGATTAGTATATGTATGTATACTTATTTTGGGTTCCTTCCGCTATGTGAAGTTTGTACCATAGAGGAAATAATGTTTTTTTTTTTTTTTGATCGTTGCTGAAGAAGCGAAACTTTTCTAGCTGAAATACCTATACAACGTATGTAGAATTCGAAATTTTATTTAATATAATATGCATATTTGGTTCCGTAAATAGATAATATTATTACTTGCATCGAGCCCTGTACCTAGATCAATTTTAATGTTAATAAAATTAATAGAATCTGGTTATTGGGATTGTACCTACATGCTTTTCTTTTTTTGGATTTAATAAATAAATAAATAAATATATATATATATATATATATATATATTTTAATCATATCACCCCAAGCAAGACGGTAAGGCCACTGGTGTGCAGGGGGCTACGTAAGAGTGAATAGAAAGCCGGAAACCACATCATGAACAGGGAACAAGGAAGAGCCTCTACACCTGTTCAATAGACGTGGGTGGAGTGTGAACCGGGCGATAGTTCAGTCTATCTACTCCAATTGAAAAAAAATTAACAAAAGAGAAAAGTGAAAAGATTGGAAAAGAGAAAGCCGGAAACCACATCTTAAACAGGGAACAAGGACGAGCCTCTACACCTGTTCAATAGACGTGGGTAGAGTGTGAACCGGGCGATAGTTCAGTCTATCTACACCAATTGAAAAAAAAATTAACAAAAGAGAAAAGTGTAAAGATTGGATAAGAGAAAGCCGGAAACCACATCCTAAACAGGGAATAAGGGATGAGCCTCTAACCTGTTCAATAGACGTGGGTGGAGTGTGAACCGGGCGATAGTTCAGTCTATCTACTCCAATACATACATAATTATTAAATGTATACTTTTCATGTTGCGAACGAAAATTCTTTATGTCAGAAAAATAATCCTTGGAAAAATTATCTAAAATTCAGAGTTTACTTTTATAACTATGCTTTTAAAAAATTAAAAATTAAAATAGATTATATATATATATATATATATATATATATTTACAAAGAGTTTGTCTCTTTAACTGAGCAGATTAATTGAGCTTTGTAATTATCAACGCTCTATCCCAACCTCGATATCGAGCACTTTCTGATAAAAAACCCTGCTTGACAAAATCAGTAAAACAATTCAAAAACAGTAACCTTGGAACAAACACATTATTACAATTAAACACTATATATATATATATATACTAGCAGTATAGCCCGTCGTTGCTCGGGTGTAATGAAAGCTTTAAAACTAATCCATGGTCCTGGAGCTCAGACTCTTTGGACGTTGGCACGAAAGACTAAAAAGCAATAGTTGTTTCCAGTTTCAAATAAGTGTTTTTCGTCGAAAAATTGAATTTTGAAGGCTAAATAAGTCCTCTGAGTAAATGGTATCATGGCTGAGACTAAGAACTACAATACCTAGTTAGAGCCAAACCCGAAGCAAAAACTAAAATAAAAGTGCTGAAAAAAATACAGACATACAGGCAGATAAACAAACACACACACAAATATCTTGCCTTATATATATATATATATATATATATATATATATTATCGATTTTCTGAACTATTGTAAGAACTGCAAACTTAAAACTTCTGAATATCGTTTCTTATGTCTTTGTCTACGAGTGTATCAAATTTGATTAAAATCGGACCAGTCCTTCTCTTACCCGATTTTTCGATTATCGATTTTCGATATTTATCGTGGGTACCTCGACACAAAATCTAGCTAAAACACTCGCAGACGCTTTTAGTACAACTGTGTAAATTTTTAGGAAAATCTGTTCAGCCGTTTCGGAGTCTATAGGTAACGGACACACACACACACACACACACATACACACAAAGTTACATTTATAAATAAGTTTAGATACTTATCCCTCAATAGGACTAGCTAGGTTCGCCTATTGTCCAGTTCACATTTTTCCCTCTTTTGTACAGGTGTAGATACTTATTTCTTGTTTCCTGTTTAGGATTGGGTTTTTGGCCCCTTCTAAATTTATTTTAATTTTCTCTAATTTCCAATCGTCCATTGTGTTTTGCGTCATCATCTTGCTTGGGGTGAATTGATTAAAAGGAAAAGCTAAAATCTAAGATCGCACGTTATAATTTTACTATCTCGTTTATAATATAATTGTATTACGCTTTAAGCGTGTTACTAGATTGGCATATTGGTCCCACCCTTTTACTGTTGAAATGACTATCAGTCAGTGAAGTGCCATACGTGATACACGCTTGGGTGATCATGTCTCGAAAGAGACATGACTGACTGGACAGAAGTTTATCCCGCAGTAGGTTGCCATTGCCTTCTGCGGTGGACTGGTTGCCAACCAAGGCTATAGAACCCAATCTGTCCTGTTATTTAACCCATAACTGGAAGGAAGAGACGGATTAATACCTTTCCCAAGGGTTATTGCGCATAAGTGAATGCAACGAATTCAGCTGGAATTCGTTGCATTCACTTACGCGCAAATATCCTTGGGAATGTTCTATCACAGTATATTTTTAATCAAAATTATATTCGGCCAAACTAACTAGAATGTGCGTTGTGTTGCAGTGCATATCGGCTCGGAACGAGAAATCGGGGAGCCAAGTTCGAATTCCAGTTGAATTCGTTGCATTCACTTACGCGCAAATACCCTTGAAAAAAAAGGTATTAATCCGTCTCTTCCCTCGAGTTATGGGTTAAATAATATGACAGGTTGGATTCTATAGCCTTGCCTGGCAACCAGTCTACCTCAAAAGCAATGGCAACCTGCTGAAGGATAATCTCCTGATCAGTCAGTCATGTCTCTTTCGAGACATCATCGCCCAAGCATGCTTTACGTATAGCACTTAACTGACTGAACTAGACGTGGTGCTTCAATAAAGTCACTGTGTAAGAGGCAACGGGAAACCCTGTCACTATCCCTTGCAAGAACGATATTGGCGATACACAGTTCGAATTTGTTAACAGGAAGAACAAATTTCTATTCGTATTCTGTCTTTATTTTAAATTCATAATCAAATGAGGAAGTCTAATTAGGTGGTTGTATTTGAAAAGATTCTTGCATACAAAGAATTTGACAAGATTGGTCTCTGATTAAAATCAATAAGTAACCCAGGTAAGTTGCCGAGTGTTTTATTTATTACATCTTGTTGATTTATTAATTAGCTAGTTATGTTTCTAATCGCAAGGGATTTGATTTATTATTTTAGAAACGATAAGAAAGGACTACAAATAAACTGCAAGAAAGCCGAATGCATTTTCATCAGTAAAAAGGGCAGCTCAACATGCCAAATACAGGTCGGGGATACTATAATCAAGCAGGTACAAAAATTTAAATACATGGGAAGTGTTTTAAAACAGAAGACAAAAAAATGCGACACAGAGATCCGGAGGCGAATTGGCATGGCGAAAGAAGCATTTCAAAAGTTGAATAAAGTATTAAGATACAGGAAAATTTCGCTAGAAACAAAGAAAAAAGTACTGGATTGCTATGTGATGACAGTTCTTCAATATGGCAGTGGATGCTGGACAATATCATTAAAGATGAAGGAAAAACTTGAACCAACTGAAATGTGGTTCTACAGAAGGATGCTGCGAATATCATGGATCGAGCATGTGAGCAATGATGAGTTTTTGGAAAGGATGTAAACGAAAAGGAAATTAATACTGAGCATCAGGAAGAGACAGCTGAAATTTCTGGGACATGCAATGAGGAAGGAGAGGTTGGTGAACCTGATACTAACAGGCCAGATAGAGGGAAAAAGAAACAGGGGGAAGCAGATAACATATTGGAAAGACTTAATCGGGTAGATGATAGAACAAAGGTTGCATGGTGTAACAGGAGAAGGCGTGCTAAAAACCACCAGGGATAGGGAAACGTGGAAATCCATGATCGCCTAAAGGAACAGGGCACATAGAAGAAGAAAAAGCTGAGTTTCTTGCTCAGTTTTTTTTAACTTTTTTAAACAAAGACACACTTAGGAGCAAATGAAAATATCAAAATATCAAAAATTTTAAAGAATATATATTTAAATGTTATAAAATAAAACCATAGGTTATTTTTCTTAAAATACAAACAAAAATATGAACTTATTTCTATGTTTCTATTCAAGTGTTTCTACACACACACACACACACACACACACACACACACACACACACACACACACACAAATATATATATATATCTTTGGATACGGAATTTTATTCCATTCATACCTACCCTAGACTTGTATATGTGTGTGTGTGTGTGTGTGTGTGTGTGTGTGTGTGTGTGTGTATACACACACACACACACACACACACACACACACACACACATATATATATATATATATATATATATATATATATATATTGTTATGGTGCCCTTTTACGAGGAATGGACTCTTCCTCTTACTATCTAATTATGTATGTATATATTTATGTAAGCCGTGATTAGTGCGCTGTGATACGGTGGTCCAAGATCACTTATCTAGCTGAATGGAGAACAACAGGACAAGCGACAAGTGACTTGCACATTGTTGCACTAGGCATAAAAAGAAGAGTATCAATATCAATGCAGAACGCGTATATTAGCAAGAATATTGGAGGTCATGATAAAAACCAAAATTATAACAGTAAATCTATCTATATATTTAACTGTCTGTGTAGTATTTATTTCTCAGATGAGTAATTCACAATACCTTGCTATTATTTCAAACTATTATTCTCATCTTGGTTGATATAAATGTTTTTATATACAATACATTTCGACCTAGTACTCTTTGGTCATCAACAGGAGTCTATTTTTTTATGATGACCAGATTGTGCTTTGTGTATATAGTAACATCTATATCAAGCAATATGAGAACACTAGTTCCAAATAATTTCAAGATATCTATCTGTCAATCTGCTTCTCTCTCTCTCTCTCTCTCTCTCTCTCTCTATATATATATATATATATATATATATATATATATATATATATTGTGAATCTTCGTCGCTAATTTGTTGTGGCAAATCTTAACGCATTGTTGTTGAGTTGTTGCGGCGAAACTTCGCTGTCAATTTAGTCTGAAGTAAGACACGAAAAGCAGAAGGTGGGTTCAAAACAGTGTATTACTATAATAAGAACATATTTACAACGTAAATGTTACTAATAAGTAAATAGATATAAGTAAGCCAGAACGGTACAGTTACTCTGCTTATTGCCTGAATCGTAACAGGCTTTAACTGCGTACTAGGTGCCGTACTTAACTGCCGCCTTGCAGGTAATTACATAGTAAGAGGAAGAGTCCATTCCTTGTAAAAGGGCACCATAACAATATATATATATATATATATATATATATATATATATACACAAATATAGGGGAGGTATGAATGGAATTAAATTTCGTATCCAAAGAAACACTATTCCTAAAAGTGCTCAATACAAAGTAGAGTAATAATTATATAGAATGTATAACATAAATATAGCATTACAAAAGTAGCTATTTTGTTTCGACACTATCCGTGTCTTTTGTAGTGATGTTATAACATATTTATGTTATATACACTACCGGTCATAATTATTAAGCCAGCCCAGTTTTAAAAAAATAAAGGTAATTCATAATATTTTTACTATTTATTGCCAAGTGGCTAATTCTAAATGAAAATAGAATGGTTCTTTTGTTATTATTATTTTGCACAATTTTACAAGGCTGCTAGGAAGCCTTTGGTTTGGCCAGCCAATAAAAAGATGAGACTAGCATGGGGAAGAGAGCACTAAAACTGGACACCAGAACAGTGGTCAAAAGGGTTGTGGACTGATGAGTCTAAGTTCACAATTTCTGGGAGTAAAATAAGGGTGTACGTGCGGAGATGGGTTGGGGAGCGGGTGAAAGATGAGTGTGTACATGCATCGATGAAACATGGTTGGGGATCCTGCATCGCTGATTTGCGGGCACGAGTTCAGGTGACTTGGCTGAAGTAAAAGGGACTATGAAGAAAGAACAGTACCATTCAATCTTACAGAGATATATGTAGTTGGAATTTTGAGTTCGTTTTTATGCTGATGGCTATGCATTCATTTTTTTCGAAGTTTATATTTAACCCTTTCTTCTCGATTTCCCTTTCTTCCTCTGTAGGTGGTTCAGTATTTTTCTTTCTGCGTCTGCTTTCAACACTGTTTCATCTGCGTATCTTATATTGTTATGATTGTCGGACCAAAAAAGGTGGGGGGCATTAAATATTGGAGAAGGCGAACGACATATGCTCCTCTAAACTAATGTGGTTTATGTTGAAGTGGTTAATGTTGAAAGCGAATCTATCTTTCTTACGAAACTTTTTCTTTGTTCTTAGATATCACGCTGCTTTTGGGCAAAGTGTTTACCGCCTAAAGTTTTGAAAGTAGAAAAAATTTTAAAAGTAGCAATAATAAGGTAGTTTAAAACTAGTAATGAAATAATAACGGTGATGCCGACAGTGCAGCATTAATTAAACAGTCTATTGTGTAGCGAGAATGACAAAGAGAATGAATGTACAGGACAACGTATTCTAAAGAAAGCCAATCATGAATCGACAGAGATTTAGTGAAAGTATGCGCGAGAAAAAAAAACGAGATAAAACGTGATTTGATCAGAGAAGTGGGCGATATATAAATGGATGGCAGTGAAAGGAATAAAAGCTACGAAACAAAAAGTTTAGAAGACAACAAAATTTGACAAGTGGGTTTCTGAAGTTTTAACTACATAAAATCCCAAGATAATATTTAAACAAAATAAATCTAACATAGCGTTCTAAAGATTCCAAATAATAGATTTCTTTTAGAAAAATCTCCATGTCAAATTTTTGTTTTTTGCTTCAAACCCTACCAATGCCATTTTTATGGACAGATTAATTTTAATCTTCTTTCTCATTCCTTAAAGATTTGTTGTTTTTTTTTTCTCCATTTTTCCTTTTCTTCTTGCTTTTTCATCAATATTTTCACGCCATTCTTTTGACGTGGCAATCTCTCAGTGACCGTCGTTTGCCTCCTGAGCGCCTTCTAAACAAGAAATGCCATGAACACACGACAGCTCATTTTCCCTTTTCGCTACGTACCCTGACTGACATTCTCCTCTGCCTCTCTCTATTCTCCAGACCCCTAGCATCATCCAGCCTTCTCTAACATTCGCTAACTTGAGCTCTTTTGACCCCAATCCGCTACTGTGTCATTCGCGTCTTCAAAAATGAAGAGAAAAAAACTGCGAGAAGGCCGCCATCCTTGGACAATGTGTGCTTTTCTCAACGGTTCGCGACCCCAAATCGGAACACAATAACACCATCTTTAACCTCATGCAAGTTATCATAAAGAAATGCATAAGAACGGCGTTAAGGCCTTGTTGTGTTACGCAACATGTAAAATGAAACTTTGGGTGGATGATGGATGTTAATTTGTTGGTCTGGGATCGATAGGTAGCTTGGTCGCAATCTTGTTCTTAGTTAATTGTGCTGCGCTCTGTGGGGTCTGCTTCTTTCCGGAATAAAGACGCGAGAAATAGCATCTCCGCTCATTGGTGGGTGGTCGCCAACAATGATAATTTGAACAGCTTCATGAGCGGTCAATTTGATTTTAAAAGTAAAAAAAAAAGTAAAAGCTGGGAAAAGAATCAGTGGAAGAATATAGGATGAAAAGGAAAGAGAAGAAAGATCTCGAATGAAAAGGCAATGTCACAAGCATCTATCCTTAACAGCTGCCCTTCATCAAAGAGAATGGTCTCTTATTATTCTTCATTGGTTCTTACGGTCATATCACGTTGAAACACCGGTTCCTGTGCGATCACCGAGGTCGAGCTTAGTCTGTACCTAGATGGGTGACCCGTTTTAGAATGCCAGATGCTATAAGCTTGGATGAGCGAGTGGTTTAACTGATAATAATTCGAAATTGTTATTCACTTACACGCAAATACCTTTAAGAAAGGTATGAAACCACATCTGCTCCACAGGTTAATTAGTTTGTGCATATTTTATATATATTCAAATAGTACATTATAAATTTTCACTGGTCTTAATCGTTTGAGAAATCTATCTTCCGGCAGGAATTGAACCTGCATACTCCCAACACCGGGAAGATGCAGTCTTAAAGTTTTCATGGTAGACAAGATTCAATTTAAACTTTATATAGCCGTTCTCCCGATTCAGCCTGTCGAATAATTAATATCTGCTCAGATTGTATCGAATGTAAACAAACTCAACCGAAGTCAACATTACGGAAATAAACGGAAATTGTGGAGAGACATGATCGCCCACGTTCTGAAAGGAAAAAGTATATGGAAGGAAGACATGGTAAACTTGACTCTCACTTTGCATATTGATGGAATAAGAGTTAGAGGAAGGCAGTAAGCCACCTATATGATGAGCTTGAGTGAATCTTTGACTGAACTAGAGACAAGAGGCTTATCAAAGACAGAAACAATGCTAAGAGTCACAAGGACTAGAAAATTGTGGAGAGGCATATAATGTACTGTTTAAATGCATGAAAAATAAACAGATTTTCCACTCAACTACGGGTATCCTTTGAAATAATAATGTTAAAGAAGTAAAAAATCAAATATATATGAAATGAGTTTTGAACATTATTTTTTATCGATACTCGTATTTAAGTAGATATTCTGTTTATAATCAAACAGTATTATATATTTATTTCTACCTGGCTGATTATTTACGATAATTTTTTTAACGAAAATGTGTGTCATTCGACCCCTATCCACATCTCCATATATCCTAGGTAGTGGTCGAAGGTTCGAATCCTGCCGAATGACACACATTTTCGTAACAAAATTTATCGTAAATAATCAGGCCGATAGAAATAAACATAGAATACTGTTTGATTATGAACAGAATATCTACTTAAATACGAGTATCGATCAAAAATAATATTCAGACAAATCATTTAAAATTGTCGGTTGTTTAAAAACCATTTCGTTAATCTTCGTCAATTTCCATAGGGCGGTCTGAAATATAAAATATAATAAAAATAAACAAATAGTGTTAAAAATAAGTACATTTTTAAATTCAAAACTTTTATTCTTTCCTATATATATATATATATATATATATATATATATATATATATATATATATATACTAACAGTATAGCCCGGCGTTGCTTGGGTGTAATGAATGCTTTAAAGCTACTCATGGTCCTGGAGCTCAGACTCTTTGGACGTTGGCACAAAAGACTAAAATGTCTCCAGTTAAAGCAAAACTGTAGAGTGAAAGAAAAATGAATGGATGTAAGTCAAATTTTGATTTCCTGGTATCGATTTATACATATATATATTATCAATTTTCTGCACTATTGTCAGAGCTGCAACCTTGAAACTTCTGAATATCGTTTCTTATGTCTTTGTCGATGAGTGTATCAAATTTGATCAAAATCGGACCACTCCTTCTATAAACCAATTTTTTCGATTATCTATTTTTGATATTTATCAGGGGTACCTCGACACAAAACCTACCTAAGAACACTCGCAGACAGACGCTTATAGTACAATTTTGTAAATTTTCATGAAAATCTGTTCAGCCGTTTCGGAGTCTATAGTTAACGGATATACACACACACACACACACACACAAAGTTCCATTTATAAATAAGTTTATATATATATATATATATATATATATATATATATATATATATATATATGATTTAAATGAAAAAAAAACTCTTCACTGTATATATTTAACACGCTAAAATTTCCCCATTTTTCTGACACACGCCGATAGCTTAGAGAATCGGCCCAAATCGGTCGGGTTTCGATCCCGGCTGAAAGCAAGTGAATGTCAAGCCACACTGATCAGCTGGGATACAGCAAAACACGCTTGTACGTGGATGACTAATAATAAAATACTAGCTGTATGGCCCAGTGTTGCTCGGCGTTTTTAGGGCTTATCTGGTAAGGTCAAGTGCTTATTCGAAAAGCTCCAGTATGAGGTAGCCGTGACGCGTAAGTTAAAAAAATGATGCAAAGTAAGTATTGGTTTTTGTTGTATGGGAGCAAGCATTATAGAAGACTGTAATGTGATGCGATGACCTTTTGACGGAGAAGTGGCTGTATTGTCGCTGCAACGTCGAAGGGATTGACACCTTATAGAAAACGTGAAATTGTTATGGCATATGATAAGGTAGAATTTACAAAAAAGACAGAATTTTTGTTGGAATACAACAAAGCGTTTCTAAAAAATAAACGATCGTAAAAAGCAACATTTTCCATGAATTTTTGCAGCACCCTGTTTGTCAGTTGAAATTTTTGTTCTAATATAAAGACCTTGATCGACCAGTGACCCGATTTTGGTTGAGTTTGAGTGAAGCCTCTTGGAGAAATGCATAAAAAGGCGCAAAAGACCACCCGAAATTATGCTTGTCGTTGATTTTTGAAGACCTTGATCTACAAGTTAACCGGTTTTAGTTGAACTCGCATAAAGCCTCTCAGAGAAGAGTTTGTAAATTTTAAGCATTTCAGTTATTTCTGCCGTAACCTGTAAATTGATTCGAAAACCAAATCAAAGATTTATATCATAATCGACAAGTGACCCAATAATCGAACCAAGGATTTCGGAGGAGTAGTGTTCGTTAGAATGGAGACACACAAACATGTACACAAACAGACAGACAGACATATCCATTTTATATATATAAATACATATGCAAAGTTTAATGCAAAGAATGTGTCCCTTTAGCTAAGCAGGTTCATGCCGACTTCGAAGTTTCATGAAGAAACCGTTATGATGTCATCACTCATCGGGGCTGGGCTTCTTCGATCAGCTCGAAGAAGCGCAGACCTGATGAGTGATGACGGTGTCCTCATGAAACTTCGAAGTTGACATGAACCATCTAAGCTAAAGGGACAACTTCTTTGAATTAAACTTATCAACGCTCCTTCGCCACCCCTATATCAAGGACTTTACGATAAAAAATAAAACCTGATTGCCAAAATACATTTTATCAATAAATCTGCTGAAAAAAAGAACAATCTTGGCGCTAAACATTTTCACAGCTCAACACTATATATATATATATATATAAAGTTGGTCGACCGATTATACCAGAATAAATACATATGACGCATAAATCTATCTAATCTGTAGATTTATTTTACCGACAGTGACATATGAAACCCTGGTTTCTGTATCAACATTCACCCCCTAACCACCGCTCTTCATACAAGACAGCTACGGAGCCACGTTCACCAATCAACAACGATTGGCACGTGACGTCAGGGAATGCAATTTGCAACCCAGGGACGGACGAAGGTGGGTCGTGTTTGCAGCCTGATCTCTGCCCTGTCTCTTCCTGCCAACCCTGGTGACGTCAGTTGACCTCAGGGGTCAGCGGCCACCCTGCCTACGGCAAAGCACCTGCTGAGCTAGCTGCGATTGGAAATAAAGATGTAATGATGTACGAAATCTCTGTACAGACACCCACCCACCCGAAGCTCGACTGCGACCATTGAATTCCACGAAACCAACAAACTTGCGAGATATTCACCGGAGATATGCCCCGGCCTTAATAATGACGTGTTGTCGGCGCGTTAGAGGCTGGTAAATTGAGACGTTGCCTCTGATTGGATTGTCGGCTGCATGCCTTGCCACTATTTCTGTTCAATTTCTCAGCACGTTTCTCTTTTGCCGCATGACAAAAGAACGTCTTTCGAATGAAAGGTGAAGGCGATGCTGTTGGATTTGATGTTGTTGTGGTCGAAAGCGGAATATGATTATTAGAGGGACAGCAATCTTGCAACACAGTGCAGTAAGGCTGGTCACTCGTTTCTAAATGTATTAGGTTGGTTAGATAATCTATGTTGCAGATGCCCGCTCAGGCACATTCTGTGTTTACTAAACACGGACAAAGTCCACTTGTGAATTATGCTGCAGATATGCGCCTCAGGCCCGAGTATAATCTGGTTTTATCAACAGGTTTAACAAGGCCATACCTCAGATATTTGGTCAGGGGGACATATTTATATAGAAAGAGGTGTTAACCAGTCTCTGTTGAAAACCTTTTCTCAGTCACGTTTGTGTTTGTTCAAAACCCACACAACAAATCTGTATAACTACAACATTGTTGACCGGGCATTAGTTACTGTTTCAAGGAACCTGGTGTAATCAACATAATCTGGCGTAATCAAGAATTTTAACAAAGCTAGTTCGTTCAAGCGCTCACTTCCGATGACTTGTGAGCACAATCATTCATCTAGATGCGATGGGGTGATGAAAACCTGTCGATTCGCCTTTCTCTACAAAATCAGAAATTCAATGACAAAACACCAGTATTTCAACCAGGACAATCTCCCCAAAGATGAAGGAGAAACTAGAAGCAACAGAAATGTGGTTCTACTTTCCGTCTTCTGTTAAAACACTTCCTAGGTATTTAAATTTCAGTATCACCAATTTGTAAATTGCGTGTTCTTCTGTTCAGTTTGCTAACAACCTTCCATTCTGTCTTCTCGCAATTGATGTATAGTCCTTTTTATTAACTTTATTTCACTACATTCTGTAGGAGTTCTGGTATAAGAATACTGCGCTTAGAAAATCTTCATGTGGTCCGCTTTAATTCATTCAGTCGTGATAACAAGGAAAGCGTGCCCATCAGAGCAATTGCCATGAAAATATTTATAGAGAAAACAGATGGGAAAACACGTTTAGCTTTTTGAAACTGACTAGAGTCGAGATGTCATGTCAGTACCGATAATATGACAACCCTTTACTTTGGATTTTTTCGCAAATCTCGAGATATATAGCCGGAGCACCAGAACCGCTAAGCGAGCAATATCCAATGCACGGACGAATGGTAGATTTATAAATGTGCCAGATGAATTCTGACAAGAAAGGTTTTCTTGCGCAAAATGGTGAACTAACCGTCTTAGCAGTAATTAATCGCAATTGTTTTTTCGGTTTACGCTATTTTGCACATCATGACATTTTGCTGCGGTAAATATTTTGTAAATCTAGAGCTGGGGTAGAGCTATTTTTCGAAAACGGGACGGTGGGGTTGTTGCACTCTGACTTCGTTTCGGCCTTGTGCAAAGTAAAGGTGGCAAGGGAATAATGTTTGTCCTCGCGCGAGAGGAAGAGTCAGATAACTTTTTTTATTGTCACTATAACAATAGATAAATACATTATCTAAAACCTGAGCCAGTAGATACACGCATGCGTGTCAGTTGTGGCATCGTTTCTTTTTCTTTCTTTCTTTTTCTTTTTTTTTTTTTCCTTTTTTTTTTTTTTTTTTTTTTTTTTTTTTTGGCAGCTTAGATATAGTCACTTACTCACCGGCGAAATGTGCCTCCCTGTGTCTCTTCTACAAATATTTCACGGCTTCCACTTCGATGAACTTAGCTCACTGGTGTCCCCTATATATAAATTTACTCGAGACACAAGTTTAATAAATGGGTCCCGCCATTTTACTGTGAAACCAATAAATTGTAAATGCAAATTCAACTCCAGCAGCATCTTTTCTCGCACTTTCCGCCTGTGGAATTCCCTTCCGTTTACATGCTTTCCAGACAACTCCAAGAATCTAAATGTAAAATCAATAGTCATCTCCTATCTCACTAAACTGTATCCTCTCTCTCATACTACTTTCTCTGTCCACTCCACTTTCATCGGTATTCTCATTTTTCTCTTACCCACTTCCTGACACCCCCTATAATTTGTCACTCTTTCTCATGACTTTTTCCTATCTAACCCCCTGTAAAATAGTGGCAATAAAATGCCTTGCTTGGGGCGATATGATTATAAAATATATATATATATATTATATATATATATATATATATATATATATATATAAATCTAAACTCATTTATAAATGGAACTTTGTGTGTGTGTGTGTGTGTGTGTGTGTGTGTGTGTGTGTGTGTGTGTGTGTGTGTGTCCATTACCTATAGACTCCGAAACGGTTGAACCGATTTTCTTGAAAATTTACACAGTTGTACTATAAGCGTCTGCGAGTGTTCTTAGCTAGGTTTTGTGTCGCGGTACCCCAGATAAATATCGAAAATCGATAATCGAAGAAAAGGGTTATAGAAAGACTGGTCCGATTTTAATCAAATTTGATACACTCATAGACAAAAACATAAAAAACGATATTCAGAAGTTTCAAGGTTGCAGTTCTTACAATAGTGAAAAAAATAGATATTTTATATATATATATATATATAAAGGCAAGATGTTTGTGTGTGTGTCTGTTTATCTGCCTCTATGTCTGTATTTTTTCAGCCCTTTTCTTTTAGTTTCTGCTTCGGATTTGGCTTTAAGTAGGTATAATTGTAGTTCTTAGTCTCAACCATGATACCATTTACTCAGAGGACTTATTTAGGCTTCAAAATTCAGTTTACGACGAGAAAAACTGATTTGATATCGATACCAGGAAATCAAAATTTGGCTGAGCTCCAGGACCATGGATTAGTTTTAAAGCTTTCATTACACCCGAGCAACGCCAGGCTATACTGCTAGCATATATATATATATATATATATATATATATATATATATATATATATATAAGTTATTAAGAATCTTTTTGACGATCTATGAAGAATCTAATCACAGAAAAAAAAAGCAAACTAACACAGAAACCAAAATGCAAAATAAATATTTTGATGGAAAAAATAATAAAATAGAAAATAAAATGAATTGTCATAACAAGATTTTATTTTCGGATTTGGAACTGTCAAAATTTGATATGTACGGCTGTCCAAACGGGTAATAATATCTACATGTGTACATAAAAATATGTTTATGTTTTCTATTGATCAACTTACATAAAATATATACGTGAATATACGGTCGTGTGTATATGCGTGTGCGACGAGGAAACCGAAAAGTTATGGCCTGACTATGAAGGGATTACTTTGAACCTGGAAATATTAATGCTATTTCGTATATTTACCCCGCAGTTCAACGTACTTGACAAATATGTTTCTAAGGATACCGTGGACTCAACATGTGAGCAACAACGAAGTTTTAGAAAAAAATGAAAAAGAAACTTGTAATTAACATAAAGAACAGACAGGTGAAATTTCTAGGGCATATAATGAGGAGAGAGGGTTCGAGAATTTTGATACTCACAGGACGCATTGAATGCAAGAGGAAAAGATGAAAACAACTCGTAACCTATTTAAATGGATGGCGGAACAGATTTTAGGAGAAATAACAAAAACACAAAATTTATTAGCTACAAATGACAGAAATTGTTGGATGCCTTGATCACCTCGGTCCTGAAGAAAAACGTTGCATAGAAGATCCCTTGTTTTCTTTTTTAAAACCAATGTACTGATGATGCAGAGGGCTATGCCGATGACATAGATATTTATGGTTGGGATAAAAATGTTTTTGAACAAAAAAACAGTATCATTTCAAGAAACAAGACTGAAGATAAACTTTTCCAAAACAGAATCTATGATCTGGATTTGTAATGAACGTTGTCAAAAGAAAAAAAATCCCTGAAGCCATCATAACATTTCAGAATATAAAATTAACAAATAATCAGTCAGTTAAGTGCCATACGTGATTCAAGCTTCGGCGATCATATCTCGAAAGAGACAGAACTGACAGGGGAAAAGATTACCCCGCAGTAGGTTGCCATTATTTTCTGCGGTAGACTGGTTTCCAGCCAAGGCTATAGACCCAATCTGTCTTGTTATTATCCCTATAACTGAAAAAAAAGACGGATTAAAACCTTTCCCAAGGGCATTTGCGCGTAAGTGTATGCAAAGAATTCAACTGGAATTCGAACTCGGTTCCCCAATTTCTCGTTCCGAGCCGATAGTCACTGCTCCATGCTACATGTTTGTATGGATCAGTTGTATCGTCAATTTTGTTGTATAGAAAATTTAGTATAGGATAGAAGGAAATCGAATAGAATTTTCTGTGCGAGGCATAGTTTCGACTAAAACGGTAAACACGATAAAACTGGATCACTTAAGCACATTTAACTCAAAAAGAATATGGTTTTCGAGTAAACCTGAATGGGTGAATATGGATAAAGGCAAACAGAACTTTGCTTAATTGTGAAGCTTCCCGCAGTCGAGTGGTCAAAGTACGCTGTATAGGGCGGTGGTGTCTCCTGCAAAGAGGGACATAGCATCAAATGCTGTCGAAAGACATTTTCTGTTGAAGGTTTCTCGCACGCGCAGACCGGTAGACGAAATAAACACTGTTGAAAATACTGAGTGTCTTCTCAAATACGGGTATCCACTAAATATAATGGTTGAAATATATATATATATATATATATATATATATATATATATATATATATATATATATATATACTTGTTAATACTGAACAATACACTGTTCATCAAATGAACTGTTCTGGTGTCCAGTTTTTGTGCTCTCTTCCCCATGCTAGTTACTTCTTCTTACTGGATGGCCGAAGCAAAGGATTCCTGGCTGCCTTGTAAAATTTTGAAAAGTAATAATAACAAAAGAACCATTCTATATTCATTTAGAATTATCCACTTAGCAATAAATACTAAAAATAATATGAAATACATCATTTTTTTAAAAACGTCTGTAGCCTAATAATTACGGCTGGTGGTATATATATATATATATATATATATATATATATATACCGACTGACACTAAATCGATCGAGTTTCGATCCCGGCTACAGGCGAGTGGATGTGTCTAGTCACACTGATGAGCTGTGATACAGCGAAACGGGCTTATATGTGGATGACTAATATATATATATATAATCCCTTGCTTTCTTTTTCAAGACCACTGTACTGATGATGCAGAAGGGTATGCCGATGACATAGATATTTATGGTGGTGGTGGTGGTGTGTGTGTGTTACTTCAAACCTTAATTTTAGCGGATATCCGTATTTGAGTAAACGTTCCCTTTTTTTAAATAGTGTCTATTTTATCTACTGGCTTGTACATACGAGAAAACTTATAAAAGAACCTCTCCTTTACAGAAGGAAACAACATACTATCTGGCGTGCTTTAACCCCTCGGATATGAAAAGCTTCACAATATATATATATATATATATATATATATATATATATATATATATATACATACATATATAATGTTGTCATAATGTTTAACGCCAAGATTGATGTTTTTTCAGAGGTTTACAATGAAAAAAGTTATTTTGGCAAGAAACAGGTTTTTTGTCGTAAAGTGCTCGGTATCGGGATAGAGACATAGCCTTAATTGGAAGTAGATCCTGTATATATATATATATATATATATATATATATATATATATATATATATATAGTGATGGTTTAATTACTTAGTTTCTGGTCATAATAAGATTAGACCAGTGTACATTTGTATTAAAAAGTGTTCAATACAATTATTGTAGAACTTTTGAATATTTTCCATTTGTAAGGGAGTTATTACTCAACCTAGGTTTCTACCATGACTGGTATCTTCAGGCAATTTTCAATAACTTATTGAATAAGACACCGCTCATGGTAGAAACCTAGGTTGCGTAATAACTCGTTTAGAAATGGAATATATATATATATATATATATATATATATATATATATATATATATATATATATATATAACTTTTATTTCCGCCTGATGCATGAAACTCTGAGTAGCGGATTTCGGCATTATTGAATTAACAATATTATTATATTATAATTAAGCTTTGTTGACTTTGGCATTGATTCCCCGGTTTATTTCATATTTTAAGCTCTAGCTATTATTCTTAAAAGACGCTGTGTGGACTTTTTTTCATTGCTCAAAGAAAGCAATGTCGTATTTTGAAAGGAAAGTTTTTTTTAGTTTTTTTAATTATCTATTTATTCTTATATTTTCGTTTTTATTATATTATAATTTTTGTTATATTATTTTGCATTTATAATTTTGAATTCTAAAAAATATTTATTTTTTACGATAATTCGTTTTATCCATCGACTGTTTTACTTTTAATTTTGAAAATAAGTGTTAGAATCACGCAAGTACAAAAATTGAAATACCTAGGAAGTGTCATAACTGGAGATGGAAAGTGCGACACGGAGATCCGAAGGTGAATTGGCATGGCAAAGGACACGGTCCAGAAGCTAAGCAAAGTACTAACACACAGGAAAATCTCACTGGAAACAAAGAAAAGAGTGCTGGACTGCTACGTAATGTCAGTTTTTCAATACGGCAGTGAATGCTGGACAATATCATCGAAAATGAGGACAAAGCTGGAAGCAGCGGAAACGTGGTCCTACAGAAGGATGCTGCGGATATCGTGGACTGAGCATGCAAGCAAGGATGAGGAGTTGGAAAGAATGGCAACAAAAAGGAAATTGATACTGAGCATCAGGAAGAGACAAATGAAGTTCCTGGGACACGCAATGAGGAAGGAGAGCCTGGAGAACCTGATACTGACTGGACAGATAGAAGGAAAGAGAGACAGAGGAAGGCAGCGGATAACATATTTGCAGGGCCTGATCAGGTGGTTGACGGAACGGGGGTTGACAGGAGTAACGGGAGCAAACATACTAGGAGCCACAAGGGATAGGGAGACGTGGAGGGCAGGGCACATAGAAGAAGAAGATGAAGAAGCAAGTTTAATTTATTAAGCAAGTCTCACTAAAAATTATTACATTAATAGCATTCAATACCCTGTGTTTGTTAAATTACTCATACATTGGCATGAATCATTCTAATCTGTTTAAGCGTAATATTTCCTTTTTAGGAATGAGGGTCTAAATTTCGAAATTGAACAAAAGGCATACGTAACGTTTACAGTATTTACATTATTCGGACTATTGTCCTTATCTTTGTTGCCATTTATACGACGTTTCGGCTGTTCTACGTTCCGGCTTTCTTCAGGTGCTAGGAATTTCGAACCGAACCCTTTATTACAATCACTGGGAAATATCATCCTCATTCATTGCGTAAAGCCTCAACTGGAAGTCATGGGTTATCTCCCACTCACCCTGCAAGTTACTTGTTCACCAATGCTGTATCCTGGTATTGAACTCACAACTCTAAGAATCAAGTCGGGAACTAACCAGCGTCTATATCCACTGAGCCATGTGCCCTCAAGGAATGAGGATGATATATTCCAATGATTGTAATAAAGGATTCGAAATTTCTAACCTGAAGAAGGCCGGAGCGTACAACGGTCGAAACGTCGTACAAATGGCAACAAAGTTGAGGAGAATAGTCCGAATAATGTAAATACTGTAAATATTACCTCATCGCAGAAATATTGACAAATACGAAGTATTTGTTTTGTTGTTTATCTCTGACTGTTCAGTATAGTCGATTTCCTTCCCTATCATTTATCATTCAAACATTTTTGTTTTGTTTTGTTTTAACCTATAATTTTATTCTTTTATCCTTTTCTTATTGATTGATCGGAACATTTTTGGTTTAATGAAAACATTTTTAAATTTGTCGCTAAAGCGTTTCGAATCCTAAAATTATTTTATTTATTTTCTAACTTTTTATTGCTTCAGATTAATCAATTTTTAACAACAAAATTAATAATAATAGATTTTTGCCTATAATTGATAAAAATATTATAGTTATATTCTTTTCTTATTTATTAATTTCTATTATTATCATTTAAAATATGATAGTATTTTTTAAATGCTACATTTGATGACTAACTGTTCACTCCGACATCCAGTATATATATATATATATATATATATATATATATATATATATATATGTGGTTAAATAAAATAAAGACAAGACGAAAACTATTTTAAATCGTCTACGCGTTTCGTCCTGTGATGAACTTTATCAAGGCAAAAAGACGAAATGAGCTTTATTAACAGTATTTCTTTTGTAGTGGTTGTATATATTATGTGCCTTTCTTTTTGCTTTGTAAATAAAGTGATAGAGGTAATGCAAGTTTCTGAACGTGCTTTCTACGTATTTTTCTTCTTTTGTTAAATATTGGGGGCTGCATATTCTTAATGCTCTTAAAAACAAACCTATAATAATAACAGATTTGATTTTGTAATGCCCCATATATATATATATATATATATATATATATATGGGGCATTGTGGGCTCTGGATAGAGGATAGTTCTATTGATGTCTGTCTCCAATACTCCTAGATTGTGGCTCCAAGTTGCCATATCCCATTAAACCGTGCAAAACGCGGTTGAGATAAGTGTTTTTAACATGGGACAGCAGTGGGTGAAGGATCTCGACGCAAGTCACCGGTCAAGACCTAAGACTTGGTCGCGACTTTGTGTTCGTTATAGTTCATCTAGCTACAAAGGCCACATGTTTGCGACCAAGACGAGTAACCTAGGACATTTGCAGGAAAGGGATGGGTAACGTCAGGTTAAAACGCCCAAGACACCACATAATGAGTATTAAAAAAAAAGCCCAGGCTCTAGCACACAGCCGCAAGAGATAGAGAAGAATGCTAGACCGCTCATCTCGTCGGCGCTCCAACGACTCCTTTCAATGTTAAAGGCGAAATTATTCTTACTATATATATATATATATACTTCATTTTTCTATGGACAATTCGTGCAATCATTTTACTTTCTTTAATCAAGTGTGGAACGATAACCGTTTAAGTTCATTGATGATATTTATTCTCTCTTCGTTTTTTCTTTTGTTATTTTCAACAAGTGTAGTTCTATTTTTTCACTTGTCCTTTTTAACTGTGTCTGTTTTTATTCCATTACTTAGTAATATTAGTAGATAGGTTTGTCTATCGTCTGATTCATATTCCTCCTCTTTTTTGTTACCAGGCGTACAGATTTATTCCTTGTTTCTCGTTTAGGGTTAGGTATCCGGTTCTTTCTTATACTTCAACTCTATACTTTCGACGTCTCTGCCTGAACTCTGAAATTTTATTCACTAATTAAATCTTGACCTCTTCAAATCTACAATTAGGTGTTATCTTATAGTCCTAAGAACTTTACTTTCTTACCCTAATACAACTCTACTCAGTAACCTTCTATCTTGAACGGCTTCTGTGTTTTGTATTGGGTGAACATTAATTAAAATGTAAAGTTTATACAAACATCTGCTTACTAAACATATCTATTTTCGTTTACTAAACATGACATCTGCTTTCGTTTACTAAACATGATATCTGTTTTCGTTTACTAAACATGATATCTGTTTTCGTTTACTAGATATGACATCTGTTTTCATTTACTAAACATGATATCTGTTTTCATTTACTAAACATGACATCTGTTTTCGTTTACTAGATATGACATCTGTTTTCATTTACTAAACATGATATCTGTTTTCATCTACTAAACATGATATCTGTTTTCGTTTACTAAACATGATATCTGTTTTCGTTTATTAACATGATATCTGTTTTCATTTACGAAACATGATATCTGTTTTCATTTACTAGATATGACATCTGTTTTCATTTACTAAACATGACATCAGTTTTCATTTACTAAACATGACATCAGTTTTCATTTACTAAACATGACATCAGTTTTCATTTACTAAACATAACATCTGTTTTCATTTACTAAACATGACATCTGTTTTCGTTTACTAAACATGACATCTGTTTTCATTTACTAAACATGACATCTGTTTTCATTTACTAAACATGACATCTGTTTTCGTTTACTAAACATGACATCTGTTTTCATTTACTAAACATGACATCTGTTTTCGTTTACTAAACATGACATCTGTTTTCGTTTACTAAACATGACATCTGTTTTCATTTACTAAACATGACATCTGTTTTCGTTTACTAAACATGACATCTGTTTCGTTTACTAAACATGATATCTGTTTTCGTTTACTAAACATGACATCTGTTTTAATTTACTAAACATGACATCTGTTTTCGTTTACTAAACATGACATCTGTTTTCGTTTACTAAACATGGCATCTGTTTTCGTTTACTAAACATGACATCTGTTTTCGTTTACTAAATATGATGTTAACTTAAACATGTATTTCTTTCATTTTTGTTTACTCCGTCTCTCTTTTGAAAGCAAATTTTCCTCCAATCCGCACCAAAGTATCTACACAAGAAGAGGAGCGGATTCCCTGTATTGTTTTGCGGAAGTCAATTAGTCAGTTAAGTGCCAAACGGATACACGCTTTGGGCAATCATGTCTCGAAAGAGACATGACTGACTGGAAGATTTCCCCGCAGTAGGTTGCCATTGCTTTCTGCGGTAGATTGATTACAAATCAAGAACCCAATCTGTTCTATTATTCAACCCATAACTGGAGAGAAGAGACGGATTAGTACCTTTCCCAAGGGTATGTGTGAGTAAGTGAATGCACGGGATTTAACTGGAATTCGAAATCGGCACACTGATTTGTCGTTCAGAGTCGATGTCCACTGCACCACAACGCACATCCGTTTTGTGGAAGACAATGCGATAAAGTCACAGTCTTTACCCTTTTGCATGATTGAGAGTTGACCTTCAAGTCGTTGCCATCTTTTTTCTTCGGGGGACAAAAAAAATGAGCTGAAAATTGAAGGGAAAGAGAGCGGACGCCTCCAATATTTGGCATCGTGTTCATCCTGTCATCAGAAGCGAGGTGAAGCGGTAGAAAGTTTTTGTTGGATCGCGGTCAAAAGACACGGTCTGAATGGCATGAAAAGGAAGATATCGAGCCAGGACAGCACCCTGGCCGCTGTCAGTAACAGCCATAAAAACACGCTTCCAACACCGCTGAGGTTCTACCCTTCCTGTTCTGACACTTTTCCTTTCCTGGGGTTCTCTAGTTACATCACGCACACACACGCATATATATATATATATATATATATAGAAGAAAAAGAGGGAGGAAAGAAGGGGATCTATAAAAGAAAACAAGTGGACAAGAAGTAACAAAAAAAAAAAAAAGGTAGACAGTTGTTCTTGAAGGCTAAAGGTCTCGCTCCGACCGTATTTCTATTTAGAATGAGAGTATCTGCGTAAACTTCGATCTCCACTGCGTTCAGAGTATTGAAAGGGGAAAAAAGGGGGCTTGAAGTTTTCCAAACACCCTCATTGAAAACGATAAAAGAAGAAAACAGTGAACACGGACCTTTTATATTCTTTTGGAAGCGGGAGACTTTTCGGGCTTTTATCCGTTTTCGCATGATCGACTTTGCTCTCTTTTCCCGTCTTTACCACTTTTTCTTGCCTCACTTAGAACCCGCCTCACCTACACCGTATAACGAAAAGATATTTTTCTCCAATATTGGGAAATATTTACCAGGTTCTTGCCGAGTCCTCACCCAAACAGCGAAAGTACGTAGACTAAGAATAATACTTGTCGAGTCCAGCCTAGACGTCTTTTTAGTCTATGTGTTGACCTTAAAAAGACCAATATCTACGAGTCGTGGAGTTTTGATTCACAGGGATTCGAAAGAACAGATATTGTTCAAGAAAATAAAAATGTCTGCATGCGTATTATTTATTGTTCTCTATTGAGCACGATTCGTTCAAGTGTATGATAAGCTAAAAAGAGGTTGTAGTTTTCGGCAAGTTTATCTATCTCACTTGTCCTGCTGTTTGGAGACTGGAAGAAAGTTGTGTATACATAAAGTAACAGAAATCTTTTTACCATTGGTTATTCATATATAATATGTAATAGCGTTAAAAGCAAAAATTATGGACACAATATTAGTAGTAATTTTATATTGAATTTTTCTTAGATAAAGCATCGTTAACCATTATTAAATTTTTAACACGTAGTTCTTTCATGTTAACTTCAATTTCTTTTCATTGCAACGACACAGATCTTCATTCGCCAGCCATTAGTATTAATATTACGTTCAATATTTATTAGATTAGAATTTTCTTGCAATACGTTCGTGTGTTGAAATTATCACATATTTAGTGTTGTTGAATATATCGCTAACATTTTTTGTCGAGATTTACAAACACGACAAGAGAAAGCCGGAAACCACATCCTAAACAGGAAACAAGGGATAAGCCTCTTCACGTGTTCAATAGACGTGGGTGGAGTGTGAACCGGGCGATAGTTTAGTCTATCTACTCCAATTAATCTACTTCTTTACCTTATATTTTATCAGAATGAAATGGATATAAAGACTTAAAAAATATGCAAAAAAAATATTTAGTTTTATTAAATAGCTATTTGTTATTTTAATCATTATTTTTTTAAATAGTGGGAGAATTTTGCATCTTAAATAATAAATAATAAAATTTAATAAATTTAATAATTTAAATAATAAAATTCTCCCCGCCCCCACAAAAAAAAAAGAAAATGAAGTAAAATTTATTGTACTAACCTAAGCCCCCTAATAAAACCATCCGTAATTTGTGCCCCCTTATTTCTTTGCACTTCTTTCTAAAATTTGGCTGTTCTCGCTCGATCACCGAAGTTAAGCAACGTTGAGCCTGATCAGTACTTAGATGGGTGACCGCTTGGGAATACCAAGTGTTGTAAGCGTTTAGTGACGGATGTGCGTTGTGGTGCATTGGATATCGGTTCGGAAAGAGAAATCGGTGAACCGAGTTCGAATTCCAGTTGAATACCCTGCATTCACTTTAGCACTAGTACCCTTGGGAAAGATATTAAACCGTCCCTTTCCCCCAGTTATGGGTTAAATAACAGGGTAGGACTTGCGGACCCTGCCCTTATAAACAAAAATCTCAGTGAATCTTGATACTCGAAAAGAAAAATGATTTACTAGACACAAAACTTATATAAAAAAAAAACAACGATAAATTGTTGAAAGAAAAAGTTATTACCAGCAATAAATAAATAAAATTTAGTTGGCTATAAATGACCCGCCGAGGTTGATATGCCATAAAAACAAAACAACCAACCAACCAACTAAAATTTGGTTTTGATCGGTCAATACATGGCTATTTTAGAGGGTGACGGACAAACAGATTAACAGAAGTCTCAGAATCTTTTAAATATATATATATATATATATATATATGTATGTGTGTGTGTGTGTGTGTGTGTGTGTGTGCGAATGTAAATAAGTATATATATGCGAAGATACACATCAATATATGAATATTTATCAGGTGGTAATAGACCACTGCTCAATGCAATATAACAGAGACATTCTTTATTTTTTATTCTTAAAAAGAAGAATTCATTCAAACGCCTTGTCACCAATAGAAACAAACTAATGACCTTTCAGTGCACGATTTATAAAAATTGGACCCTGAATAATAATAATTAAAATAATAATACTTTTTGCTCCCACAATTTTAATTTCCTATTCCATTTTTTAGTTTCGGTATAAACCCAAATCAATTATTATTATTTTTTAATCATATCACCCCGAGCAAGGCGGTAACGCCATTGATGCGCAGGGGGCTACGTAAGAGTGAAAACAATGGAAAAGAGAAAGCCGGAAACCACATCCTAAACAAGGAACAAGGGATGCGCCCTCTTCACCTGTCGAATATACGTGGGTGGAGTGTGAACCGGGTGATAGTTTAGTCTATCTACTCCAATTGAAAAAAAAAGAAGAAAAGAGTAAAAAGATTGGAAAAGAGAAAGCCAGAAACCACATCCTAAACAGGGAACAAGGGATAAGCCTCTTCACCTATTCAATAAACGTGGGTGGAGTGTGAACCGGGTGATAGTTTATTCTATCTACTCCAATTGAAAAAAAAAAAGAAAAGAGTAAAAAGATTGGAAAAGAGAAAGCCAGAAACGACATCCTAAACAGGGAACAAGGGATAAGCCTCTTCACCTGTTCAATAGACGTGGGTGGAGTGTGAACCGCGCGATAGTTTGGTCTACATTTAAATGAAAATATTCGCAAACCCGTTTTACAATCTATAAGGAACTTAACTTAAAGAACGCTAATAGTTAAAATAATAACTGAAATCGAAAAACGGGCAATTCATAATATGCACCAGATGATTGCATAATGCAATTTGAGTCTTGTTTAAAACGTAGGATAATATGGATATATACAAACTTATATATATATATATATATATATATATATATATATATATATATATATACGAGGCTCGTTCAATCAATAAGGTGAATTTTTCGGTATAAGAACTTCTAATCCAGATAAAAGCTTACTTTTTTAAAAATTTTTCAACGTAGTCTCTCAGCAGTGTCACACACATTTCCTATCTGTGCACAAGCTTCGGTATTCCCTCAGCGTAAAAATCTTTGGACTGATGTCTCAACCAATCGCTCACAGCACTTTTGACTTCATCGTCACTTTCAAACTTCGTTCTTCTCGTGAACGCTTTCAAGGGACCAAACAGGTGAAAGTTTGAAGGTGCATGGTCTGGGCTGTAAGGGGGATGAGTGAGCAGTTCTCAGCCCAGCTCGTTGATGGTCTGCACCGTTTGGGCTGCTGCGTGAGTCATTTCGTTGTCTTAATGAGTAGGCAAGGTCATCATGGACAGTTTTGTGGGATGTCCCATAAGATAGGCTCAAAGATCTTGTAATGTTATCCACTGTCACCCTTCTGTCAGACTGAATGAGGTCATTGATTGATTCGATCACCTCAGGAGACCTCACTTCTGTAGGCCTCCCACGCGTGTCTTCATCCTCAACCTTACTCCGCCCTTTAAACAATTTAGCCCACTTGTAGACATTTTTTGCTGAAAAATGTAGCACTATACTCAGTTGACATTCTCTTATGAATTTCAACTGGTTTGCACCCTTAAGCAACCAAAAACTTGATAACTAACGTCTGTTCAATCCAGGAGCATGCTTCTTGGTCGGCCATCTATGTTAATCTCCAAAACTCTCAAAGTTTTTTTCAATCTGCCAAAAAAATAAATCCTTTCAAAAATGAAGTAAAGGAAAAAAAATAAACTTCTATCTGTATTAAAAGTCCTTATACCGAAAAATTCACCGTTTTTATTGAATGACACTCGTGTATATATATATATATATATATATATATATATATATATATATACACGCATAAAATTAAATTTGTTTCTTAATTAAAATTAATATATTTTACATTGCGACTTGGAAATTTTTATATTTCGAGATTTTTACCTCGTCATCATGTGTAACCCTATTTCCAAGTGAAAAAAATATACTTCTTGCTTTAATACAACGGAGCGAGGGAAATTATTATTAGTGGTATCGTTGATTTTGCAGTTTATTGTAATTCGCGATGTGAACTCTGCTTAAAAAAGATACTTAATGCTTATGTACTTGTAAAATCTGCAAAATAAAGAAATTAACTGGAAATTGGGGAAAAAGAAAAAAGTATTTTTTCCCATTGTATTCGGAAACGATTTTTTGCTCGGTAAAAATGGAAGACAAAGATAGTCAAAACAAGGCTGTCAGGACTTTTAATGGGGTTAAGTTAAGATCAAATCCTTACTTCCCACATTTGCTGGGAAAGGATTTGAAAGTTTGAAAACTTAAAATGATGTAATTAAGGAGAAGAGAACGAAAAGGAAATTACGTCATATGAGGTGTTGTTGCCTCATTGGTTGAACCAAGGGCATGATATAATTCCACCGTGAATTGTGTAGGTGGAAGAAATCTCATTGGTCAAAGTAGATACCTGGTGTTCGTCATCCATCCCCTAAGTGAATTAGGGACAAGTATAAAAATCGAGACCTCAGTGAGAAAAATCAGTAGAGATTTGAGTAGTTTGAAATTGCAATCGAGATGTAACGACTGAGGGAAAAGCGTTCCCAACTAGAGGCCACGATCCAGGAACTAGTCGCGTTCCATAGAGCTCCGGGTTGAAAATGTAAAGAAACCGCCGGTCAACTTAAAGAGTTAGTCGAATACTGTGCCTCCGATAGAGTCCTAGCTAAAGATCTTTAGAGTTAAACTAGCTGAAAAGAGAATTTTTATTGTCGAACGAAGGAGACAAAACGAATCTACTATCATCACCAGAATGACCAAAATTCTGCCGTTTCCGTGACGCTTCGGTAAAGAGCCAAGTAGTTTCAGAGCTGCTAAGCAACAAAGACCAGACGACCGTACCACCGCTGTCGCCACAGACCCCACGTCGCTCTCCTTCAGCTATTCCGTAAAGCTTCGGTAAAGAACTGTGAAAAGACTTGTTTTTATTTGGAAAATTGAAATCTCTGATTATTCTTAACGAAACTTCGCACTGTTATGAAAATATATTTTTTATTTGGAAAATCGGAAGTTCTGATTACTTAAACGAATCTTTATCTCCATTGTAAACTTTGAAATTCGACGATTGTACATTCTGCTTTTATTGATAATTATTTATATATATATATATAAAGACTTTCTTTCGTAACTCATCCAGGCGTCTTTGAATTTATTCATTTATCGTTTTTTCTTTCTTTTTTTTTTGTACCGTGTTTATTTTTTTCAACGCAAGTGTACACGCGTGTCCGATCTGGTTTAAGGTGGTAGAGAATCGGCCACCAGGTTTTCAACGTGACTTTCCTGAGATCAAAGAACACAGCGTGGACAGGAAAGTTCGCCGTTGTAATAGACGTCTTGAGGACCAGCTGCTGTGACGAGGTCATCATCACGATTAGCGACCCGAGAGCGTCGTCATAAATGGTGCCGTTTCAGCAGCAGCAGCCCACTCATGATCCGATCATCATCACAACAGGTTCCGGACGAGGGCCAGTGGGCCAGTCGGGGGCAATGTGCCACACAGGCAATGTTAAATCATTGTTATAAAGATTATTTTCATTTGAATATAAGAAACAATATGCTTGTTATTTATATCTATAATAAATATATATATATATATCTATAAATATATATATATATATATCTATAAATATATATATATATATCTATAAATATATTATTTCTTATATTCAAATGAAAATCATTTTCACAACAATGATCTAACATTGCCTAATGACGAGGTAAAATCTCGAAACATAGAAATTTCCGTGTCGCAATGTAAAATATATTAATTTTGATTAAAAACAAACAAATTTAATTATATTATACTCTACAATATTTGTTGCGTTTAGCACTTTTATAAAAGAAAGTAAATGCCGGGGAACATCTATATCCATAGATAGATAGATAGATAGATAGGTTGGTAAGTGATTATTTATTTTTAGTGTCAGAAGGGAGAAGTGGAAATTTGAATTTATATTTTGACTTTGTTTAACTGTTAAGCTTCTGTGACCATGAAAATGTGGAGGGCCATGATCGCCTACGTCCTGAAAGGACACCTTGCATAAAAGAAGACCCAACAGGTTAAGGCGTTGTCCCACAAAGACGTAGTTCCATTATACTTTTTCCCGATAAATTTTATCTACACAATGTTTAAATAAGACTTTCATTTTTACATTGCTCAGTTAAAAAGTTAGTATATTATTAAAATTAATAATACCGTTAAACATTAACAAAATAAATAACGCCGTTCAACTTTAACAAAATAAATAATATATTCAACATTAACAAAAGAAAACGCAATTTTTGGTACCTGTTCCTATAAAAATTAAAGATAAAACTTCCTTATATTAATTTGTAATGTCTTATTACAGTAAAAAAAATATCCAATGAGTCTAGATATGTTTAGTTATTTTTTTTTTAATCATTTCACCCCGAGCAAGGCAGAAACGCCACTGGTGTGCAGGGGGTTACATAAATGTAAAAAGATTAATTAGAAAAGAGTGAGGAGTACAAACTAGTTAGAGAGGAACAATAGAAAGCTGGGAAAGCAGGTGCGATGACAGATACATAGGTGGAGAGAAAGGGAAGGTTATACGGGGGTAGGGAGAGAGCTAGAGTCCAGTGGTTAGTAGATGAGTATTAACTTTGCATTTAAATTTCTGGAGGTTGCAGCCGTCAAGAAAGCAAGAATACGGGAGCGAGTTCCACTGGCGGGAAGTGCGAGAGAAGAAGCTGCAGGAGTAGAATTGTTGTCTGCATTTGGCTAACCTGACTGTGAATGGGTGGGACCCAGTTGCCAGTCTTGTTGCACGAGTAAACACCTGTTGAGGAGGCATCAGTGACTTAAGTTCGTCTGAGCAGAAGCCATGAAAGTATTTATAGAACAGACAAAGGGAGGCCACATTTCAACGATGGGGAAGTGGCTGCAGTCGAGCCGCCAGATCAAGATATGGGATCATAAGAGTAAATTACTTTTCTTTTTTTTTAATTTAACTAATCCTTGTATCACGGTTTGCACAAACAAAATAGTATTAGGATAATTTTCAGTGGTATTTAATAGTAAAAATATCCCAATGATAAACAGTAGTAAAATAATTTGCAATGCATTTCCATCATAAAAAATAAGAAAAAGAAATGAATATTTACATCTTTTTAATCATTTCACCCCAAGCAAGGGGATAATACCACTACGGGGAAAGTCTTTTCGTTCACTTCCACTCAATAAGAAGAGTTTAGTGAGGAGAAAGAATAATAAAAGAAAATGGTTCAGGAAGGTAGACGGCGGCGATTGACATTGTATCAAAACTTTTGAGGATAATAGCTGGCAATTAAAATGGAACCGGAAGAGAGTTCCATCGATGTCAAGTGCGAGAAAAAGAAACAAATACGGTAGAACTTACGGTTACATCTTGCTAAAAGGATGAAACCTAGTTGCAACTATAGTAGTTTTAAAATGATTTCTAGTGCTATTCTATAGTAAAAAAAAAGGAAAGAAAACTATGTTAACATATCACTCAATAAGTCTCCAGCCTGATATATAGATGGCGCCACTAATAAAAAGCATGATTTTTATGAAGTAGTAATCTTCAAATGGCACGTGACAAAATTTGAGCCCAATCAGATTATTAATTTACAAATTAGTTATTTAAGTGAAACTACTGTAGTAAATTTTCAAAACAATGGAAAAATTTGAATTTCGTGTGTCGATAAAGTATTGCTTTCTGATGAGAAAAAAAATCGTTCAAGCAAAGAATTGGCTTGATAAGTGTTATTCGGACTCTGCTTCGTCAGAAACAACGGTTAAAAGGTGATATGCTGTCGTACAGACACAAATGATGCTGAACGCTTAGGTCACCCAAAATCGGCAGTTGTCCCGAAAAACACCAAAAAAATCCATAAACTTATTTTGGCCGATCGTAAATAGAAATTGCGAGAGATAGCAGAGGAGTTGAACATATCAAAAGGCAGTATATTCACCATTTTGAAGGAACATTGAACAATTGTCAATGAGAAAGCTGTATTCAAAGTGGGTGCCGCGTTTGATCACAGTCGATCAAAAACAACAACGTGTTGATGATTTATAGCGTTGTTTGCAACTGTTTCAATGCAGCAAGAAGTTTTTGCGTAAATATGTGACAATGAATGAAACTTGGATCCACCACTTCACTACAGAGTCAAATCGGCAGTCAGCTGAGTAGACAGCAGCAGGTGAAAGCCATCCAAAGCGACCAAAGACGCAAACATTAGCAAACAAGTTTTAGCCTCCTTATTTTGGAATGCGCAAGATATTTTGTTCATCGATTACCTTGAGAAAAGAAGAATCATCAATAGCGAATATTATATCGCATTATTGGTGCATTTGAAGGAAGAAATCACCCAAATCGGCCACAAATAAAGAAGAAACAAGTGATCTTTCACCACGACAACGTACCGTGTCACAAGTCGATAGCAATGAGGGCAAAACTACATGAATTGCACTTCAATTTGTTTCCGCATCCACCCTATTCTCCAGATTTGGCCCCCAGCGACTACTGGCTGTTTGCAGACCTCAAAAGAATGCTCTAGGAAAAGAGATTTGGCTCCAATGAAGAAGTGATATCGGAAACTTATGCGTATTTTGAGGCCAAAGACAAATCGTTCGACAAAAGAAAAAAAAACTGAATCGAATTTTTAGGAAGATGTTGGAATCAGTGTATCACCCCAGAAGGAAACTATGTTGATAAATAAGGTCGAATTTTGCCTAAAAATTGATGTTTTATTAGTTAGGCCCGGAATTTATTATGTGATGGGTTAAACTATGGTAAAATAATTAATAGCATTTCAAAAGTAAAAAAAGAAACATTCCAGTGAATATTTGCATAAAATTTTTAGTATTTTCTAAGTTACCATATATTTAATAATCAGAACTGAAGCAAGTTTTCATGTAGTGAATGCTTCTGTCTGTGATATGACATAGACATAAACTCAGGATAGTTGACGTTCGATGGTCGCAAATCCATCCGGTAAAGTGAACGATTGGAGACCCCGAGGTCGTTCACAGCCTCGACCTACTCTCGAACTAGGAACGGGACAACTCTCCCGAATACGTGTGTATATATATACATATATATATATATGTGTGTGTGTATATATATATATATACATATATACACACACACACACACACACACAAACAAACAAGAGGGTCTTTATTATAACAGAGAGGATATCACTTCTGATACTTAATGACCGTAAATTTTTATACAAAGTATTTTTTTACATAATATTTCTTCAGAGAATTATCATGCACAATTATATCTCGCCTTATTTATTGATCAATTGATTTGCTTTTTACGGTTTATCAACCCTTTCAGAGTTATTTAAAGCTAGAAAATATTTTTAGATTGTGAGAATATTTTTCTTTTACTTTTTTAGATAATAATGATTTGGTGATATAAGTCTTACTAATTAACCCATAGCGAGGGAAAGTGTGGATTCGTACTTTCCCTAAGGGAAATTGTGCGCAAGTGAATCTGACGAACCCAACATAGATTTGAACTCGGCTTTCCAAGTAACACCTCCGAGCCGTTATTCCATAACTTACAGCACCTGATATTTCCAAACAGGTTTGACGTTGCTTAACTCCCGTGATCGTACGGGAACCGGTGTTTCAACGTGATATAGCCGTAAGCCTTACGTCTCATTCAATAACCCTCTTAAACCTTGCAGTGGATGAACATTAGAAAAAAACATTCAAAGGCCACGTTAGTTCATGTTTATTATAACGTTTATATTTTACAGCGAAGGTATTTAACTTTCAGATCATAACAACAACAGCTATTAAGAAACGACGTTTGCATATATTCTGGGGCTAAACACATTTCTCTCTCTCTCTCTCTCTCTCTCTCTCTCTCTCTCTCTCTCTCTCTAGCTAGCTAACTATATGTGTGTATGTGTGTGTACGTGTCTGTCTGTCTACGTGTACGTGCAACGGTAGCGAATGGAAAACGGTCCGCTTCGGCACAGCAGTGTCTTTCGGTCCATTACGCCCGATCTTCAGCAGACATTGCCGATCTGCCACTGGACAACAATGGTCAGTCGACAAACCGAACCTGACCAGGGAAAACGCGGAATTACTCTTCTCTAGACCCCTACCAGCCATGCCAGAACTGACCCATCCGTACTCCAGCCGGAATTCTCAAGACGGACATTCATCGCAAGAGCTCGACCAGATAAACAAAGAAACATGGTCGCCCCGCCGAGAGGTAACCGCCGGTCAAATGTAAAACTATTTTGGCTTTATTTGTAAGCAGTCCGTGCCGTTGATCTCGACAAACCGGCAAGGGTAGTGTTTGTGGTCGGACGGAAGGTTACGGGTTTGGGTTTGGAGGCAGGCAAAATGGAAGTCGATGTGTTATGGTGGTGGTAAAAAGAAGGTGAGCTTCGAAGTAGAAGAGCAGACAGTTTCAGGTGAAGAATGAGAAATTGTCATTCAGAAGAGAACACTGGAAGATCTAATGAGACAAAGAGGGATAAAACAGAAAGCTTTTACAGAAAAATATCCTTTAAAAGAATGGCGAATAAAAACAAAAAAGAAACAGAGCAAGAAGAGAAATATTAAGAAAAACGGTTAAGAATGAGCAAAAGGAAACAAAATTTGAAGACATGAAGAGAATAATGTGAAGAAAAGTAAAGAAAAATATGGCTCGGAGAGAAGAAGAAGAAGAAGAAGGATGAGAAGGTAGAGGAAAAGGAAGAGGAGGGAAAAAAAGAAGAAGAGAAGAAAAAGGAAGAAAGAGAAAAAAGAGGACGTGAAAAAGTAGAAAAGAAAGTAGTAGGAGAAGAAAGAGGAGGTTGAGAAGATGACGAAGAAGAAGAAGTGGAAGAAAAGGAGGAAGAGTAGACATTAAAGAAAAAGAAGCAGGAGGAGTGAAAGAAGTAAAAGGCGGATCAAAAGGAGGGTGAAAAGACGACAACGAAGAAGGAGGAGAAGGAGCAAAAGAATAAAAAGTATGAGAAGAATAAAAAGAAGAAGAATAAAGAGCAGAAGAAGAAGGTGAAAAATTCTTATGGCTTGAGAAAAATAATAGAAACGTGAAGATAAAAGTTGTGAAAAAATATGAAGTAATCTAATAAGCAATTTCTTCTAACAAAAGATGAAAACCTATTATAAAAAGATGTTTTACAATTCTGAAGACGACAACGAAAAAGTAGATAAACTTGAAAAAAGGCGGAACAACGCTTAAAAGATGAAAGAGATTTAAAAAAACACGAAAAGAAAAAACTACGAATGAATAATGCAGAAAAGAAGAAGGAAATATTTTAGGCTAGAATAATATTTAATAAAAAAAACAGTAAGATAAACGATTCTGACAAAATCATTTTACAAGAGCACTATTTTAATTTATAAAGCTATTGTGGAATGTGGATGCGCGTTGTGGTGCAGTGAATATCAACTCGGAACGAGGAATCGGGGAACCGAGTTCGAATTGCAGCTGAATTCTTTGCATTCACTTACGCGCAAATATCCTTGAGAAAGGTATTAATCCGTCTCTTCCCCCCCCGCTTATGGGTTAAATAACAAGACAGATTGGGTTTTATAGCTTTGAATGGCAACCAGTCTACCGCAGAAAGCAATGGCAACCTACTGTGGGATACTCTTCTGCCCAGTCAGTCATGTTTCTTTCGAGACATGATCGCCCAAGCGTGTATCACGTATGGCACTCAACTGACTGAAGTAAGTGGGTTGACCTAACGAGGTCAAAGATACAACTAAAGCCAGGGGAATTGGTTTCTCTCAGAGACCATACCAGCTAAGACAGCCAAATAACTTCACACGAATACTACCCAAATTTGGAAATATATCTCTTTCTCCCCTCCACTCGCATTCCTTTATTTCTGTCCTTCCTATTTCCCCTCACAAATATTGTCATAATATTTATTTGTAAAATGATGTTTATTATTATTATTATTATGTTCCCTCTTCATTTTAGAAAAAGCTCATTCCGGCAAAAATTTTATGCCAGATGGAGGAATATTGTAAAAGGATCTGATGAGATGAGTTGCTTAATCTCATTGAAATGAACTGTAGTTTATAACTAATATGACCTCTCTCTCTCTCTCTCTCTCTCTCTCTATATATATATATATATATATATATATATATATATATATATATAATAAATTACACTTTAGAACATGTACAAATGTTAATTATGTCATTATTTTTTCATTCAAGTCACATTTGTTTTACATTTTAGTTGTTATTTTTGTTGAAACGACTCAGCTAAGAGACATGATCGCCTAAGCTTGGTATCACGTATGGCACTTAACTGATTGATTTTGGAATGTGACTGTAAAATAAACTTCTTACAATATAAAGATTTGAAACTGTCTTTTCTTGCCCGTGTACCTAAAATGTTCCAAAATGAGACTAATTAATCCTGACTAATGCCGATCAAAGAAACCAATATATACACAGAGTAGCCCAGAAAGAAATTTTTGACAAAGAGAGAAAGAAAGAGAGAAGGAGAAAAAACGAGACGGAGTTCCGAAGAGTAGAGGACCTAAATATTTTCGTAGGATATTGAATTCATGCATTTCGGAAGCGACAGTTTAAATTACCACATATACGCACATAGGAAAAGACAACTTTCATCTCCCTACAGACAATGATTTCGTTTCATTAATGATTCGTATTTTAAAGCAATTGGTCTCTCAGTTAACACTGAGAATTGTTACGCCATTCTCGACTTCATCTTTTTTTTTTATATTCGATTAAACGTAATCATAAAGGATGGAAAATGTGACGACAAAATCCAAAGGTGCTTTTGAACAGCGAAAGATTCCTTCCAAAATCTAAGCAATATATTAAGAAACAGGAAGATCTCGTTAGAAACCAAGAAAAGAGAACTGAACTGTGAATACTGGATAATCTTCTCGCAGATGGAGACAAAAGACACCTCGTTCTACAGAAGGATGCTGAGAAAAACATGAACTGAACATCAACGATGTTTTGAGAAAACTTAAATTAACCCTCTAGGGCCATTCGTATCATATTTGATACAGTATTTCCCTATAAGGAAACATTTGGTATTTCCCTATAAGGAAACATTTGGTATTCATTGACTGAGCAGTCAGTACTGCTTTCATTTGAAATTTATAAGATATTTCTCTTAAAAAATTTTTCAGGAAAATATTTCTTTCAAGGCTTGTTTTCATACTGTATCAAATATGATACGAATGGCCCTAGAGAGTTAAATATTGAACTCTTACTGGTAAAGCCTCAAACGGCTTGTTTTTTGTTTTGTTTTTTAGAAACAAGCAATACTATTTTTTAGCTTAATCTTAACCCTCTAGGGCCATTCGTATCATATTTGATACAGTATTTCCCTATAAGGAAACATTTGGTATTCATTGACTGAGCAGTCAGTACTGCTTTCATTTGAAATTTATAAAATATTTCTCTTAAAAAATTTTTCAGGAAAATATTTCTTTCAAGGCTTGTTTTCATACTGTATCAAATATGATACGAATGGCCCTAGAGGGTTAAAAGAATACATAGAATTAGGCGACAACTGAAGTTTCTAGGGTACATAATAAGGAAAGTGGGCTTGGAGAAGTTGACACATACATGACATATTGAAAACAGAGGGAGACAGCGAGTAACCTACCTAAAGAGCTTGTGTAAATGTGTAGCAAAATAGGGACATACTAAGAGCTGCAATGGATAGTTTTGATCGATTCATTTGTTTTCTATGGCGTATCAACTTTTGCAGGTTATTTAAAGCCAGAAAATATTTGTAAATTGTGAGATTTTAAAAATTCAACCAGGATCTAGAAGGAAAAAAATGCTGACCTTTCTGATATCACCCAACTTATGCACACTAAATTTCTCACTTCTATTGTGTTTTTAGAGGTAGTGTATCATGAAGAATAGTCCTCTCACCCTATTGTAGCATTTAAGGCCGTATATATTTAAACAGGACTGTGTACCAGCTCAGAAAGCCGTGTTGACCCAACATTAAATGGTGGTCATTTTACAAAATATCGTACCAAACATGTGGCCACCTAAGTCACCAGATCTAAATCCTCTTGACTATTACTTGTGAAATGTTGTTCAATAAATTAGTTTGTCTTACCAGTACTGAGAGTTCAATCATCACTAGGTGTTAATTACGCTAATCAATATTCTCCTAATATGACTGATTTCCTGAAAACCCAGTTATATGCAATATCAATACAGACCATGTGATACATTCATGTCAACGAGTCTGGTCCCGCATTGAAATCATCATTGCAACTGAGTGAACATGTAATCTAACTATAACAGCATCTTTGTACCAAGTGTTGTATCAATATATTTAGTTGTTTATAAGATGTGTTCGTTTTTCTTATAGTCGTCAATGTGTCCTCAAACATCTTACATACTCTGTAGTACTAAACAGTGGCTTTTTATTACACTAATGGGATAGAATCAGGAGAACTATCTGACACCTGTGTCAGCATAAAAATAATTAATTTTTACGCCTATTCATGGATAAATTTATATTTACCAATCTCTTTAAAGTTTACATGATTTGGATCTGTTGGTGCAATCAGGCAGTTAAATTTGTTGGCAATCCATCCAAAGAGTCGACCATAAATTGCTTTGGCCATGGAATCCCTTGCGTCTGAAATAAAATTTAATGATGGCTTAAAAAATGCTTTAAATATATTGAACTTATTTTTACTGAAAAACAGACACATTGTCATTTACATTCAGATTCACTTTATAAATGCTTTGAGGAGAATTGACTTAACCCTGTCATAGTTAACACTAAAGGTAACTGTTTTTTTTGGATGCTCTCCTGATAATTTAGTTAAATCTTGTACTCTTTTTCTCTATCAAATAACATGGCATCCCTGGGCATCTCAGTATGGGTAAATGGGCAGTAAATTAATTTGTCTTACCAGTACTGAGAGTTCAATCATCACTATGTGTTACATACTTGTGACAACGACACTGGCATGACAGTGACGAGACATTCGTTAATATGTCTAACAGAAGGATGGAGAGAAACCTTTCCAAAAGGTATCACTAAGAACTGAATATAGACAGTCTTAACTAAAATTTAAACTCAATAATTTCAATTGTCTTCAATGTGTCCTCAAATATCTTACATGCCTTGTAGCAACACAACAGTGCCTTTTTATTGCACTAACAAAAAAGAATCAGGAGAACGATCTGACACCTGTGTCAGCATAAAACTAGTTAATTTTTACTCCTATTTTTGGATAAATTTATATTTCAATCAGTTAAGTGCCATACCTGATACACGCTTGGGCGATCATGTCTCGAAAGAAACATGACTGACTGGGCAGAAGATTATCCCGCAGTAGGTTGCCATTGCTTTCTGCGGTAGACTGGTTGCCGACCAAGGCTTTAGAACCCAATTTGTCCTGTTATTTAACCCATAACTGGAAGGAATAAGTATTTGCGCGTAAGTGAATGCAATAAATTCGGCTGGAATTCGAACTCGGCTCCCCAATTTCTCGTTCCGAGCCGATATCCAATGCACCACAACGTTACCAATCTCTTTAAAGTTTACATGATTTGGATCTGTTGGTACAATCAGTTAAATTTGTTGGCAATCCATCCTAAGAGTCGACCATAGATTGCTTTGGCCATGGAATCCCTTGCGTCTGAAATAAAAATTAATGATGGCTTACAAAATTCATTTGATGGACATTGTATGCGATTTAAGGCCGTATGTATTTCAGCAGGACTCTGTACTGCTCACAAAGCTCCGTTAATCCAAAATTGGATGTTGACCAATTTGTACGATGAATTCACATCAAACATGTGGTTACCTAACTACCCAGACGATGAATCCGCTTCATTATTACATGCGGTGAGTTGTTGAATGTCAAACTAATCAACCGGGTTCTATCTCGATGTCTAAACTTGTTCATCAATCGTTTCGCTCGGAAAGATCGTATTTCTCGTGTGTGCCAACATGAACTGCATTTTCCTCATCACGTACGACTTGTATCGAATGTTCTCACACACCACATTACGGACTGTGCCCTTGGACATCAGGAGATATCTGTCAATGGCCCTCATCGACGTTCAGGGATTCGCATCAAAGATGTTCTATATTTCTGTACGAATTGTGGCGTCCCGATACATTCCGAACGCCGTGAATGCTTTTTACTCTTCGCTACAAGTGACACATGCCAGCTGGAAGCTTCTAACTCCTTCCCTGCTTTGTGAACAAACAATTTGGCGACTTCTAAGTAAAAAACATGGCCACTCCACATCGCTGTGTTTTGTGGGTATCGCAATAATTGCAACTGATAGGTCACTATTAATGCTCTGGAAAGATAAAGCACAACAACTGATTATCACTTTATATATATATATATATATATATATATATATATATATATATATAATGTCCAGTCAGTAAACGGTGAGGATAACCCAACAAGATTAACTTAATATAATCTATCTATCTAATCTAATTTAAACATATTTATAAATGGAACTTTGTGTGTGTGTGTCTGTGTGTGTGTGTATCCGATACCTATAGACTCCGAAACGGCTGAACTTATTTTCTTGAAAATTTACACAGTTGTACTATAAGCGTCTGCGAGTGTTCTTAGCTAGGTTTTGTGTCGAGGTACCCCCGATAAATATCGAAAATCGATAATCGACAAAGTCGGGTTATAGAAGGCGTGGTCTGATTTTAATCAAATTTGATACACTCATAGACAAATACATAAGAAATGATATTCAGAAGTTTCAAGGTTGCAGTTTTTAGAGTAGTGTAGAAAATCGATAATTTATATATAAAAGGCAAGTTGTTTGTGTGTGTGTGTCTGTTTATCTGTCTGTATGTCCTTTATACAAATCCATAATTTTTATCCGATTCTCACCAAACTTCACACAAATATTCTTTAGGCAGAGTCTGAGCTCCAGGACCATGGATTAGTTTTAAAGCTTTCATTACACCCGAGCAACGCCGGGCTATACTGCTAGTTATTGAATAACTAAAAGAAATGACGAACATTTTTGTAGACATAGCGTTGTCTGTACATCTAAAAATTATTATAATGAAGGAAATGATGTAGACATTGCAGTGGAGAAAGAAGTGGATATTTCTTCTTTCTTTTTTTTTTCTCCTTTTTTTTTTTTTTTTTTCTTTTTCTGACTTTAATTCTGACGTGTACTGGGCTGTTGTATGGGAGATATTATTGATCAGAAAATATACGGGATCAGGAAGTTATTCCCCGCCGGGCGCTGGGCATTGAGTCTCCATGTTTTGAAAGTTTCATGAGTGACGCAGAATTTAAAAAATTAATGAATTTTGATGTTGTTCCGTTGGACATCCATAACGTCGATACATTCATATGTTTAAAGGTTTCTTCTGTAGAAGAGGAAAAGGTCCGACCACTTCCATCTCTCTTAAATCCATTTGTGGAAAGTAGGTTAGAAATTGTGTAAGGTATTAAGAAACAGGATAATTTCGCTAGAAACAAGGAAGAGAGTACTGGATTGATACGTGCTGTCCGTCCTTCAATATGGCAGTGAATGCTGGACAATATCATCAAAGATGAAGGAAAAACTTGAAGCAACTGAAATGTGGTTCTACAGAAGGATGCTGCTAATATCATGGATCGGGCATGTGAGCAATGATGAGGTCTTGGAAATGATGGAAACAAAAAGAATATTAATACTGAGCATCAGGAAGAGACAACTGAAGTTCCTGGGACACGAAATGAGGAAGGAGGGCTTAGAGAATCTGATACTAACAGGCCAGATAGAGGGGGAAAAGAGACAGGGGAAAGCAACGGATAACATATTTGAAGGACCTAATCAGGTGGATGACGGAACGAGGATTGCATGATGTAACAGGAGAGGGCGCGCTCAGAGCCACCAGGGATAGACAGACGTGGAAAGCCATGATCGCCTATGTCCTGATAGGACAGGGCCCATAGTAGAAGAAGAAGAAGAAGAAGAGGAAGAAGAAGAAGAAGAAGAAGAAGAAGAAGAAGGTTATGCTCTGCTTTTCTCTGTTGTTCTTTTATTCAATAAGTCCCGTGAGTTTCAAAATTTCCTAACCGCCTCCACCATTATGGGTCCTAATAAATTTATAGCATAAGTATGATTTCTTCTTCTTCTTCTTCTTCTTCTTCTTCTTCTTCTTCTTCTTTGTGCATTGTACTTTCAGGACGGAGGCGATCATGGCCTTCATGTCTCCCTATACCTGCTCTTAGCACGCTTTCTTCCTCCTGTTACACAGGTAACCCCCGTTCTGTCATCCACCTGCTCAGGCCCTTCAAATATGTTATCCGTTGCTTTCCCTTGTCTCTTTTTCCCTCTATCTCACCTGTTAGTATTAGGTTCTCCAAACCCTCCTTCCTCATTGTATGTACCAGCAACTTTAAATGTCTTTTCTTGATGCAGAATATTAATTTCTTTTTCGTTTTCATCCTTTCCAAAATCTCATCATTGCTCACATGCACGATCGAGCTATGATATCCACAGCATCCTTCTGTAGAACCACATTTCAATTGCTTCAAGTTTTTCTCTAATCTTTTATGAAATTATCCAGCATTCACTGCCATATTGAAGCAACTCAGAACTCTTTTCTTTTTTTCTAGCGAAATTTTCCTGTCTCTTAATACTTTACTCAGCTTCTGGAACGCGTCCTTTGCCATGCCAATTATCCTTCGGATCTCTGTGTCACACTTTCCGTCCTCTGTTAGAACACTTCCCAGATATTTAAACTTCTGTACCTGTTTTATTTTAGTATTCCTCAACTGTATTTGGCATTTTGGGCTGCCCTTTTTACTGATGACCATGCATTCGGTCTTCTTGCAGTTTATTTGTAGTCCTTTCTTGTCACTCTCTTCAACTACCTTCTGTAGGAGGTCTTGTAGTTTCCTTTCTGTGTCTGCTATCAGCACTGTATCATCTGCATACTTTAGGTTGCTTAAATTGTAGCCTCTGATGACAATCTAGTCATAACTTCTAGGGTCCTCAAAATATTCTCACTGTACAAGTTGAACAGATCCGGTGAAAAGACTCATCCTTGTCTTACGCTCCTTTCTATCTTTGTATATCTGCTGAATTCATTACCTGTCCATATACAAGGGGTTTGCTGCCAGTAACAATTCTTGATTACTCTTAAGTCTTTCCCAAATATGTCAGTGCTGCCTAGCATCTCCATCAATTCTTTCTGGTGTATTTTGTTAAACACCTTTGCATAATCAATAAAGCACAGGTATAAGTCCTTCATTTGTATTGCCCTTTCAGAGAGCATCCACTTCATAAATATGGCGTTCTTTGTTCCAGTGTCCTTGACAAAACCGCATTGTTCTTGTCCTATCTCTGGCCTGATTCTGCTTCTCACTCTATTCATCAGAATTTGGATGATCAGTTTTGTTATATGGCCCATTAAACTGATGGTTCTGTGGAGTTCGCACTCGTTTGCTTCTGGCTAGTAATGTATATTACGTTTAATTGTATAATTATGAACAAAAATCGTTTAATGTGTCAACACTAACTATAAATCTAAATTTTATGCGTTTAATGCTTAAGTTTGCTTTCGTTTGTTCGTTAATATGGGAGTAGAATCATCCGTATAAGTCAACGTGATTTGTTACCTCTGGTATTTTTCTTCAATGTGCCTCGTCCTTTCACGACGTAGGCGATCATGGCTTTTCACGTCTCCCTTTCCCTGGTGACTCTTAGCACGCTTTCTCCTGTTATACCACGAACTCCGTTCTGTCATTCACTTGCTCAGGCCCTTCAAATATATTATCCGTTGCTTTCCTTTGTCTCTTCTTCCCTCGATCTGGCGTGTTAGTATCAGGTTCTTTAAGCCCTCCTTCCTCATTGCATGTTCCAGAAACTTTAGCTGTCTGTTCCTGATGCTCAGTATTAATTTCCTTTTCGTTTCCATCCTTTCCAAAACCTCATCATTGCTCACATGCTTGCTCCATGATATCTGCAGCATCCTTCTGTAGAACCACATTTCAGTTGCTTCAAGTTTTCCCTTCATCTTTGATGATATTGTCCAGTATTCACTGTCATATTAAATAACTGACAACACATAGCAATTCAGTCCTCTTTTCCTTGTTTCTAGCGAAATTTTCTTGTCTCTTAATACTCTACTCAGCTTCTGGAACGCGTCTTTTGCCATGCCAATCCGCCTTCGGATCTCTGTGTCGCACTTCCCGTCTTCTGTTAGAACACTTCCCAGACATTTAAATTTTTGTACCTATTTGATTTTAGTATTACCTATCTGTACTTGGCATTTGGGGCCGCTTTTTTGCTGATGACTGTGCAAATGGTTTTCTTGCAGTTTATTTGTAGTCCTTTCTTGTCACTCTCTTCAACTACCTTCTGTAGGAGGTCTTGTAGCTTTCTTTTCCGTGTCTGCCATTTCCCTAAAACCGTTTTGTTACTCATATGTTCAGCCCATGGTATTCTCAGTATCCTTCTATAGAACCATAGTTCTATTGCTTCAAATCCCCTCTTCGTCTTTGATGAAGTTGTCCGGCATTCTTAGTCATTTAGGAGGATCGGCATTACATAACAGTCCAGTACTCATTTCTTTGCTTCTAACGAGATTTTCCTGCTTCTTTATACTTTGCTTATCTTTTGGAAGGCACTTTCGCTTTCCCAATTCATCTTCGCATTTCGGTATGTCACTTTCCTGTCCCCTGTTAAAACATATGATATATATAGTTTTTCTTATTTGATTTTCGGTTCTCTCTTATTGTTATTTATACGGTGGGTTGTTTTTATTCTATTTTATTTTTTATTTTATTTTTGCTAACAAGCATTTGTAATTCGGATATTAGGCTCTTCCTTTTAATGACTACTACAGAACAACATATCAGGTTGCCGAGTATAGATTCCAGTTGAATTCATGGATTTCACTTACGCACAAAAACCTTTGGGAAAGGTATTAATCCGTCTCTTCCCTCCAGTTATGGGTCAAATAATAGGACAGATTGAGTTTTATAGACTTGGCTGGCAACCAGTCTACCGCAGAAAGTAATGGCAACCCACTGCGGGATAATCTTCTGCCCAGTCAGTCATGTCTCTTTCGAGACATGATCGCCTATAGCGTGTACCACGTATCACGTACTTAACTGACTGACCATAGATTGGCTTCTAACAATTTATGCTTCCTCCTTTCTTCGAGCTTTCCTTTACCACATTCTCTAACCCTTTACCACATTCTCTAGAACCTTTCTAAAGGTTCTTTTAGTTCTCAGAACTTATTGGGGGGGGAAATAGTGGAGTAATTTTCCGTAGCCTTCTCCATTAAGGCGAGAATAGACATTCATGCTTTTTATTAATAGTATTAATTTGAAACAACAAACATTGTCGGCTTATGTTGAAACACCAGTTCTCGTACAATCACCGAAGTTAAGCAACGTCAAGTCTGGTCAGTACCCAGGTAGGTGACCGCTTGGAAATAGTAGGTGCTGTAATCTTGGATATGCCGGTTGTGTAAAGGATAATGACAAAGGTCTTGTTTATTGGGGAAACGAGTTCCAATTCCAGTCGAATTTCTTTATAATCACTTAAGCGTAAATCTTTTGGAAAAGTAGAAATTTACCTCCCCCCCCCCAGATATGGGTTATTTAGCAAGATTTATATCATTAAACCATTCTTATCTTCAAAAATAAAAATAAAATTACGGACAAAAAATGTTCAGACTTCGGCATTAAATAACCCATGGAAATTTTGATATGCCGCTAAACAAAATCAAACAACCAGACATTGTTGTATTTTTTATCTATACACAAGACAGTGTGAAAACATAAATCTTTGATTAAAACAAAAATAAAATAAAAAGTTGCAATGTTCAGTTTGTTAAATAAAGGAATTCTCCTATCAATGCTAGTATAACTATAGTGATTTGTAGACATTTATCAGCTTCTGAACGAACGTACATATCAAGACCTAACAAACATTTAAGATAAATTAGAAAGGCCCGTGAAAGTTTCACGTTTTTCCGATTTGAATTTGATGATGAATTTTACATAATTCTTCAATTAATGATTGAATAAACTCGTCGCGAGTTTTATGACAAAAAATATCCGTAGAAATTTCCCTATTGCTGAGCTAAATACTTGAGCTTAAGAACTTAAACATATATATATATATATATATATAATAACTATAATAAATATAACAATATTAATAGTAAGAGAAATAATTCTGCTAATACTAGTAATAGTTATACTATATTTAAGATCGTCTTGAATAGCCCAACAAGGACGAACTCGGAGGGAAAAGGAGGGGAAGTAAAAAAAGAAACAAACGAAGTACATGAACAAAAAGTCAAATACTCGTACGAAAAAGAAAAACCCTAAGACGAACACCCTAACACTAAAGCGCTCAATACGAAAGTAGAGCAACAAAGACAGAAAATCTATGCAAAAACCAACAAACCTACCTAGGTTTCAACCCACTGCTCGTCAGGGTAAATTGGCCAATTTACCCTGACGAACCGTAGGGTGACACCTAGGTAGGTTTGTTGGCTCTTGCATAGATTTTCTGTATATATATATATATATATATATATATATATAGTCATCTGCAGACAGATATGTTTCGCTGTATCACAGCTCATCAGTACTGTTAAACATCCGATTGCTTTTTACCCAGGATTGAAATCCGACCGAATCGGCGTCAGTCGGCGAGTCTACCTCTGAGCTACGGACGTTCGGTAAAAGGAGGCAGACTTTTTAGCATGTATATTATCATTATACACGCCCAATAGTCAGACTGCTCTAATTCATTACTGAATGAGCGATGCGTATATATATATATATATATATATATATATATATATATATATATGTATTTATCTACGCATATATATATATATATATATATATATATATATATATATAACAATCATAAACACGAATGCTGGTTGTTATTTTAAGAAGTAAGTAGTGCGTACAAATGAAAAGATTTGAAATTGACAACTATTTTTATTTCAACGAAACAGCTTTTAAATACTTCTATCTTAACTTCTTTCTCTCATTTTCTCACTGAAACCAAGAAGCATCTCTGATATGTCTTTTCCGTTTTTCCACACGGTCAAGAAGAAATAGTTTATTATTTATTATTGGCAGGAGGCATTAAACACTTCTATATTGCCTTCTTTTCCTCTTTCTTTCTTTTATCTTTCTTTTTCTCACTGAAATCAAGTATTGTCTTTTCCATCTTTCCTCACGATCAAAATGGCGATTATCAATTATTTATGAGGAATTGGCAGAAGACGTTAAACACTTCTGTCTTCCCTTCTTTTCTTCTTTCTTTCTAGCCAAATCCTCGGCATACGAACATTTCTCTTAATAAATAATAATTTAAAAATAATTCACCAAACGATTTTATTTTATTTATGGTGACTGGATTTATTGGCGATTACTTTACTCGGTTTCCATTGATCGATATTTGCGCGTCTGAGAAATGTCAATATTATCGCGGTTGTCATTTGTACCTTCTGTGTAAGATCAAAATGTAGCATCTGAACCCGGGAGGATTAAATACACTTTAGGTTGTCCCAAAAGTTCGTAAACACTTGCAAAAAACTGAAATTTTACTTGCCAAGTAATCTAAGGTTACCAGAAAACACTTGCAAAAAACTAAAATTTTACTCGCAAAAACAACAAAAATTATTGCTCAAAATAAAGACCATCATTTTCCAAGACTTTCTGCCATCGATCTGCAAGCTTTCGGATCTGGTCAAATTACCATTCAGCCGGCTTCGAACTTTTGGGACAACCTAATATTATCTTTCAGTTGAGTTTCTTTTCTTTGGACAGAGTGTATCTAAAAATATAATTGGAAGATTCATGGCCTTGTGGAACAGCTGACCGTAGCAGTACCGCCCTCATTGCACTAAAGAGTGGGGCGGGGTATTAGTAATACCGATGCCAGAGTCCACACGTTCGGTCTCGTGTCACATCCGTCAGTGTGGAGCAGTAAGTAAATATTAAGTGCAGTATCTGTTCTGATCAACTTAATCTGATTCTCCCTCTCACCACTTCTGTCTTCTTTTCTTTCTTTTTTCTTTCTCTCTCTCTCTCTCTCTCTCTCTCTTTCTCTCTCTGTTCATTTATATCTTCCTTTCTTTTCTTTTTCTTTCTCTCTCTCCATTTCTATCTTCTTTTCTTTCTTTCTTTTTCTTTCTCTCTCTCTCTTTCTCTCTGTCCATTTATATCCTCCTTTCTTTTCTTTTTCTTTCTCTCTCTCCATCCATTTCTTCTTTTCTTTTTTTCTCTCCCCTCCCCTTCTCTATTTTCTCCTTTGTCTTTCTCTCTATCTCTCTCTCGACTTCTATCGTCGTTTTCTCTTTCTGCCTCTGTCACTTCCCCATTTTCATTTTCCTTTCTTTCCTTTTTATCTCTTTCTCCACTTATTTACTCTCTTTTTTCTTTCTTTCTCTCTCTCTCTCTCTCTCTCCATTTATATCTTCCTTTCTTTCTTTTTCTTTCTCCCACTCGCCACTTCTATTTTCCTTTCTTTTTTTCTTTCTCTCTATCACTCTCTCTCTCTCTCTCTCTTTTCTTTCTGTCTCTCTGACTCTCTCACTTTCTCCATTTCCATCTTCCTTTTTTCTCTTTTATCTTTCTCTGTTTTTTTATACTTCTATCTTCCTTTCTTTTTTCTTTCTTTCTTTCTCTCTATCTCTCTCTCTCTCTCTCTCTCTCTCCAAATTCTATCTTTATTTTTTCCTTTCTGTCTCTCTCTCACTTTCTTTCTTTTTATCTCCCCATTTCCATTTTACTTTCTTTCTTTTTCTTCTTTCTCTCTCTCTCTCTCTCTTTCTCTCCTCTGCTATCTTCTGTTCTTTTTTATTTATTTCTCTCTTTCTCTCAATATCTACCTTCCTTTTTTTATTTCTTTCTTTATCTCTATTTCCCTTTCTTTCTTTTGTCTTTAATCTTTTTAATGAAACCAAGTCGTGTCTTTTACTCTCTTTCAACGCTATCAAAACGGAATAATCTATTATTTACGAGATACTGGCAGGGTGTAAGAGTCGTGCAAACTAACGAAGAGTGGCACAATCCCAATTCTAATAGGGTGTTTGTGTTAGCACGAAACAAAAACTAGTAATAGTATCCTTCATAGAATATTGCATACGCATAATGCAAATATGTATCTCTGTAGATATGTATAGAGAAAGAAAGAGAGAGGCGGGAGGATAGATAGGTTTCTTGTATATGTGTTTGTATTCTGTGTATTAAGGTTGTGAATATTCATGAAGGCAAATACTATAAAATCGACAGACATTTCGTTTCGATTAATTTTAATAATCGACTTTTCAAAGTTACGAATAATCTTCCTCAGGCATGGAGGAAATTCAGTTATAAAAGTACATAAAATATGCTTTAAAATTTAAAAAAAGTTATAACATTGCACTTTTTCTAAAATTTCTTTTAGAAAAGATCTTATTTCCAAAATAAGCAAAAGATAAATAAATAAAAAGCAAATTAAATAAACTATAAACAAATAAACAAACTAGCTGTCCTTCTGTATGAAAGTGAATGCTGGACGATCTCATCAAGGATGAAGTTGAGGCTTGAGGCAGCAGAAATGTGGTTTTCCAGAAGGATGCCAAGAATTCCATGGACGAAGCACGTGTGCAACGATGAGGTGTTGAAAATAATGCAAACGAGTAGAAAACTCATACTAAATATCAGGACGAGACAAATGCATTACTAATTATTTAATTGTAGAAATGCATTAAAAAAAAACGAAAAAACCGGTAATGACCATAGCAAATATTATATACATAAGCTGATTTTAGAACGTGTCAAAATTTGATAGGTTATTTCATGTCAATTCTTATAGGACACCCAGTGATTATCGAACACATATTCTTTTTATGCGCCAAATATTTTTCAGGATATGAGTGTTCATGGCTCTCCACATTTTCATTTTTATTGCTCGGAATATTTTTGACAATTTAACACCCCTCTTTGTCCCTGCTCTGCTCTATATTCATACCAACTCTTTAGGTAATTTATTCTCTGTTTCCTTTGCTACACTTGCCTTCAATACGCCTTGTGGATATTCTACACAGTCGAGTCTAAAGTAGCACCGATTATTATTACACGACGCCGACGATGACAGAATAGGGCTGCTACATATATAACTTAAACGCTTATAAAATTAAGATACACGTATGCGGACGTGGAGATCATGACTCTCCAAAGATTCATTAGTCTTGTTTATGCTTAAGCTCCCACAGAAACATTGAATGGGTTTCAGTTTGAGTTTAGACATAAATATAGGGTTAGTTTATGCTTGGGCCTACATGCAAATATCGATCTTGAAGATATATAAGCGTATATAGAAATATATGTTGAACTTATAGAAGAGTCTATATGCAAACATTATTCGGGTTTAAGACTGAGTCTATACACAAACATTATTTTTTTTTTTTTTTTTTATTTATTTATTTTTTTTTTTTTTTTTTGCTTGAGCCTATATGCAAATATTAGCCAGGTGTTAGTGTATATAAATATTTGTTGGGTTTTTAGTTAAGTTTATGCAGGAAACATTGGTCGGGTTTATATTTAAAGTCTTTTTTTTCTTTTTCTTTTTTTAATCATATCACCCCGAGCAAGGCGGCATCGCCACTGATGTGCGGGGGGCTACATAAGAGTAAAAATTAGATAGAAAAGAGTGAAGAGAGGGATGAACCAGTTAGAAAGGAGCAAGAGAAGGAAGGGAATACAGGTGTGATGACAGTTGCAGAGGTGGAGAGAAAGGATATACAGGGTGGGGAAGAAAGAACTACATCAGGGTGGTGAAGAAATAACTAGGGTCAAGTGGTTAATAGATGAGTATTGACCTGGCATTTAAATTCCTGGAGGTTGTAGCCGTGAGGAAAGCAAGAATAAGTAAGCGAGTTCCACAGGCGAGATGTGCGAGAAAAAAAGCTGCAGTAGTAGAACTGTCGTCTGCATTTGGTTGATCTAACAGTGAATGGGTGAGAACCAGTTGCCAGTCTGGTTGCACGAGTAAAAACCTGTTGCAGAGGCTCCAGTGACTTCAGTTCGTTGGAGCAGAAGCCATGAAAGTATTTATAGAACAGACAAAGGGAAGCCACATCCCGTCGATGGGAAAGTGGCTGGAGACGAGCCGCCAAGTCGGTACTTATCACATTACTAATTCTCCTTTGGAGCTTGTCAAGAACACCGAGATGGACAGTGGGGGCGCCTGACCATATATAGCAGTAGTACTCCATGAACAGACTAATGGTTGATTTGTATATATGCAGGATGAATTCAGGCGGGAAAAACATCCTGGCCCGACACAGTGACCTAACCTTCCTGGAAGTGGATTTAGCTATTAACTCAATGTAGTGGATCCACTTGAGATCAGAGGAGGGGGTAAGGCCGAGGAGGCGCAGTGTATTGCTCTCGGGGAGGCTTGCTTGGTCCCTGCTTATGGGAGGCAGGAGAGGTTGCTTGTGATGATTGACAGACAGCAGCTTGGTCTTAGTCTATATACAAACATTAATTGTATTTAAACTTGTGTTTCTCAGTAAACATTAGACCGGTTTATTATTGGACCCATACACCACCCTAAATAGGGCATATGTATGAGCGTGCACACAAACATTGATTGCGATTACTCTAGGGTTTATACACAAAAATCGGCCTGTTTTATATTTGAGACCATATGCAAACATTGACCGGTTAAATATATGAGCGTACGAGCAACTATTAAGTTTATACTTGAACTAGCAGTATAGCCCGGCGTTGCTCGACTGTAATGAAAGCTTTAAAACTAATCCATGGTCCAGGAGTTGGCATGAAAGACTAAAAAGTACTAGTTGTTTCCAGTTAAAGCGAAACCGTAGACTGAAAGAAAAATGAATGGATGTAAGTCAAATTTTGATTTCCTGGTATCGATATCAAATAAGTTTTTTCGTCGTGAACTGAATTTTGAAGGCTAAATAAGTTCTCTGAGTAACTGGTATCATGGCTGAGACTAAGAACTACAATTATACCTACTTAGAGCCAAATCCGAAGCAGAAACTAAAATAAAAGGGCTGAAAAAATATAGACATAGAGGCAGATAAACAGACACACAGAAACATCTTGCCTTTTATATATATTATCGATTTTCTGCACTACTGTAAGAACTGCAATTTTGAAACTTCTGAATATCGTTTCTTATGTCTTTGTCTATGAGTGTATCAAATTTGATTAAAATCGGACCACTCTTTCTATAACCTGATTTTTTCGATTATCGATTTTCGATATTTATCGGAGGTACCTCGACACAAAACCTAGCAGACGCTTATAGTACAACTGTGTAAATTTTCAAGAAAATCAGTTCAGCCGTTTTGGAGTCTATACGTAACGGACACACACATACACACACAGACAAAGTTCCATTTATAAATAAGTTTAGATTTAGATCTTTCAAAACATTAGACAGATTTATATTTCAGTCTATACAGCAAACATTAATCGGATTTAAACTTATGTCTGTACACAAACATTTGGTCTGTTATATTGTTCAGACCACATGCAAAAAATGACCGGTTATATGTATGAGTGTACACGCAAATATTGATCAGGTTTATAATTGAGTCTATACACAGAGACACACGAGGGAAGACGCGTATAAACGTGAAAAGTGATTTGAGTCAAATATATGTGTTGGTGAGTGTGTGTAATAGATAGATAGCTAGAATCGTATCATGTGCATTTCAAGTGATATTCGAATTCGGATAGGCGAAGCGCGACATACGATCACTACGGGTGGTCAAACGGGTTCTACCAGTTAAAAGTTGCCTACAAGACAAAGTAAACGGTCGCTGTGATTTACTGACGAACTGCTGGAAGCTCATTTAAATTTCATATCGTTTTACGCAGGCCGAATTTCGTGCCAGTAACTATCATCTCTCGGTCCGGGGCCGCAAACTGTAGTTGACAACGGTTCCGGCTTCGTTTGGATAAGACAGTAGGGAAAGTTTGAGTGAATGGACGGCAGAGCGATGACAAAGAGGGATGATAAAAAAACAAAAACAGACGTTGTTTAGAGCTCAAAGAGAGAAGTTATGCAGGACCTTGACCGCTCGTGTCTTGAAGAGATACGTCATACAAAAGAAGAAGCAACATTGCACGCGAAACCTGCAGGATGAATGAACTTTTGAAACTGTCTTGAAAAGATGGAATAAATTGCTGAGTGAGCCTTATTGTCTTGTTTTTGACGCTTCAGCCGTTGTACTCTCCAGCCTTTTTCAGATTATATAGGTTGGAGTTTCAAGCTGAACCCTTTCATTCGTTCACCGGGGTATGATAACTGAAACTGGTGCTATCCAGAAAAGGTTTTGCTCTTGGAACCAGAACAATCTACCCTGGTGGACGAAATAAAGTATTTGGTTTGAAATTCCAACGATATTATCTGAAGAAGACTGGAGCTTACAACGAAACGTGGTAAATATGACAACATTCCGAAAAATGTTAATAAGGTAAACAGTTAAAATACCCCATTTCAGAAATATAGAGATAGAGCCATAACAATTGAAAAATCAGTGATTTTCAATCAAAATATGAATTTTAATTTTCTAATTTATTTGTTTAGCAGCATATCAACTTCTATGTTATTTAATGCGAAAATCTAAATTTGAATGCTAATACAGATGAAATATGTTGCTTGTCAACTCGATATCCTCTCTATTATATTAAAAACCGTTGTGTATTTATCAGTATATATATATATATATATATATATATATATATATATATATATATCCATTCACGCTCATGGAGAGAGATATAAAGGGAGAGATAATAGCGAGGCAGGGTCGACTCGGTTCATTCTCTTTACTACCAGTTATTAAAGGTCTTACCGCGTGATTCGTCTTTAACAGTACCTTATTATTTTATATTTTTTGAAATAATTATGTCATCGTGCAGTAACGAATATATATTTTTTTCTCTATAATAATAAAAACCGCTATATATATATATATATATATATATATATATATATATATATATATATATATATATATATATATATATATATAAAGCGGTTTATATATATATATATATATATATATATAGTAAATATCTATATATTTACACACACATATATATATATATGCTTACGTATTGAGCGCTTTTCGTGCCACTTTTTTCTTTGGACTACGTACTGGCTCGGTCCAAATCGCTTTGGCTGATGTTCATGTGCTTATCTCTTTTTTTTTTTTTTTTTTTTTACAACCATTTTTTCCTTCCGCGTAGATAAACGGAGGGTTTTTCGAAACGAGTATAGTGATAAGTTTGCATTTATATATATATAATTATTTATTTACTTAGTTTTTGGTCATAATTAAATTAGCCCAGTACACAGTTGTATTAAAAAGTGTTCAATGCAATTATATTGTAGGATTTTTTCATATATTTCATTTGTAAACGAGTTATTACGCAACTCAGTTTTCTAGCATCTGGTGACTTAAAGCGATTTACAATAACGATAGTTATCGTAAATTGCCTGAAAACACAGATGTTAGAAACCTGGGTTGCGTAATAACTTGCTTACGAATGAAATATATATATATATATATATATATATATATTTCTCTCCTATTACGCTCAGGGGTTTGGATTACTTTGTTTTGTTTTTTTTTTTGTTTTTGTTTCTTCTTATGTAATAAGGTAAGATACTCAATAGTAGGTACATCAATATTTATATGTTGCTGTCATTTTAGACGGCACGGGACTACTTGAAAATATATATTGTTCGTCATATTTTTTTCTTATAAAGATATACTGCTGGTATTTTTTTACTATAAAATGTATTTTATACTCACTTTTCGTTTGGGGGATTCGCTGTTGTTCCATAGATGGCACCCTAACAGGTGCTACCATCTCGAGTCAGGAAACAAAAGGTTAAAAAGTAGTTCCACTTCTCTAAAATTCCTAATCTCCTGATTAGAAGCCTTTTTGCCGTATGTAGTTCATCGTCATACTTAGGACTATTTTAATAATGTTATAAATCTTTAGGACAGAGAATTAATCTGGTAAAGCACTACTACTATAAAGAATGTGTGTCCGACTGGGTCATCCAGAATTGTGCCCTTATATCAGACTCATCATCATCATTCAGCGGCCTCGGTCGAGATAGAACTCACTACACCCTTCCAGAATTCCCTATTTGTCATAGCTCCTGTAAGGTCTTCCTTGGCGATAGATGTATCTCTGTGTATCCTGTCTGGAAAGGTTAATTTACGAGATCGATTGTGAGATGATGGGTGCCTCCATAATACAAACGATGAAACAAGTTCATCTGTGGCACGTGCGCAATGTCCAGCAAACTGGACACGTCTCTTTTGAACTAAGGTTGATACACTTGGTAGGTATCCATATATAATTTCTAGAATTGGGTGGTTTCGCCATGAAAGATCAAGTACTCTTCTGAGAAGACGAGTATAACATCCATCTAAACGGCGCTGTAGTTTTGCTGGAAGATGTTATATCAGACTAAACTAGTCTCGTAAATACGAATATATTGACATTAGGCTACATGTATTTCCTGCAAGCTTCTGGTAAATGGACCCACTCAGTAGCTCATTATTATAGTATAGTTTAATCCTCATTGTTGTGACATTGTGCCAGACTATGCGGGGTATAATTTGGTTGATTTAATGTTATGTCAACCCTAGTTGGCTTATTTAAGGCCATTTGTTGTCATACATGAGAGAAGGCATCTCTGATGGAGTCTATATGCAAAGATCGATTGGTTATATGCTTAAGTTCATACATAATGATTCATAGGGTTTATACATGAGCCCATACATAAAGGGATCTATGCTTGCGTCAATATGCAAAGATTGATGGGAGTTTATGCTTGGATCCATACGTAAAGGATATAAGCTTGAGTCTATACATAAAGATGTGTTGAGTCTAGACGCAAATATTGATAGGATTTATGTTTGAGTATATAAACAAAAACTTATTTGGTTTATACTTGATTCGTAAATGCAAAGATAGATGAATTCATGCTTAGGTCCATATGCGAGTCTAATCACAAAGATTGGTTGAGTTGATGCTTGCGTGTACCAACTTCCGCCCAAAAGATTACCTCTTTTCGATGTACGTTACCGTTATGCACGAGATTCAGTTAGGCTTAGTTAATGCGGATTTGCTTGATTTTGTGAATATTTATCAACGTTTTTTACTCATCATTTTCTGAACATTAAGCGACATCCAAATTGTTAGAAATTTTCGACAATCTTTTGAAAATTAATTAAATATTGATTTCTAACGAGTTTAATGTCCGGCATTATTTTTGTCTTTCTTTAGATTGCCAAAAGGAGAAAACTTAAAAAAAAAATCAATAGATTAAACGAGGAAGTGTCTATACATAACTAATATAACTTCGGGTTTCGAGTCCAAAGTTGACTCTCTTCAGGTGAATAAATTTGACTTTACATATCGAAATCCGTATATAATCCTAACCCTAACTGTTCTTAGTACAACCACTACATTATTTGGTAAAAATAGAATTTTCACTAGTGAGAAGTGTAGCTTGGTATACTATGGAATTTGTAAGGCATTTCTTTACTTTGGTTATGACAACTGCAAGAATTAGTGTTATTATCATTATATATAAGTTAGTCATGATTAATATTATTCTGTTCTTTTAGAATGTTATTATTGTGTTTTTTATTATCATATCAAGATTTTATAAGCACAGCTATAACGAAGTTTCAGTGTATTTTTAATAAAAAATGAAAACTGAAATAAGAAGACATTGACATATAAATATACATATATATATATATATATATATATATATATATTCTATATATACATATATATGTGTGTGTGCGTGTGTGTGTGTGTGATTATTTATCCGATGATCCGCTATCGAAGACTATATATATATAGTCATCCGCAGACAGATCTGTTTCGCTGTATCACAGCTCATCAGTACTGTTAGACATCCGATTGCTTTTTACCCAGGATTGATACCCGACCGAATTGACGTCAGTCGGCGATTCTACCTCTGAGCTATGGGCGCTCGGTATATATGATCAGGCATGCTTTACCGCTCGCCAACGAAGGGCTTCACAGTAAGCAATACACTTTTTACTCTCTTTAAGGAAAACAAATCCCTTTTACTTAAATAACTTTTCACGATAGTCGCTATCTCTTTAATTTCGTAGTCTTACTTATCTTCAGGACAGTTTTTTTCTTTTACTTTTTGTTTTGTTTTTCTTTCTTTCTTTCTTTCTTTATTTATTTATTTTTTTTTTCCGAGATTTTGCGCAGATGTCATTGTGACTGTCGTTGAGAATTTCAGGTGCCACTCTCGAAGGATTTCAACTTCTTTGCCACTTCTGAAAACCAATTTCGAAGAACAAACCCAGCATCTAAAAACAGATTTAACTAGTTGATAACTAACAACTGATTTTACGAAAACAAAATAGAAGAATTTGAAAGTAAATCAAGAATAAAGAATTATTAACCATTCTATGTTGCCCAGTTGACGACTTGTCTTTTTTTTTCTTTTTTTTTCTTTTTTCAGTAATTTTTAGAGAAATTAGGGTTTTTCTTCTCGTACTATATTGATGTCTATTTGGAATTTGTGCCTGTGTGTTCGCTAGTGCGGTAGAATTAATAGCAGCAAAATGGAAACGGAAACGGACTATGTACGGAACACTTCTTCTCCTTTTCGTGTTCTGCTCTTATGTCCATTCTCGGTGACATCCATCTCCCTAATAGTCGGGAAATTTCACATCTCTGACGTTAATTTATTGCATATTACTTGTTAAAATATTTGTATAACTTTCTTTGTTCTGTAGCGTATGATGGCACTTTTTATGATGCGATCAAGTTGATCCCGAAGCCCGAATTTAATAAGGTAAACTAATATATCGGAAAATTAATGTATTTGTATGTGCGTCAATGTGCAGCAGATATCGACTCGGAACGTGAAATCGGAGAGCCGAGTTCGAATTCCACTTGAATTCGTTGCATTCGCAAATACCCCTTGGAAAGGTATTGAACCCATCCCTTCTCCCTCCAGCTAGAGGTTGAACAATAGGAACAGATTGGGCTCTATAGCCTTGTTTGGCAGCCAGTCTACAGCAGAAAGAAATGGCTAGCTACTACGGCAAAATCTTCTGTCTAGTCAATCATGGATCGAAAGAGACACGATTGCCCAAGCGGGTATCACGTATCGCAATTAACTGACTGTTAGCAGAGGTGTGAGCAATGTCTCGTATGATTGACCGGCCGAGAAGCAAACCAGCATTATTGTCTCCACACCAAGGAGGGCATCTCCCAGTCAGTACCTCTCCGAGTGGTGGCTGGTTTTATTGTCCGGCGCCTGAGCCGTACCTAAAATGGGATACTTCAGAGGTACTGCCGACATTGAACTCCACCATGTGTCACATTTTGTTGTGTCGTGTGATCATGTCTAAATACGATGCGTTGTTCTGTCCAGTCAGTCATATGGTCACCGAAGCGTGTATCACGTATGGCACTTAACTGACGGACTGAGTATTGTGCATAAACATTTCAAGAATACATCTTTGGAACAATATTTACAGTATTCGGGTTATTATCCTCATCTTTGTTGCCATTTATACGACGTTTTGGCTGTTGAACACTACAGCCTTCTTCAGCTGCTAGGAATTTCGAACCGAACCCTTTATTACAATCACTGGGATATATGATCTTCCTGCCTTGACTAGAACCTCTTCTAGTAGTCATGAGTTATCTCCCTCTAACCCTGTAACTTACTTGTTCACTACTGCGGTAGCCTGGTATTGAACTCACAACTTTTTGGGTCAAGTCAAAAGAACTAACCAATGTCTATATCCATTGGGCCATGTGCCCTAAAGGACAAGAACAACTGAAAAAAGGTTCGGTTCGAAATTCCTAGCACCTAGAGGAAGGCCGGAATGTACAACGACCGAAACGTCGTACAAATGGCGACAAAGATGAGGACAATAGTCCGAATAATGTAAATACTATCTCATCTCAAAAATATAGACGAATACGTCTTTGGAATTTATGAACTTTAAGGTGAACTTTCAGGCGAATTTTCAGGCGATCGTAAGTCTTTGTCATAATACTCCGGAAGCAACTAGATTCGTTGAGGTAGATCTAGTCTAACTAAATCTTATGACACCTGCGAATGACGCCTTGTAGATTACGTTTGATCTGAGCATTCCTTATATACGTCGTTGTATCGCTCCCTACCGTACGTGATACACATTTGGGCGATCATGTCTCTTCCGCTTCTGCTATTCATTTTGAGGTTCTCGACAAAATCCAAAGAAGGATCTGCAATATACTTGATCCTGACCTGGTAAACCGCCTTCACTCACTTTCTCAGCGATTTGGTGTGGCTTCCGTCTGTCGTTTTTACAAATATTTTCATGGCAGCTGCTCTGATGAACTTTTTTCCTAGTAACCCCCACCAGGTGCATTTACTCGTGCTACTAGATTTGGATCAAGGTCCCATCTGTTACTGTAGAAATAGTTAAATGTAACTTCCTCTTCTATTCTAACAGTTTCTTTTTGCCCACTTTCCCTTTCTGAAATTCATTTCCCTTCGATTGCTTTTTGATAGCTGCAATATCGCAAAGTTTAAATTCAACGTCAATTGCCAACTTTTATCTATTTTATTTCTCGTCCATCTATTATTTTTCTTCGACATACCCTGTTCCTTTTTGTCTTACTGTAACCACCTGCGCACCAATGGCATCTTTGCCTTACTTAGGGTGAAATGATTATAAAAAGAAAAATGAAATAACTGGCTAGGCAGAAGGTTTTCCCCGCAATAGGTTACTATGTCTTTCTGCGATATACTGGTTGTCAACCAAGAATCTGGAACCCAATCTGTCCAGCTGTTTAACCCATAGCTGGAGTGAGGCCAGATGGATAAATACTTTTCCTAAGGACATCTGCGCAAATGTGAATGCAATGAATTCAAGTAGGCATGCATCCAAAACGAAGAACCGGTCACCATCATTGGATGCTGTCCAGCTACAAAGTTTTCGTTCTTTTTATTGGATAACTTAACAAAAGGTTCAGTCAGTTAAGTGTCATACGTGAAACACGCTTGAGCGATCGTGTCTCGAAAGAGACATAACTGACTGGGCAGAAGATTATCCCGGAGTAGGTTGCCATTAGCTTTCTGTGGTAGATTGGTTGCCAGCCAAGGCTATAGAACCCAATCTGTCTTGTTATTTAACCCATAACTGGAAGGAATAGACGGATTAATACCTTTCCCAGGGTAATTTCCGCGTAAGTGCATGCAATGAATTCAACTGAAATTTGAACTCGGCTCCCCGATTTCTCGTCCCGAGCCGATATCCATTGCACCACAAGGCACATCCAGGTTAAGGGTTTAAAAACTCCTAGAAGACACCAACATGTATTTCTACACACCCGCACTGGTATCTGCTTATCTCGAGAGATAAAGGTAGCGCCACTTTGTTCAAATTTTAATCATTTAGTAGTTAGACTGGTGTTCTCTCCAGGGTGCAGGCGATAGCATACCGAGACTACCGAGTGTGCTACCGAGACGATACACCCAACATCTCAGCTGCACCGACAAGAGGATACAGAGCATTATATTTGGGACCAACTTGTCTGCAAGAATTGCGGGAAAAGTGTCAGTGTTGAGAGCCAACCATCTCCGAAGTTTCTGTCTGGATATACTTCCAGACCGGAACGAGAAATCAGGGGGCCGAGTTCGAATTCCAGTTGAATTCATTGCATTCACTTACGCGCAAATACCCTTAGGAAAGGTATTAATTCGTCTCTTCCTTCCAGTTATGTGTTAAATAACAGGAAAAATTGGGTTCTATAGCCTTGGCTGGCAACCAGTCTACCGCAGAAAACAATGGCAACCTACTGCGGAATAATCTTCTGCCCAGTCAGTCATGTCTCTTTCGAGACATGATCGCCTAAGCGTGTTTCACGTATGGCACTTAACTGACTGATACTTCCATAGTTTTTTTCCGTCTTTTCGATATGACTGCAGAGCAGCGAAGTTTTTAAAGTGCTGACCGCTGTTTTAAAAATCGCCTGAAAACTTTTAAAAAGTTAAAAATCTCGATTTTCATAATGTTACACAGAATCGAATTTTTTTCTTACTATGAACGCTATATTTTAGTGGATACGCGTAGATATTGAAGCCCTTCATAGCCGAGCTGCTAAAACACGCCGGATAGGACGGTGGTTTCTCGTAAAAAAAGGTAAGAAGGTTAGAATATAATTCAGGAGAGCACATTTCATTTCATAAGCCGTTTCGGGTTTCGAGTTTACCAGCCGCTAGACCCAAGTAGATAGGACACAAAGCCAAACTGCAGAAATTCAAATAAGAATGCCCTATTTTAAAACCATTTCGTTAATTTTCGAAATTTTCCGTAATATTATGTAAGTGAACTAAAAAATAAGTATTTGAAATCCAGGTACTGAACGCCAACTCTTAACAACACTAGGAAATATATATTATTTACATTGTTCGGACTATTGTCTTAATCTTCCCTGCAAGAGTTGTGAGTTCAATACCAGACTACAGCAGTGGTGGTAAAATAACTTAGAATTAAGTTAAAGGAAAATAACTTCATGGCGACAAGAACTGGCCTTGGAAATGGAATGAGAATGATATACCCAAGTAAAGAGTTCGATTGCAAATTCCTAGTACCTGAAGAAGGCCGGAGAGTACAACGGCCTAAACCTCGTAAATATATCAATGAAAATGAGGAAAATAGTCCAAACAATATAAATAATGTAAATACTATTTCATCTCAGAAGTATAGACAAATACTGGAAAATGTGTTATTAATTTAGCTTACATATTTTCCCACTACTACTTTAAACGTTGTTTTTTGTGAATATTCATATTTGAATAGACGCTGCACTTATTTATTAAACATAATAATAATTTTCGTTTGCTGGCTTAAATGATCAACAAATCTTATTAAAGACAGATTTACGATCTGTGGCCGGATTTGAACCTGCGCCCTTTTAAATAAAAGAAGCTACCGTTAGAACGCGGTACGATCTGAGACACAGAAAACCAGTCAATCAGGCAAGACTAAATTGAGCCGAACAGCCAAATTTTTCCCGTCATAGATCTCCCAAAATTTTTCATATCGGCAGAGTTTCGCATCCAAATGTAAACAAAACAATATATATATAGACACACAAATATATATATATATATAGCTTGAGACAGAAAGAGAGTTGGAATAAGATAGATAGATAGATAGATAGATAGATAGATAGATAGATAGATAGATATGAACAGAATTAGATAGATAGATAGATAGATAGATAGATATGAACAGAATTAGATAGATAGATAGATAGATAGATAGATAGATAGATAGATAGATAGATAGATAGATAGATAGAACAGAATTAGATAGATATGAACAGAATTAGATATAGATAGATAGATAGATAGATAGATAGATAGATAGATAGATGAACAGAATTAGATAGATAGATAGATAGATAGATAGATAGATAGATAGATAGATAGATATGAACAGAATTAGATAGATATGAACAGAATTAGATAGATAGATATGAACAGAATTAGATAGTTTGATAGATATGAACAGAATTAGATAGATAGATAGATAGATATGAACAGAATTAGATAGATAGATAGATAGATAGATAGATAGATAGATAGATAGATAGATAGATAGATAGATAGATAGATAGATCATATTTAACTCGCTAGAGCAAATATTGAACACCAACTTCCACAAAAAATCGAGCTTTGTGCTTAGAAAGGTCGGGTGGAGAATGACATGAAGGAAACTGCAAAGACTTGCAATTTAAAAAGACGCTAACAAAATTAGCGCCTAGTTTCAAGTAAGATCTATGCAACAACGTCTGACCAATAGTTGCCAATACTTGGGCCGCTGACGTCGGCAGTAATTGAATTAATTGATAACATCGATTTTAGGCGTTTCTTTGGAAAGAGCGTTTCTAAAACTGAGATGCGGCTGGGTAGATGTTGAAAGCTGAAGAGTAAGTGGGGGAAGAGGAAACGAAACCGACAGTGTTAACCAAGAAAAGACTTGGTCGAGGGAGGGCGTTGATTGAGGGATTGAATCAGGGAGAGTGCAGGCCAGGTGAGAAATAAAGTGATTTGTAGAAAGTCAAGGTAAAATAGCGGGTGGAGTTCAATTAGATAAGAAAGGAGGGAGAAGAAATAATGAATCAAATGAATCGGGGAGATGAGGCAGATGAAATATGGCGAGATTTAAGAAGTAGAAGAATAGGATTGAATAGAGAGTGTTAAAGCATCTTGTGTATAGAGAGAGGAGAAGAAGAGAAAAAAAGAAGAATATGGACATAAGAGAGGGAAAAAGAGACTTCAAAATCATTGAGAAAGAAAGAAAGAAAGAAAGAAAGAAAGAAAGAAAGAAAGAAAGAAAGAAAGAAAGAGAGAGAGACTGGAGGAAAGAAAGAAAGAAGGTATTCAAAATAGAAAGAAAGAAAGAAAGAGAGAGACGGGAGGAAAGAAAGAAAGAAAGAAAGAAAGAAAGAAAGAAAGAAAGAAAGAGAGACAGGGAGGAAAGAAAGGAAAAGAAAGTATTAAAAAAAAATTAAAAATTAAAAAATAAAAGAAAGTATGAAAACTAAATAAATGAATGCAAGCAGATGGAATTAGTAAAGGAAGAAATTTTAAAACAGAAATGAAAAAGAAATGATGAATGAAAATTAAAAAATAAATAAGGAAAAAGATTAAGAAAAAATAAACTTGAAGAATGAATGAATGAATGAATGAAAAAGAAAGAAAGAAAAAAAGAAAATCTGTAATTCAAAAAAAGGGAAATAATATGATAAATGTAACAAAAGAAAGAAAAAGAATGAGTGAATGAATGAATGAATGAATGAATGAAAATATAAAAGCCTCGGAAGAAAATCGAAAATAAGTACAAAAAATGCAAAAAATCAAATAGAAAATGAAAAACAAAGAAAGACGGGATGAATGTACGAGGATCGAAAAAAATAAACGAGAAAGAATGATAAAAGAAGGAAAGAATAGATGAAAAAGAGAAGAAAGAAAATTTAGGAGGCATGAGATCAGATGAAAAAGAACAAATAACAAAGAACGAAACTATAAGATGCGTGATATGAAAGGCAGAATAAAGGAAGGCAGAAACAAAGAAAAAAAAAAGAAAAGATGAATGAATGAATGAACGAGAAAGAAGAAATTATGAGATTCAAAAATATAAAATAATATGAAAAATGTAACAAAAGAAAAGAAATAAAGGAATCACGAAATTAAATGAAAAGAAAATAACAATAAAAAGTAAAAATCTAAAGAAAGCCAAAATGAATTAAACAAAGAGAAAAAAATTAATTCAATAATTTATTCCTTTTCTTTTTCAAGAAAGATGTCAACATTTTTAGCGAATTCATTTCAGCCCGGTTGCGACAATACAATCGTCTCTACTGCTTAAGGCCGCGTTTGAATCTTGGCCGGTGACGGTTATGTGCCCATGCGAACATTGATTTGTTGATAGGGGGCGCTGCTGCTTGGCCCTTGGCCTATTATACGCGGTTCTTGTAACCTGAGTGAAAATTCGACCAACTTTCTGCTGATTTCCTTCAAGAATAATTCTTTCTTTTAAAATCTTTTTAGTCTCGATTCGAATGCAAATAGAAAGACGAAAAGTCAGTGTTATTTGTTAAGCGGAATAACAAAAGAGATGTAGCGTGGGGTTTGCGTGTTCCTTGAACGTTGGAAATCACCAGTGTAGCGTAGGGAGCTGGTTAATGCTTCTTCTGCCTTGTGTCAGACTTAACCGAATTCCCTACAGCTTACAAATTTTCTGTTGAATTTATTATCAGAAGGTTTTTCATCATCAGAAGGTTGGTTGTCGGCAGGTTGGAATATGTGGAATTGGTGTAGAACTGTGGAATAATAAAATATACATTTTGAATGTTAAGATAGAAATTTATTAAAAGGAGGAATAACAAAAGTTGTAGAGGTTAATGTTCATTGAGAAAGTTAAGGTATCAAGAATTGTTACAAAATGTTATAGTAGTAATTGTTGAAACAGATCAAAAGAAAGAGAAACAGAGCAAGGTCTGACCTGACCTTATCTCTGAGTCGATTTGAAGTTGGTTACATTTTAAATGTGTGTCAGCAAAACGCCTCCCCTAACTGACCGCTGTGACCGGTTAGAGACCATCCTTAAATATTCAACCCAGTTACGTGGGGTGGCTCACAGAATTATTTTTTCTTTAGTTGTGGAGAAATCGTTTCTCTGACGTATTTTGAATTTTGCAATTTGATGACCAATCAGAATCCAGAGTTCCGCCACAGAGAAACAAAAACAAAACAGTTGCAGGTTTGTAAAGGATGCGATGAAGATTAAAGGAACGAAATCTGAGGTGGCGGGGAATCTAAAAAGCAATAAACAGAAAAGAGAACTTCAAAAATTAATGAAACTATTGTACGAGTTATATCATATTCCTATTGTTTATACAGGAAATCTTTTTGAAAAACAACGACTCGGTCTAAAAATAAAACTCCCAAGGACACAGCAATAAAACCTGTAGTGACCTAGGTAATGTTTATCAAATTGGCCTTAAGCCAAACACAACCGAAGTCTCCACATTTTAAAATATCAGAAGGTTGAAGGTTGAAGGCTGGATGTTGGAATGTGGAAGAATAAAATATTTCGTCTTGTATGTTAAAGTAAATTTTTATTAACTAAACAGAATAACAAATTTGTAAAAAGAAAATGTTCAAAGAGAAAAATGTACGCAGTTAAATGTTCCAGGGAAATAGTAGTAAGGAGTTAAATGAATCCAGCTTTTTGTTGATAGTAGCAGAATGAGGTAAGTAGAAAGATTGAAAAGGTTACTAATAAAGTCTGTGTTCCTTTCTTTTTATGGCCGGCGAAAAAGTGAAAAGAAAGGTGACGCAATAAAGGGAAATTGTACTTATCGGACTTTAGTTTTTAGGAGTCAGTTGAAGTATCTTGTTGTTGTTTCTTTGACGGTGTATGAGTGAAGACGAAGAAAGGAAAATTGGAAGCAGAGGAAGAACGAATGCGTGACGCGAACTTTGTATATCCGGGTCTTGCTTGAAGTTTCTTTTGTTACATTTTAGTGTGTCGTCTCGGTGCTGCTCTCATCTGACTCCTTTTGCTGGTCAAAAGACGTGGTTAAGTCGTGAAATTTAGTCGAAACAGCATATCCCCTTTTTTAGGTGCTAAGAAAATTTGACAGGGGTTATAATTCAATTTGCTATTTCCTATTCAATCAGAATCTAGAATCTTAATTTTCACACCAACTTGTGAAATTTGCCCTGGTCTGGGTTTTTCGAAAATGTTTTCAGTCGTTCTGATTCATTTTTGCGGGTGTGCAATTTTACTTTTTGCGTTTTGGTTAATTATTGGATGATATGGGATTTGTATCCTATAAACGTATAGAAATAATGTTTTTAATTATTTCACCTCAAGCATGGCAATAAAACTGCTAAGACGCAAGGTAAAAACTGAGAGATGATCATAAATCAACACGAGACAGAAGAAGATTTACATTGCATTTGAATTTCTGAAGATCAAAAGACTGGAACACTAGAAGCCGGAATAGAATTCCAACAAGCGGGAAGTACGAGAGTAGAATCTATTCGCAGAGAAGCTACGATTACAATTGTCAATTTCAAGTATGAAATTATGAGACCTAGCTGCCAGTCTAGTCAGTCAGTCTGTTAAGTACCATACGTGATACACGCTTGGGCGATCATGTGACATGACTGACTGGCAGAAGATTATCTCGCAGTAGGTTACCATTGCTTTCTGCGGTAGACTGGTTGCCGACCAAGGCTATAGAACCCAATCTGTCCTGCTATTTAACCCATAACTGGAAGGAAGAGACGGATTAATACCTTTCCTAAGGGTCTTTGCGCGTAAGTGAATACAATGGATTCAACTGGAATTTGAACTCGGCTCCCCGGTTTCTCGTTCCGACCCGATATCCACTGTACCACAATAGTACAGCGCTTAAATTCATAGAGTCGAGGTACCTAAGGAGAAAGCTCATCAGAACAAAAATGAAAATATTTATAGGAAAAGCACCTTTGCAGTTGTAGGAAAGTAACTAAAGCTGAGATGCCAGGTTAAAGCCGTTAATGTTACAGATTCATTTTTGTAATTTATCAAGAATCTATAAATACATAGTAGAAGGTGAAGACTAGTCAGTCAGTCAGTCTTTAAGTACCATACGTGATTCACGCTTGGGCGATCATGTCTCGGAAGAGACATGACTGACTGAGCAGAAGATTATCCCGCACTAGGTTGCCATTACTTTCTGCGGTAGACTGGTTGCCAACCAAAGCTATAGAACCCAATCAGTCCTGTTGTTTAACCCATAACTAGAGGGAAGAGACGGATTAATACCTTTCCCAAGGTTATTTGCGCGTAAATGAATGCAATGAATTCAACTGAAATTCGAACTCGGCTCCTCGATTTTTCCTTCCGGGCCGATATCCACTGCACCATAACGCACATCCGTACCATAACGCACATCCATAAATTGACGCTTACAGTACCTGGTATTCCAAAGTGGTCACCCATCTAAATACTGACCAGGCTCGATGTTGCTTAACTTCGGTGAACGGATGAGAACTGTTGTAGTCAACGTGATATGGACCAGGCTAGATGTGAGAGTAATATTCAATGTATGGATGAACAGTAAACTTATAAATATGTAAGATACATTCTAACTAAAAAATTGTTTGGCACAACATAATCAATATTCATAGCAGCAGAAAGAGAAATTGATTCAAGATAATCTTGCTACTTTATGTCAATGGAAAACATTGGCCTTTGGCAGCGCTGTTAGTCATTCTCTCGGAGGTTAGCATCAGCCATACTGATAAAAGACAAAAGTGTTTTATCAAACGATAAAGAAACCAATATTGATTTTGGAGAGTTAAAACTAACAAGCTATTTCTTGCCCCAGTTAACAACAGATTGTAGGTTCTTTTTTTTAGATCAGCTGCCAAATTGACCTTATCGAGTCGAACAGGCAGGAGTAAAGAATTTGCTGAGATAAGGAATGTAAAAAAAAAGTTCTATTTTTTGCATTCCAAGCGCTTTCAGCGGCTTCACTGGCCATTTTCTAGGATGCTATTTTTTCTGATATTGTGATTTTATCAGATTTTGACTGTAATCTAATTTTTGTGTTTTTGAAAAGAAACGTTCTTTAAAAGCTATCACGTGACGCGCTCAACTGGGCATCACAGGAGCGTCTGTCAACTGTTAAAAAAATTTCAAAATTCCATTTCCACTGTTAGATAATGTGAGGTTGATGGCCGGAAGAAATTGTTCAATATAGATTACCTTTCTAATAGTGCGATGCTTTAGATATTGTAATTTAAATACCGTCGTTTTTAACGAAACATACATACATATATATATATATATATATATATATATATAATAATAATAATTTTTTCTCGTGCGTATATATATATATTTACCTAAACGTCTTACATATTTGCAATATATATATATATATATATATATATATATATATATATATATATATAATAATAATAATCTCGTGCGTATATATATCTCGTGCGTATATATATATATATAATAATAATTTTTTCTCGTGCGTATATATATATATATATATATATATTGCAAATATGTAAGACGTTTAGGTAAATATTACACTTCCAGATAAGTCAATTTTGCATATGAACCGATCTTATTGACATTTAACACTATAGCATCATCGTGCTAGGCTAGGTACAATCACTGGTTATGCTGTATACTCCCAGATAACATAATTCCACGAATCATACTTTTAATATTCTCATTTCATATTGCAGTATTATGATGTTAGTACAAGTACAGTTAGAATATGGCATCTCATAAAATGTTAGACTCTCGGATAAAACAATTTCAGCGCTTTCTTTTAAAAAGAATAGGTATCAAGTGAGATAACATAACTGTCAATATAACAAGGACAGGGTTTGGTTTTGAATGGTTTTCTTTTAAGAACTTTTTAGTCCTTGTGACAAACTCGACTAAGTTTAATCAATATGCATACGATGGTGATGATGATGGTGTTCCTACAGCGAAATTATTTGTCAGTATTAGTGAGATGAGAAAGTCTGACAGAAATAACAAAACCTCGAAAGTCTTGCGTGACAAGACAGCAAGGCGGCGCCAGGTGCTCATTGAGCACCTCGGTACAAAAGGGGCCAATGTGGTTTTATCATGCAACCGATACGGATCTAAGCTGCATGAAAATAATGGCACAGTTCGATCAGTGCAGCCAGTTAGTTCTGGTGAGTGACTGAGAGTGTGTCTCTCTTTCGGTCGATAATCAGGGAAAGGGACGGGTTTAATACTTATTAGAAAAAAGGGAATAATATATATATATATAAACTGGATGAATTATGAACAAACACGACAGATAGATAGATAGATAGATAGATAGATAGATAGATAGATAGATAGATATGAATAGAATATTATAAATAAATATAAACAGCTAGATACCTAGATAGATAAATAGATAGACAGATAGATATGAATAGAATATTATAGATAGATAGATAGATAGATAGATAGATAGATAGATAGATAGATGTGAGTAGAATATGATAAATACATATGAATAGCTAGCTAGCTAGCTAGATAGATAGATATGAGTAGAATATGATAAATACATATGAACAGCTAGATAGATAGATAGATAGATAGATAGATAGATAGATATGAGTAGAATATGATAAATACATATGAACAGCTAGATAGATAGATAGATATGAGTAGATTATGATAAATAGATAGATAGATAGATGTGTATTTATCATATTCTATATTATTTATTTATCATATTCTGTATTATTTATAAATAGAACTTTGTCTGTGTCTGTGTATCTGTGTCTGGGTGTCCGTTACCTATAGACTGCGAAACGGCTGAACCGATTTTCTTGAAAATTTACACAGTTGTACGAAAAGCGTCAGCCAGTTTTCTTAGCTATGTTTTGTTTCGAGATGATCCCGATAAATATCGGAAATCGATAATCGAAAAAATCCGGTTATAGAAGAAGTGGTCTGATTTTAATCAAATTTGATACACTCAGATACAAAGACATAAGAAACGATATTCAGAAGTTTCAAGGTTGCAGGTCCTACAATAGTGCAGAAAATCGATAATATATATATATATATATATATCAGGCAAGATATTTGTGTGTGTGTGTGTGTGTGTGTGTGTGTGTGTGTGTGTGTGTGTGTGTGTTTATTTGTCTGTATATCGTTTATACAAATCCACAATTTTCATTCGATTCTCACCAAACTTCACACAGATATTCTTTAGGCTGTGTTTGAGCTCCAGGACCATGGATTAGTTTTAAAGCTTTCATTACACCTGAGCAACGCCGGACTATACTGCTAGTATATATATATATATATATATATATATATATATATATATATATATTACTTATGATATCTCGGAGGCATTTGACAAACAAAAACGTGCATCCCTCAAGGCTCTATCTTAGGTCCTACGCTTTTTCTGATCTTCATCATGTAATCGGTTCCCATATAGGCATCTCTGTCGATGACATCACCATTTACGCCCGTCTTAATAAGGAATCTCCCAAGACTGACAAAGTAAACCTTGCTGCTGCACTTCAAATGGACCTCCAATCTGTGATTGAATGAGTCGTAAATTTTAAGGAAGTGTGTAATACTAGCAGTATAGCCCGAGGTTGCTCGGGTGTAATGAAAGCTTTCAAACTAATCCATGGTCCCAGAGCTCAGAGTCAGCCTAAAGAATATTTCTGTGAAGTTTGGTGAGAATCGGATAAAAATTGTGGTTTTGTATAAAGGACATACAGGCAGATAAACAAACACACACAAACAACTTGCCTTTTATATATAGCGGTTTGCATTGTATTTTGTTGATATACGCAAATAAAATTATATATATATATATATATATATATATATATAATTATAAAAAAATAATGTTCAAACAAATTATTTCATATATATATATATATATATATATATGAAATAATTTGTTTGAACATTATTTTTTTATAATTATATATATATATATATATATATATATATATATATATATATATAATTTTATTTGCGTATATCAACAAAATACAATGCAAACCACCTGCAACAGTAGAAGTAGTCTATGTGATAAAATTTTCCACGCAATCGATCGTACATTGGCCATTTTCTCGTTCAGTGAACATCTACTTTCGATGACTTTCTTTTTTATTTTCCGTTTGTGTGAATGTATGCGCGAATGTGTATGTGTGAGTGTGCTTTTGTTAGTGTGTGTGTTTGTGTGGGTGTGGGTGATTTGCTTTTTCCTTTTTCATTCCCGCTCACAAGACACTACTTAACCCCTCACCGTCTTTCTCCACACATACAGCCTCTTTCTAACACTAAGCCTTTATAGCCAAAAGGCGGAAAAAAGAAAAAGAAAAATATGACTGAATATTACATTAAATAAAAAAAGATAGGGATTAGGAAACAACAAAAAATAGTTGGTTTTTATTTAAGCGACCAACAGTTTGTATTCGTATTGATTGTGCGTCTGAAAATATCGCACAGGTGAATTGTAATCCAAACCAAACGATAACAAAATCAATGTTGACAAAGACGTATATTAATGCATGAAACTAAAAATACCCTGGCAGTCTGAGTCGAGCAGGGTGAATCTTGATATGTTTATGCCATCCGACCAAGTGATCGACGCACCACGAGATGCTCCATACCAGTAAAGAAATGCAAACGCTAACTTTTTAGTAAAAAAAAAGAAAAGAAAAAAGATTCTCATAATCTACAGTATATTTTGATTATAAATAGCCTACAATGGTTTGTGTAGATCAATCAATCCTTTTGCCAACAATCGATGTCACATAAATTTAAATAAACTCAGCCCTAAAGTGTCAATTCCATGCAGTAACTCAATTCTTTAAGATGAAATTTCAGTGTCTGATAATCGAGTTTTCCAAAACGAATATGCCGAGAGAAACAGAACAATTTTTAAGAAAGTTTTGTAATTTGCTTGAAGTATTGTGTATATTAGGAATATGGTTAGATTTTGAAGGTTGTCACAATGCGTTTAGTAAAATAAAGGAAGGTAAATAAGTTGTTGGGTATCACCTATTTATTAGACATTAATATTTCGAGATTAAAATCTCATCTTCAGAATCTTAGAGGGATTGTGTTTGAGTCCGTGCATTTCAATAAATGGTTCTTCCTGACTGCTGCTGCTGTTGTTAATTGTAGTGTGTGTGTGTGTGTGTGTGTGTGTGTGTGTGTGTGTGTGTGTTTGTAAGTGTGCTAGAGTATGTATGTGTGTGTGTTTATAGTGTGTGTATATGCGTGATTGATAGTTGGGATTTTTATGGTCTGATGGTATCAGTCTGCTTTGATATGTCGTTTATCTAAGTGTGTGTTGACCTGGCCGTTAGCTTCACCCCTGCCAAAGGGGAAAAGGGCCTTTGTGACTATTGTGCGTGTGTAGGCGTGTTTATGTGCGTATACTTTTAGTGTTACATTATACTTCATTTTGTGTTTGTGATCTTCAAAATATTTTTTGTAATTAAGTTTTTTTTACGTTTATATATATATATATATATATATATATATATAATCTTTTCTAACGAGCATCATGGTGTTATGAAGAAGGCTACAAATTTACTAAAAGTACAGTTTCATCGTCAAACCGTTGATGTTATTATTAAAATGAAAGATTATGCAGAATACATGCAGGCAGTCTAGCGATTGTTTGTGGCTCGGTAATTGAAGCATGCCGGGAAGTGGGCGCTCTTGATGGTTTTGGGCACCGTGTTGCTTTTGAGACATCGTTTTGGAAATTTGATTTGGCATTCGGCCATTTCAAATAGCTCCCTGACGGTTGCAAATTCATCCTGGCTCAGGTATAAGGTTAGAAAAGTTTTGTGATTTACTTGAAGCATTATAAACGCGTAAATTCCTCCTTTTAACTTGGCCTTGTGCCATCTTCGTTCCTAGTCAGCGTGCGTATAAATAACCACTTCTGCCTGATTGTTTTAAACTGCTTTTTTTTTTCTTTTCTGTCGTTTTTCTTTCTTTTTTTTACCTTTTTTTTTTGTTTTGTTTTTAAAGAAAAACCTAATTCAACCTCCTGTAAGTTGCTATTTACTTGTTTAGCAGTTTTGTTCTGTCATCCTAATCGAATATACCCCCATTTTTTCTAGCGTTCTACACAGTCAGTCAGTTAAGTGCCATCCGTGATACACGCTTGGGTGATCATCTCTCGAAAGAGACATAACTGAGTGAGCAGAAGATTTTTTCCGCAGTAGGTTGCCATTACTTTTTTTTTTCGTAGACTGGTTCCCAACCAAGGATATAGAACCCAATCTGTCCTGCTATTTAGCTGGAGGGTGAAGTGGAGGATTAATACCTTTCCTAAGGGTATTTGCGCGTAAGTGAATGCAACGAATTCGATTGCAATGAATTCGCTTTCTAAAAAAACCGGGCCCATATTTTGCCAGTAAAGCTAAAACTTCATGAGAGTCCGTTAACTGCAGCAAGTCTGCCGTGACAAAAAACATTAGCTGACGTCAGTACTCCATCAGCTGTCAGTGCCAAACAAACAATCGCCACACCCACATGGATATTACATCGTTAACCTGACAGGAAGGGCGATTTTTTATCCATTTTACGTAAGAAAAGAAACAAAATCAGAAAGGCCAAGCTGAATAATAAAAGAGAACAGTTGCCAAGTTTCCGGGTAGCGCACCCAGATCGTAGCGGTCAGATCAACAATGGTGTCACGAAGACATCCAGAAGGAGCGTTAAACACGCCCACCTTTCTGTCTGAGTGAGTCTGTAGCTGTATCTGTATCTGTGTATATAAAGCCGACTTTAGAGAAACTGGCTCTTGTAAACAAACCAAATTCGCCATTTTGATTTTTTTCACTTCAGGTCGAAATTTTACTACAAACTTCGGTATAGCATTTCATCCATAAGGACGTCAGTTAATGCCTACTCTCAGTCAGTCAGTTAAGTGCCATACGTGATACGCGCTTGGGCGATCATGTCTCGAAAGAGACAGGACTGAGTGGGCAGAAGATTGTCCCGCAGTAGGTTGTCATTGCTTTCTGCGGTAGACTGGTTGCCGACCAAGGCTATAGAATCCAATCTCTCCTGTTATTTAACCCATAACTGGAAGGAAGAGACGGATTAATAACTTTCCCAAGGGTATTTTTCGCGTAAGTGAATACAATGGATTCAACTGGAATTCGAACTCGGCTCCCCGGTTTCTCGTTCCGAGCCGATATCCACTGTACCACAACGCACATCTCTAGTCCAATGAAATCTCAAAAGAAAAAACGCGTCGGACGAAAACTTATTCCAGTTTGTAATACTTCTTGATGTGCGTTGTTGTGCAGTGGATTTCGGCTCGGAACGAGAAATGGGAGAGTTGAGTTCGAATTCCATTTAAATCCGTTGCAATCACTTACGCGCAAATACCCTTAGGAAAGGTATTAATCCAACTCTTCTCCATTCAGCTATAGGTTAAATAGCAGGAAAAATTGCTGGAAAATATTCTTCCTAGTTAGTCATGTCTCGAAAAAAGAATGACTGACTGGACAGAATATTTTAATAAGTTGCATTCGTGATACACGCCCACGCATGTTACACGTATGGCACTTAACTGACTGAATACTTCTTTCTACTAGAATTGTTCTTGATATATGAAAATGATTATATATATATATATATATATATATATATATATATATATATATAACGTAGAATATTTGATATTTAAGTCAGGTAAATTCCGATAGAGGCGAATACAAAAGAACTCAATCTTAAATTTATTTATTTAATTTAACAGAGTAATATAATCTAGAAAAAATTCTAGATATTCTACAATTTCATAAATTGTAGAATATATAATTTTTTAGAGTATATATATATATATATATATATATATATATATATATATATATTCACCGTAAACAAGGCGATAATGTCATTATGATACAAGGGGCTAGTGCGAGTTAAAGAAAATAAGTAAACTTTAGAAGGAACTGTAAATTTAACAGGTGAAGAGGCTCATCCCTTGTTCCATGTTTAGGATGTGATTTTTCCAATCTTCTCACTCTTTTTTCTTTTTTTTCAATTGTAGTAGATAGACTAAACTATCTCCCGGTTCACACTCCACCCTCGTCTATTGAACAGGTGAAGAGGCTCATCCTTTGTTCACTGATTAGGATGCGGTTTCCGGTTTTCTCTTTTCCAATCTCTTCACTCCTACGTAGCCCCCTGCACATCAGTGGCGTTACTGCCTTGCTCGGGGTGATATGATTAAAAAAAAAAAAAGAAACATAATCCTAAACAGGAAGTAAAGAATAAAATTATACTAGTGTTCAAAAGACAAAGGAAGAGTGTGAACCTATCTACTCGTAATGAAGAAAAAAATTAAAGGATATTTCAGAGTTTATGTGGTTGAAGTGGTAAATAATTTTGTGAAGAAATGCATTTTTATGAAACACAAAAAAAAATGCAAACTGGCTATGAAAAGTAAAATACCAGCGTAGCCAAGGTCAGATAATATAAGTCTTGGAATTATGTAAGCAATGTGTCAGAATATGACATAATCGCTGATATGAGAGAAAAAATTGGTAGTAGTAGGCAGTCTGTCGAGTGTTAATATCAGAACACAGACCGAGAAAGACACAGGGAAAATCGCGGACGAGCGCAACCTCTGTCCCCTCAATGCGTGTATGTTGTCAACATCGAACATACATCCACTCTACAATACGTTACCTGATGAACGAATAAATGATATGCTGTCTACATTTGTTTACATATACGTTTTTTTTTAATCATATCACCCCAAGCAAGGCGATAACGCCACTGATGCGCAGGGGGCGACGTAAGAGTAAAAGGATTGGAAAAGAGAAAGCCGGAAACCGCATCCTAAACAGGAAACAAGGGATGAGCGTCTACACCTGTTCAATAGACGTGGGTGGAGTGTGAACCGGGCAATAGTTTAGTCTATCTACTCAAATTGACTCCAGTTGAAAAAAAAAGTGAGAAGACTGGAAAAGAGAAAGCCGGAAACCACATCCTAAACAGGGAACAAGGGATGAGCCTCTTCACCTGTTCAATAGACGTGGGTGGAGTGTGAACCGGGCGATAGATAGATCTATCTACTTTTTTTTTAAATCATATCACCCAGCAGAGCAAGGCGGTAACGCCACTGATGTGCAGGGGGCTACATAGGAGTGAAAAGATTGGAAAAGATAAAACCGGAAACCGCATCCTAAGCAGGGAACAAGGGATGAGCCTCTTCACCTGTTCAATAGACGTGAGTGGAGTGTGAACCGGGCGATAGTTTAGTCTATCTACTCCAATTGGAAAAAAAAAATAAAGAAAAGAATGAAAAGATTAGAAAAGAGAAAACCGGAAACCGCATCCTAAACAGAAAACAAGGGATGAGCGTCTACACCTGTTCAATAGACGTGGGTGGAGTGTGAACCGGGCAATAGTTTAGTCTATCTACTCAAATTGACTCCAATTGAAAAAAAAGTGAGAAGACTGGAAAAGAGAAAGCCGGAAACCACATCCTAAACAGGGAACAAGGGATGAGCCTCTTAACCTGTTCAATAGACGTGAGTGGAGTGTGAACCGGGCGATAGTTTAGTCTATCTACTCCAATTGGAAAAAAAAAAGAAAGAAAAGAATGAAAAGATTAGAAAAGAGAAAACCGGAAACCGCATCCTAAACAGGGAACAAGGGATGAGCCTCTTCACCTGTTCAATAGATGTGGGTGGAGTGTGAACCGGGCGATAGTTTAGTCTATCTACTCCAATTGGAAAAAAAAATAAAGAAAAGAGTGAAAAGATTAGAAAAGAGAAAACCGGAAACCGCATCCTAAACAGGGAACAATGGATGAGCCTCTTCACCTGTTCAATAGACGTGGGTGGAGTGTGAACCGGGCGATAGTCGTCATTTTATTAGCACAGAAAAGGCAAAAGATTTTATAAGAGAAGACAAGAAGTTTTGGGACCCCGTCATCGAATTAATATACGTCGTTCAATCGAAGTGTCTACAACATATTTGTCGTTTTGTATACAGTTTAATTTTCACCATCCTTGGCTCCAGATTATACAACACGTTGTTCATTTTTGTTTCCAGGTTATACAGCATAAGTCGCTCTGGTATATGTCGTGGGTATACCATATTTAGATGTAGACATCAGATGTGTAAATTTGAAACAGACTTTAGAAGTAACCAGAAACTAAATCCTAAGCAAGAAGCAATTAATAAACCTGTACTACTGTCAAAAATCCAGGATAAACTGAACGATTAAAAAAAAAAAAAAAAGAGAAAAACCTGAAAAATTAAAGAAAATAGACTTCTCGAGTTTCCTATTATAGAATTTTTTAATGTTGGAGCTTTCCTTCCTAACCTTTCGATTAATTAATTCACCAAATTCAAAATATTACTTTCAGTTTTATTTACACGTGTCATTTATTTTAGTTGTACTTTCTTTTAGAAGCCTGGTTCAGTGTTTGGGAAATCTAAACTTATTTATAAATAGAACTTTATCTGTGTGTGTGTGTGTGTATGTGTGTCTGTGTGTGTCTGTGTGTCCGTTACTAATAGACTCCGAAACGGCTGAACCGATTTTCTTGAAAATTTACACAGTTGCACTATAAGAGTCTGCGAGTGTTCTTAGCTAGGTTTTGTGTCGAGGTACCCCCGATAAATATCGAAAATCTATAATCGAATATATCGGCTTATAGAAAGAGTGGTCCGATTGTAATCAAATTTCATACACTCATAAACAAAGACATAAGAAACGATATTCAGAAGTTTTGAGGTTGCAGTTCTTACAATAGTGCAGAAAATCGATAACATATATATATAAAAGGCTGGATGTTTCTGTGTGTGTCTGTTTATCTGCTTCTGTCTGTATTTTTTTCAGCCCTTTTAATTTAGTTTTTGCTTCGGGTTTGGCTCTAAGTAGGTATAATTGTACTTCTTAGTCTCATCCATGATACCATTTACTCAGAGGAATATTTAGCCTTCAAAATTCAGTTTACGACGAAAAAAACTTATTTGATATCGATAACAGGAAATCAAAATTTAACTTACATCCATTCATTTCTCTTTCAGTCTACGGTTTCGCTTTAACTGGAAACAACTATTGCGTTTTAGTCTTTCGTACCAACGTTCAAAGAGTCTGAGCTCCAGGACCATGGATTAGTTTTAAAGCTTTCATTACGCACCGGGCTATACTGCTAGTGATGAATGTTTGTTAATTCCACTGCATTTAATATATTAACATCAGTGAACGCCGAAAACTCGGATTTACATGTGTTAATGAAGTTATGTATTCCTGGACATAGATACTGTTGTGGGATCACCCCTTTTTCTATGTTAATGGACTCAATTTGAGTATACATATACTCCTGCCATATAGACATCGTACCAGATCCGTAGATTACCATAAGATACCGAACGATACCGAAGTTTCAGCGAGAATACCACGTTAGTAGTTACAGTAGCTCTGAGCGCCACTCAGTCAGAATAGTATTACACAGCACCCGTCATTTGCCGACGTGGATATACTAATTCTAGCACGGCTTCACTTCAAAGACTTATATATATGTATTCCTTACTAATCGCATTCCTGGTTTACTAACCTGCGTTCAAGTTTGTATATTTACGTTTAATATAACTTATTTTCTATCTCAAATATCTGTTTTGTTGTTCATTATTTTGTGCGGTTCCTCAATCGGAATCCACAACAGATACAAATTTTCCCCAAACACACGAACACTTAAAAACAAACTTATAAAACGATATGGTAATTTTCTAAGCGTATCTTTGACGTGTCATGATGCCAAAAGTTTGTAGCACCTACTGAGGATCGAACTATCTACTCAGTCGTAATTTTTCTATCGTGACAAACTTGATAACTTTTACACCACTTCGAGGTATCCTTACTTATTAAAACCCTGTAGGGCATTTTGATGTGGTGTAACGGTTAGCAATCTTGTCTTGCCAGATCAATGAGTGAATAATGATTCAATCTTTAATAAATGCGCCATATATTCCGCCTTATGTTATATCTAAGCTAAGAAAATCTCTTAAACAAATAGGCAAACACACGTTAAACACAGCATAAATATATATTGTGTTTTGTTGTTTGCTGGACCCTGTTGTAGTTTATAATTAGGAAAACCACTTCATTTTTCTTACAACCATGACTGCCTAGTAGTTATATAGAGTTAAAAAAAAAAAGGCCCCAGTGTTTATTTCGTCGTTCTCTTCAGAATCAACAATCATGACAGGAACAAGGTTATAATCGTAGAGCGCTGGTCTGTAATAACAATCGGAACCCTACTCTTTTTAATACTGTTTTAACCGCCTCTCTTAATTTCTTTGTCTTTCTGTCCTAGTTTAAGTCATTTCACTGTCTATTCTAACCAGGACTTGGCATAAATTGTAAAACATTTGCATCTTGACAATCGAAACGTCATCGCTTTATTGTGATTATCTCATAACGTCGTTCTAATCTGTTATTTGTGTCCGGCTGCGGCATGATCCTCCCGGTCCCTCATATCTTCTTCAAGGACTCGTGTGGTTACTTAAAATCTTGCTCAGTGAGCAAAAGACTCGAACAAAAGAAAAACTTCCACCATTCCCTGAGTTTTGGTTTGGCAGAATCCAGCACGTTTGCGCATGCGTCGGATAAAAAAAAAACGATGATTAAGGAAAAGAGAGAAAGAAGAGGAGATAGAAAAAGATAAGAAGATTAAAGAGAACAAGAATATATATATATATATATATATATATATATATATATATATATATATACATATATATATAGTAATGTGCAAAAGTATTAGGACAAGAACTATTTTATCTTTTATGAGGCAAATTGACAGAAAATAAACAATTTAATTAAAGTCATTTTATTTGATTTACTCAACAAATGCTTTAACAAGAAAAAATACTTGTTACAAAATAAATTCAGTATTTAGGTATAATAGCCTTTTGCTTTGATCCCAGCCTTCATTCTGTCAGGCATTGACATCACAAGCTTCTTCAATGTATCTAATGGTATCTCCTGCCAAGCAGCTTGTATTTGTTCCCAAAGTGTGTCTTGCAAGTAACATTAGATTTATCAATTCGAGAAGGAAGAATAAGAAATAAGTCATATCCAAGGATAATAGAATAATGAGTAGTTTCAAGGTACCCGGTTTAATAGAAAGTAGGAAGAATTAAATATAACTTCATTTTAATGTATTTCTTTTACAGCTAGTTTTAGATAATCAGTATTTATTAGCAATTTACTTGGCTTTTTACCCTGTATTTGATTTTCAGTGAGGTTTTTAGGAAAATCACCCCAGTCCTAATACTTTTGCACACTACCGGTAGTAAGCAAAAGTGTTAGGACAGGGGTGATTTTAAACCTTATTTTGATGCCTCATAAAAGATAAAATAGTTTTTGTCCTAATACTTTTGCACAGTACTATATATATATATTATTTGCAGATAGAGTGTATCGGTAAAGGAACAAAATGTCTAAAAAGAAAGGGAAAACTGTTTCTAGCTGATGCATTTCGTCTGCAGAGTGACTTTATCAAGACAAATGTAGGCTTTATGTTACTTCATGTGTTTATATACAGAAGTAAGAATGTTACTTGATTATCAAGGCTATTAAATTCGAGAAAGTTCAGGAATAGTCGGTATATTTTAATTTAAGAGTAAATCCAATGTCGCGTTTCTAAGAATGAATATTAGTGTAATAGAAATCGGTTTATACCTAGGACGTTTATTTTAAATTATTTTAAATTCCTTTCTATCTTGCTCTCTTACTTTCTTTTACTTTCTTTTTTATTTATTTCCCCCCTTTTTTAATAGAATGAATATTATTATTATTATTAACGCCTTAGAGAAATTTTGTTTGATACAAACACACACACACACACACACACACACATATATATAGATATAGATATTATTATTATCATCATTATTTATTTATTATTATTATTATTATTTAGGATTTTTGAATATTTTATTTTAGTATTTTATTTATTTTTTCTTACTAGGTGTTATTATCTTAACTATATTTATAATAAATTACTACTAGTGGTTATACTCTAATTTATATTAAGATGTATGATTTACGATTTATTTTTCACCAAAAATATACCCCATAGTCGGTATATTTTAATTTAAGAATAAGTCCCATGTCGCGTTTCTAAGTATGAATATTAGTGTAATAGACGTCGGTTTCGATCTAGGTTTTTTTAAATTATTTTAAATTTTGTTCCATTTTGCTTTCTTTCTTTGTTTTTCTTTCTCTCTTTCTTTTTTATATCTAATTATAATTTTTATTTTTTAACTGAATTTTTTAAATTAATATGAATTTTTAAAATAATAGTAAGAGTAGTTATTTTTTCAAATTGTATTAAAATTATGATGTATAATTTATTTTTGTGCCGTAAATATATCCCAGTATATCTGAAGCCAAATTTCAGAGTTAAATTTTCAACGTCATGTTTTTCTAAGAAAGCAGACGGGTGTTAGAGACGTTATTTCGATACATTGAGTTAACATTTATTTTTCTGGATACTGTTTATTTTCTTTTTATTGTATCTCTTTGTCCTTTCTTTTTCTCTTTTTTTCCTTTTTTCTCTTCTTTCTTTTTCTTTTTTAATCAATCGTCTACTTTTTCTTTATTCTTGCTTTTTTTTCTATTGTTTGTGGTTCTTTTTAAATGAGCGAGAAATTTTTCCTAAATAACCGTTACAAATGTCTATTGTGAATATGGACATGTGAGCGTCTATGTAAAAATCTTTTTTAGGGGATTTTTGAGGACCAACTGTTGTACCATTTGTGTCTGAAGAGCCGCAATATGCGGTGAAATGTGTATTACCCATTGTAATAATCTAAAATCTGTGTATTTAGGCAGCATTGTTTCATTGATGTATGTTTCATTAAATAATATAGATAAGTTTTGTCTATTTATTTTATGTGTATTCTTTTCTTATCGTTTCATAAGCTTAATAGCATTATCGTTGAAAGAAGAAAGAATATCACAATATTGATACATGTTTTTATTAACCCTTTCTGAGCTTTCGGCTTACATCAGCCATTATCAAAGATGATAATTATATTAAGTGTATTAAACGGTTCGCGGATGATCAAAAGTAGTAGTCGTCTATTTTGTTTGCATAAACGGCACGAAAATAATAGACATAAAATAATTAGACAAAGCATGTCTATATTATTTAATGAAACATGCATCAATATATATATATATATATATTTATATATATATATATATATATAAGAAGGACAGCTCGGGTTGTTACACAACTTTCACGTTCTCGCGATTTTCTAGGTGCCTGAGGATTGCGAAGTTATGAAACTTGACTAGCGAGTGTTCACGTTGTGAACCCTTTTTTCTGTCGAGATCGTTTTGATGTTGAACACTTTAATTTACTGTGTAAGTGTTGGCTCGTTTTTAGATTTAGTGTACTATATATACATATATAATTTTCTAAACATATACTGTTAAATATAAGAGACAATGAATATCTATTATGTTTAATCATGAGCCGTTCTAAACGTCGTATTTTAGCTTTAATTTCAGTTGAAAATAAAGACAAAAATTCTCCAACATTTGGATAATTTTTTATTATCTTTTCCACAGCAATAGTGTCCACATATTTAAGAGGATAGAAACATACTATATTTCTGCGTTTGTTATTTTTGATAACTATTGCCGTTGCCTAGCGGACTTTTATGTCAACACAAAATAAAATCGTCGCTGATGGTGGATGTTTTTGTGTTACCGTCTTAATAAACTCTCTGAAGATGGCTCATGTGAGCCGAAAGCTTAGAACCAAATTAATAAAAAATTATCCAAATGTTGGAAAATATTTTTTTTATTTTCCACTGAAATTAAAGCCAAAATACGACGTTTAGAAGGCTCATGATTAAACATAATAGACATTCATTGTCTCTTATATTTAACAGTATATGTTTAGAAAATTATTTGCTGCCTCGATACACTATATATATATATATATATATATATATATATATATATAAGGTATATTTTGAAAGCAAGTATTCATACACAACTATATGATTAAAAAGAACTGACAAGATCTGTCTGTGCGTCTAAATGTTTGACAACATTTTTCAAGATTTATTTAACCAAGAATTTTAATGACATAGGCGATCATGGCTCTGTACAGCTGTCTCACTTTTGTAATTTTTTTACGCTTTCTTATCCCATCTTTGTCCCTATTCTGCCAAGCGTTCACTTAAATTCCTTAAGTATATCACACGCGTTTTCTTTCCGCCTCTCTTGCCGTCCGTATATCCGGAGAGTGCTAAATTCTCTCGGTCGGCTTTCCTGATTATATATAAATTTTATTACTCTATTTTTGATTGCAATTTCAAGTTTCTTTGATATTCACATTCTCCCTAAGACTTCCCTTCTGCTCACATGTTCTGTATGATATTCTCAGATTAGGTCGAAGGAAACTTCATCTCTGTCATTTAATGTCTCTTCTTCATCTAGCACTTGGGTTCCCAATCTTTGTGTTTTTCTGTACCCTTTGGAATATTTATAGATCCCTATGGACCCCTCAAAACTGAGGATGAAAAAGAAAATAATGAAACTGAAATTTTGATATTTTATTATGAAGTTTTTTTGAGTAGATTCAATTACTCATAACATCAGTGAATAAAACGCAGGTAATTTTAAAAATAGTTTGAACTTTCATACATATTCTTTTAAAATTATCTGTAATGATCATTACTAAGTAAAAATATGCAAAACTATTCAAAACTATTTACCGATAAACAAAACTAAGCAATACACTGCTAGTAAACTGCTAGTCAGTACAATCACTCTAGTCCTGGGTATGACAGTAAACTGCATCCTGCAGCAAGGCCCCTGATTGAGAGGTTGTGAGAAGCATGGAGCCACCTCTTAATTGCTGTTGTTCTCAGGTCCACCCTGACGCTTCAATATAAGCAGACACAATGTTTGCAGTTTATTTAATCTGACATTTATAAAAGAAAATTTGATGCCTAAATACACAAAATTTTAATCTATCTATCTGTACAACCAATATTCCGCCATACCCCAACACTTCAATCAACCGGGAAACACATTAGAAAATTGCAAATGTTTACTAATAGACTCCGATTTTAGTTCTACACACTCACGCAGAAAGAAAGAAAAATACTGGATTTTAAAATTAAATACACACAGGCTAGAGTTAAATAGGGACTTAGATGTTTTGAATCTTTATAAATATTTCAATAGTTAAACATTTTTTAGAAACAATTAAAAAATTTTCTCTAAAACAAAATTTATAAGTATTATTAATATTATTAAAGATAGGTTTACGTTTACAAATATTTAAAAAAATCTGTCGCTTTCTGCGTCACGTGATGTAAACAATCTCCCCACGAACGCTCTCGCGAAATACGTTTCTAATTTAAATTTTAAAATCATTTGGTTCTGGTGAAGGACCGACGACGGTCTGAAATATCAAATATAATAATAGAAATAAACAAATACTGTCAAAAAAATACATTTTTAAACTTACAACTTTTTAGCAGTTTTTCATATATATACATATATATATATATATATATATATGTGTGTGTGTGTGTGTGTGTGTGTGTGTGTGTGTGTGTATATATATATATATATATATATATATATATATATATATATATATAAGTATATCACACGCTTTTTCCTTCCACCTCTCTTGCCTTCCCATTCCCAGGTTCACCCCTGACCCGGAGTGGTAGCACCTGGTCCCAGCTATGGGCAAATAGTTAAACCCCAAACTTGGGTAAAAAACTATGAAAGTATAAATATAATTTTTTACAGAAAAATATACATTTTTGAAGGGAAAAATTATTGCCACAATACATTTTTAAACACAAAACTAGAAGACATCTTCAGTTTTCTAAAATAAAAAAATAAAATAGAAATAACTTTTTCGTCAAAATATGACTAAATCAATTTCTCACTATAACTGAATATTAAAAAAATATCTTAAAACCCCACCTTTATGGCATTAAATAACCCACAGACGTGTTGATATGCCGTTAAACAAAACTCAAACTCAAACAATCATTTTACTTTTCTTTTCCACTGCAATAGTGTCCACATATTTAAGAGGATAGAAACATACTATTATTGTATATAGGTAGGTATACAACAACCCTAGATTTGAATAAGTAAATATTGCAGTGTTTGTATGCAAGAGCATGTATCACAACGTAATTATTCTTCTGAAAAAGTTTTCTCAGTAAAACATTCTTCTTACCACAGGCGTAATAAAGGCGATTCAGTCTTGTGGACATAGCAAGGTGGGTCTTGGCTGTAAAAGTCTGAGCTAGTGACATTAAGGAATAGAGCTTATCTGAGCATTTGCTGTGCAAGTGGCACCAGAACAGTAATATGTTTAAGATCAGGAGTTCCCAATCTTTTTGTCCTCGTACCTCTTGGCATTCTCGAAAGCGCTCGAAAGTACAAAGCATTTAGACAATTCTTATATTCAGTTCCGAAAAGAAAAACATTAAAAGAACATATCAAAAATTATATTAAAAACTTAATGATAATACCTTGTCTGGAATTTTCAATGAAACCTCTACGCATCGTTCATTCAGTAATGAATTAAAGCACTCACTAGTGGCGTATAAATACATGATATATCACACGCTAAAAGTGTGCCTCCTTCTACCGAGCGCCCATAGCTCAGAGGTAGAATCGCCGACTGACGCCAATTCGGTCGGGTTTCAATACTAAGTAATGAGCAATCGGATGTGTAACCGTACTGATGAGCTGTGATACAGCGAAACAGATCTGTCTGCAGATGGCTATATATATATATATATATATATATACGTTGTTTTATAGAAATGATTTAAAGATTTTAAAAATAAATAAAAACCAAATTAAAATGAAGTCTCTCTTTTCCACTATACTGACTTGGCAGACTTGGCAGACCGGCTGCAGCCGCTCTCACACCGGCGTGATGTGGCTTCCCTGTGCCTCTTCTACAAGTACTTTCATGGCTTCTGCTCCGATGAGCTTAGATCACTGGTGCCGCCTAAGCACGAATTTACACGAGATACTAGATTAGCAACTAGGTCCCACCCTTTTACAGTTAAACAAATAAGATGTAACCGTAAATTCTACTCCAACAGCTTCTTTTCTCGCGCTTCCCGCCTGTGGAACTCCCTTCCACAAGTCTGCTTTCCCGACAGTTACAATCTCCAGGTGTTTAAATGTAGGGTCAATAGACACCTCCTATCACACTAACTCCCAACTATTCTCACAACACTCTCATCTACCCAACCCTCATTCTCGGTATCCTCACCCGCCTATCACCCACCCTCTGTTATTTCCTATATTTAATCAGCCTTTCTCCACTCTACGTAGCCCCCTGCACAGTAGTGGCAGTGACATGCCTTGCTCGGGGTGAAACGCTTATAAAAAAAAAAAAAAAAAAAAAAATCTCCTTTTGCATTTCTCATACACATTCACACACGTGCAAAATGTGTTTGTGTCTGTGATTTCTAAGGACTTAATTATTTTATTCATAATCCGATCATTTTTTATTTCTTTAAACTTTATATTTAGTAGATACATAAATTTACGTGGATCTATTTGTATATACGAGACCCTTAATATAGAAAAATATAGCTTCTGGCAAGCCTCAAACCTTCCCCTGTGTTAGACGTAAATCTGCACTGTTTAAAAACACTCATGTCTTCTTAAAAACGCGTATGCACTAAATATAACGCTAAAAATTAAATCATATATAATAATGTGTGTAGAAATAATAAAATAAATTATAGTATATATATATATATATATATATATATATATATATATATATATATATATATATATATATATATATATATATACCAAATGTGTTCGGTTCTTAACCATCCAGTTGTCTCGTTTTTTTTTATATCCAAATCTATGGATATTTTTAATATGCTAATCTAAAGATGTGCGTTGTGGTGCAGTGGGTATCGACTCGGAACAACAAATCGGGGAGCCGAGTTCGAATTCCAGTTGATTTCCTTGCATTCACTTATGCACAAATACCCTTGGGAAAGGTATTAATCCGTCTCTTCTCTCCAGTTATGGGTTAAATAATAGAGCAGATTGGGTTCTATGGCCTTGGCTGGCCACCAGTCTGCAGCAGAAAGTAATGGCAACCTACTGCAGGATAATCTTCTGCCCAGTCTTTCGAGACATGATTGCCCAAAGCGTGTATCACGTATGGCACTTAACTGATTGAATCTAGTAAGAGAAATATCCTATATTTTTAAAAATCATGTCCCGACATGACTTATGCCTTTTCGGCACACTTACGATCCACTCAGAATGCGCCTTTGTGCCGCGGTTAAAAATCTCTACCCTAGATACACAACACCTATGCACATATCACCTCGCTACACAGACCACTTTCCATCGACATAGATACGAATTCTCGCGAACACAAATACTCGTAAGAATATGAAGGAGTCTCGTGTCAAAGATACATTTTTCTGTACTCCTCAAAAATGTTCAAACACATATAAAATCGAGTATGCACCACACAATCAACATATAACAAATATACACACACTACACATGCACGCAGATTTCAAGAGACACATCCCAGCCCGAACACACACACACCAACAAAACATACACACCGCTTATACACTCACCTACAAGCACATACTCAGCACTTGCAAACAAATAAGATTTTTGTGTCAACTATAACATTTATATACATGCATACCAAATATACATAAACATCATAAATATATCACCTACACACACACGCACACACACACACGCGCGCGCACACACTATTTATAAACACATAAACGATACGCTCACAATCTACCTCCACACATAAATATACAAAAATACGTATTCCATATGCACACATTTGTAGACAACTTTTTCTAAAATAAAAAAAGAAATCTATACACCCCTCTGTATACACATAGGTGTATGCACATGCGCAGTAGTTGCCTGCTGCACGTGCGCTAGCAAAATGGTCGGCCGTTTTCTCGAGTCCGTGTCCTGCCAAGTGCACACAGATGAAGAATCATGCGTCCATCGAAGCATGATGAAGTATGGCCTGAGGTGACCATTAACAAGAAGAAATTTGGTAGTAAGTTAAAAACAAAAAAACGAAGGAAGGAAGGAAGGAAGGAAGGAAGGAAGGAAGGAAGGACAAAACGAAAGAAGGACTAAAGTACTGTAGGAGACTTAAAAAAGAAAGAAATTGCGGACCGATGGAGAAACGGAAAAAAAGATAGTGGGAAAAAAGAAAGGAAAGGACGAACGAAAAGAAAGAAAGAAAAATTAAAGAAAGAATGAAGAAAAGAAACAAGAAAAAGTGGGTATGAAGGCGGGAAAGGAAGCAGGACGCGGGAATTTAGAAAAATGGAAAAACATGTTTTTTCTAAATTAAACTTTAAATAAATGAAGAAGGAAGGACACGAAAAAGAAAAATAACAGAAAGAGAGAAAGAAAGAAAGAAAGAAAGAATTTATGAAGGAACCAAAGAATCACAGAATATGGATTATGTGAACATTGTTCGAAAATAATTTTTCGAAAAACAATTATTCGAAAAACAATTATTCGAAAAACAATTGTTCATTGTTTGAATGAAAATTAATAGAAAGGACGATTATACTAAATGATAATTATTTGAAATGCAAAATTTGTCATTGCAATGAAAATATAAAAGTTAACAGAGGAAATACACAAATGATAATTATTCAAATTACAAACATCGTTAATAAAACAATTTAGTTTTTTAAAAAATCCTAATAATCTTAAGTCATATGATACTGCACGCAAATAGTCAACTAAGGAAGAGTACTCATTAAAGGATGCCACTAGTTTTGAAGTTTTTCATTTCTTCTTCTTCTTCTTCTTCTTCTTCTTCTTCTTCTTCTTCTTCTTCTTCTATGTACCATGTCCCTTCAGGACGTAGGCGATCATGGCTTTCCACGTCTCCCTATCCCTATGCACACTTTCTTCTGTTACCCTACACAAACCACGCCCTGTCACCCTCTGCAGAGGCCTTTCAAATATGATATCCGCTGCTTTCCCATGTCAATTTTTCTCTCTATCTGACCTGTGAGTATCAGATTCTCCATGCCTTCCTTCCTCATTACATATCCCAAGAAGTTCAGCAGCTGTCTCTTCCTGATGCTCAATATTAATTTCCTTTTCGTTTCCATCCTTTCTAAAATTTCATCATTGCTCACATGCTCGGTCATGATATTCGCAGCATCCTTCTGTAGAACCACATTTCAGTTACTTCAAATTTTTCATTTATTTTTGATGATATTGTCCAACCATATTGAAGGACAGACATCACACAGCAATCCCTTTACGTCGCGGTATTTCTTGACGTTCTTGATATTTTCGCAACCTGCTCTTTTACAATATGAATTTCTTGCAAGATTCTTTCAAATCTTTTAAGAGCGTCTAAAAATTTCCATATGGCGGGATGATGGGATGACACTTGCCGCAAATGACCCTATGCCATCCTTCAAGAGCTTTTAAGTTCTAGCTAAACCAGCAGTGACTCTCTCAAAGCGAGACCACATACTATTTGTATATATTTTGTGAGATGAGGTAGTATTTACAGTATCTACATTATTCGAACTATTGTCCTAAACATTTTGCCATTTGTACGACGTTTCGGCCGTTGTACGATTCGGCCTTCTTCAGGTGCTAGGAATTTCGAACCGAACCCTTTATTACAATCACTGGGGTATATGATCTCCATTCCTGACCTAAAGCCTCTTCTGGTAGTCATGAGTAAGTTTCTTGTTTACCACTGCTGTATCCTGGTAGGTCAAGTCACAGGAACTAATCAACGTATATATCCACTAGGCCATGAAGAAGGCCGAAATGTACAACGGCCGAAACGTCCCTCAAATGGCAACAAAGATGAGAACAATAGTCCAAATAATGTAAATACTGTAAGTCAGTCAGTTAAGTGCCATACGTGATACACGCTTTCGATCATGTCTGGAAAGAGACGTGACTGACTGGGCAGAAGATTATCCCGCAGTAGGTTGCCATTGCTTTCTGCGGTAGACTAGCTGCCATCCAAGGCTATAGAACCCAATCTGTCCTATTATTTAATCCATAACTGGAGGGAAAAGACGGATTAATACCTTTCTCAAGGGTATTTGTGCGTAAGTGAATGCAAGGAATTCAACTGGAATTCGAACTTGGCTCCCCGATTTGTCGTTCCGAGTTGATATCCACTGCACCACAACGCACATCCAAAATACTGTATGACCTCATACGTATTTCAAACATAAGTATTTTGAATAATTATCATTTAGCATAATTGTTGTTTCGGATAATTTTCATTCAAACAATTTACAATTCGAATAAAAAAACAATTTTCTTGACACGCAGAGAATATTTAGAGATGTTATTAACTTGAACCACCAGTTCTCGTTCGATCACAGAATTTAAGCAATGTCAAGTCTGATCAACACCTAGATGGGTGACGGTTTGGGAATGTAAATTTGGATGTGTGGGTAATGTAATGGATAATGGCTCAGAATGTGAAATTGGAGAGCCGAGTTCGAATTCCAGTCGAATTAGTTATATTCACATACGTGCAAATACTCAAGGGAAATGTATGAATCAATCTCTTCTCGTCTAGTTATGGGTTAAATAACAGGATAGTCTAGGCCCTTTGTTGCCAACCACAGAAAGCAACGGAAGCCTTCTGCTTGAATTTTTCTGCCCTGAATCAAAATAGATATGATCGCGCAAGTGGTTATCACGCATGGCGCCTAAGGAATAGAGAAAACAATAGCTACAATGGAAAACAAGGCAGAAAGTAATAGAAAAGACAATTACATTTTTTCTAAAAAATAAAATCGGCGAAAAGAACGAATCAACGAGAAATATTGAATGACAGATTCAAGAAAAGTTGTTTTTTTTTAACAAGACAAAATTGGAAATAAAATCTTAAAAACGAAGCGATTTAAATTCTAAGATGCAGAAACGAAATTATTTTTTGTATTTATTTTTTAATATTGATTATTGTTATATATCATGTGATATCAGTTACTGTTCGTTCCTGCTTGAATTACCAGAATCAAGGATTGAACTCATGTTCACTAGGATCATTAGGAGCTGGTAGTGACCCACCAATTCCAACAGGAGAAATAACACTATCGAACAATAACTGATATCCCAGGATATATCAGAATAATCAACAGATAATATGTATAATATTAGTCATCCACATACAAGCCTGTTTCGCTGTATCACAGCTCATCCGTGATGGCTCATCTACTTGCTTCTGGCCGGGATCGAAACTCGACCGATTTGGTGTCAGTCGGAGTCGCTACTCCCTAAGCCATCGGCGCATGGATTCAAAGTAGGGAAATTTTAACGTCTTGTATATAAGCAGTGTATACACACGCCAGTCACCGAAAGAACTCAATTCATTTCTGAAGAATCCCGCTTATAGCAGAAGTGTATATATATATATATATATATATATATATATATATATATATATATATATATATATATATATATATCAGCCAATCAATGAACACTTGATGATGACCGGAGGGTACTTGGTCGAAACGTTATGTCTATAACATCTATATCAAACAAGATGAGAACAACAGTTCGAAATAATACCAAGCTATCGAAATTATTCTTTTTAATTGTGCATGGTTAGTATAATGATTTAAATAAGCCTTTCCCACCAGCACCAGTTGTTTGAATCCTAGTAGCAATCAAAATTTGATTTTCAAGATAAACAGGACCCCACTTTTTGTTTTTTTGTTCATATTCTTCTATCTACCGTGTCTCTTCAAGTCTTAGGTGCTACGGTTTCATATGCGTCTTATGTTTGTACCATCAACATTTCCCCCTGTCCATGTTTTGCTATACATTTACACAGACTGGTTATTAAGTATGTTACTCGCTGTTCCCTCGACTCTTCTGCCTTGTGAATAACAAATTCTCTAAGTCCTCTTTCTTCATTCTAGGATCTAAAAATTTCAACTGCCTCTTTCCGATTCTAAACATAAATTTCATTTTTATTTCGATTGTCTTCAAAACTTCCTCGTTCCTCACATACTCCATTCACGGTCTTATTACCATTATTCTATAAAATTCCTTGCATTCACTTACGCACAAATACCCTTGGGAAAGACATTAATCCGTCTTATCCCTCTAGTTATGGGTTAAATAACAGGACAGATTGGGTTCTATAGCCTTGGATGGCAACCAGTCTACCGCAGAATGCAATGGCAATCTATTGCGGGATAATCTTCTGCCCAGTCAGTCATGTCTCTTTTGAGACATGATCGCCCAAAGCGTGTATCACGTATGGCACTTAACTGACTGACTATAAAATAATATTTCTGTTAACTCAAACCGCCTCTTCATCCGAGGAGAGATTCACTGGGGATCTTGCTTCGGTGGTGAATAGCGAAGCACAATATTCATTAAAATTTTTAATTACATTCAGAAAGACCAGTTTCTGCAGGATCATCAGTTAAGCAATTGCTATTTCCCTAAGATACCAACATTGAGAACTTTTAGACACAGTATGATCCTCAATGCGACTGAAAAGCTCTTGACTGGTAAGTCCAGGGTTCTTTGTGGCCTCTCGTTTAACTCGTGACATAAGACGTACGTGAAATAACCCTTGGCTTGCCTTTATCTGCCCTTTTGCGTATTTGCATAGGGTTGGCGGTGAACTTTTTCACTGTCTGATGACACCTTTCTATCATTTTAGAAATTTCTAGGGTAGATTTACCTTTTGAAAGTTCTGAGGTGATAGTTTTCTTTTCAGCATCACTTAAACTGCTTTTACGGCCCATCTTTTCATTAAATTCTTATACTTTTCTAATAATTTGGTACACTTAAATAACCGTGCTGATAACAAATATGGCGCCAGTTTGTTTACATTGTGCATATCAGTATGAAAATTTCAGGTTAAGCAACGTCGAGCCTGGGCAGTACTCGGGTGCCCAAAGCTTGGATGTGCGGAGGTGAAATGAATAATGGCTCGGAATTATTAATCGGAGAGTCAAGTTCTATTTGCCGTGGAGTTCGGTATATTCACTTATGCCTTAGGAAATACATGCATCTTATCCCCCAGCTATGGGTTAATTAGTAATACTTTTATCACTAAATCATTACTATCGACAAAATAAATTATTTCATTCTAAAAATATTTCCTGGCTTTAAATAACCAGCAAAGCCATAAAAAATACATGAATCAATCAATCAATAAAAATGTAGACGATTATGTTTCTCCAGTGATTCCATTTCCTTAATATTTGCAAGGTTAGAAAGGGATTCGACTGATTTTTTTTTTTTACTTTCTCTGCAGTTTTGAATTCAGAATTGTCCTTCTCCTTGATAGGTTGCTGTCTCATTATCGCTCTCTGAAAGTTAAAATAACGCCATAATAAAATAATTAACATAACTTAAATTTCATGGTTTTCCTATTTCAATTTTTTGATGAATCTTACTTATTATATCTTAAGCTAATGATTGAATCAGACGATGACGACTTCTACGACAGTAAAATATCCGTAGAAATTCCGCTATTGCGCCCTTAAAGATTTGAGGTTAACAGCTTCAACGGAATATTCCAATAAAAATCATAAATATGAATGCTGATCGTTATTTTAAGAAGTAAGGGTGTACAAATGCAAAAAATTTGAAATTGACAACTTTTTTCATTTCACTGTATCACGATAAATTACATCAAATAACAAGGCTTTTGAGCTGAGGATTGGAAATTTTGATGATTGTGGAACCGTCTGTGTTGTTCACATGTCTACCTTGATTCCGTGGGGTCCAAGCTATGGGCAAATAATGAACCTCCAAAACCTGAAAGTATAAAAAGTAGATTTTTATTGTAAAAATATCATCAATACTTTTTATATTGAAAGAAATAATTAGTAACTTTACCTATTTATAGTAAAATTTATGAAGTTACTGAAAAGCTCTCAAGAAAATTCAATTTCGGCATTAAATCACCCATAAGAAGTTTAAACAAATCTATCAAAGAGGACTGTTTCACTGAAACAACCCTCTTTCTTTCATTCAGACACCTCGACATGATGTAATGGTTAGCAAGCTTGTCTTGCGAGGACTATTACAACTGAGCAGTTAGTTCAATCCTCACTAGGTGCCCCATACTCTCGGCCTTGTACCACATCTAAACGATACTTACAAAATCAGCTGTCTTTTTTTCATCTATTTCCTCAATGAAATCAAGTCATTTTTCCCTACTTTCCACGCGATCAAAACGGAATAGTCCATTATTTATGAGGTATTGGCAAGAGGCGTTAAGCACTTATACATTCCCTTCTTTCTTTCTAATCAGATTCCTGTTTCTCAATGGAATGCTTCCCCGATCACTATAATCTTAACCTGTTCAATCGATATCTTCCCCAAACTGCGCCTTTTACTCTTTAACCCTCTACCTCGAGTGACTCGCCAGCCTTTTACAGGGAGAACATCGTTGACACTATCTAGTATCATGAACAGGACCATATCTACTAAATTGATAAAAATTGAATATTTTACGATTCTGACAAATCTCACATTCTGAGGAAATTCTAAAAATGCTAATATTTACTAAACAAAGCTCAAATGTGGTACAAAGTATGTACCCCTTTTGAGGATTGTACCCACTACTCAGTAGTAATTGATACAACTGGACAAACCTGCTAGCCATTACACTACGTTGAAGTGTTCTAATAAAAAAGTCTGTTCTGACAGGATTCGAACATGCGTACCTCTTCTCAATAAGAACAATGTTTTTTTTAGACCAATCAGCTGTGGTGATTCTCATGACAATTGTAGCACATAGTGGTAGCACAAGGCCAAAAGTATGGGGCGCTCAGTGAAGATCGAACTCATTACTCAGTCTTAATTAATCTAGCAAAACAAGCTATCTAACAACGAAACCACGACGGAGTGCTCCAATCTATAAAAATTATAAGGCGGATAATGATTCCCTATTTTTTACGAGTTTTTTAAGAAGCGACATACTTCTGCAACAACACCAAAAAACAAACCCATCGGAATGAGATATGTTAAGAACTCGAAAACAGCTGATTAATTCATTTGTTTTTTTTTTACGGATTGTCAACATTTAACAAGATATTTAAACCCATAGAATTTTTTTTTTTTTTAATCATTTCACCCCGAGCAAGGCAGAAACGCCACTGATGTGCAGGGGGTTACATAAATGTAAAAAGTTTAATTAGAAAAGAGTGAGGAGTACAAGCTAGTTAGAAAGGAACAATAGAAAGCTGAGAAAGCAGGTGCAATGACAGATACATGGGCGGAGAGAAAGTGAAGATTATACAGGGGAGGGGAGAGAGCTAGAGTCCAGTGGTTAGTAGATGAGTATTAACTTTGCATTTAAATTTCTGGAGGTCGTAGCCGTCAGGAAAGCAAGAATACGGGAGTGAGTTCCACAGGCGGGAAGTGCGAGAGAGGAAGCTGCAGGAGTAGAATTGTCGTCTGCATTTGGCTAACCTGACTGTGAATGGGTGGGACCCAGTTGCCAGTCTGGTTGCACGGGTAAACACCTGTTGAGGAGGCATCAGTGACTTAAGCTCATCCAAGCAGAAGCCATGAAAGTATTTATAGAAGAGACAGAGGGAGGCCACATTTCGACGATAGGAAAGTGGCTGCAGTCGAGTCGCCAGATCAGTACCTATCACATTACAGACTCTCCTTTGGAGCTTGTCAAGAACACTGAGGAGAACGGCAGGGGCACCTGACCATAAATGGCAGCAGTAAGAACTCTTTTGGAAATAATAATGAATTACTGATAAGAATGATTTACTAACTTACTAATTAACCTAAGGCAAAAGAAGGGTGGATTCATACCTTCCCCAAAAGTATTTGCGCGTATGTGAATATGTCAAATCCTACTAGAATTTGAACTCAGCTCTTCGATTTCAATTCCGAACCGCTATGCATTACGCCACCCGCACATTCAAGCTTACAACACCTGGTATACACAAACGGTCAGCCATCTAGGTACTGAGCGGATTAGTCGTTGATTAACCTCGATGATCGTACAAGAACCGGTAAGTAATTCAACGGATAACAGCTAAGACTCTCCACAATGCCGGGTACCCGGAGTATAAGTTTCTAAGAAAGGGTGGATATTTGTGGATTTGCTGTCACTCAGTCTCCTGCGATGAGTCCCCTAACATCCGATGCAAACATGCATTTTTTTAAATAAATAAATGAATAAGCAATAATGAATCAAGAAAAGGTGGAAATGACAGAAAATCTAGTAAGTGAAATGGAGCCGGCGTCTGAGGCGATATGACGTCGACAGCCAGTGTCCATTTCACACTTGATTGAACAGATAAGAATCAGATAATCGCGGTTTTGTCGTGACTGCTGTTTGTCCGTCACCCATGGCTTCAGGGCCGAAAAAAGCAACCAGCCGGACAAGCGTCGTTCCTGACCCCCGTCTACAGCATAGGAAAATGAGCTGAGACTCTTCTGTCCTATCTCCTGCATTCCTATCTCGGTAGGAACCGGCTCTAATCGGCACGGCACGATGTTGATGGTCTGTTCAGTCTTTGGAGAAGAGAACTAGGGATGGAAATACTGAGAGCGATTAGGGTGTGTGGAGAAAATAACGTGTAGAGGTGATGGTGTATTGGGTTGGAAACATCAAGATTTTGTTCAGGATGAGTGGGAGGGGTGTTATTGGGGGGTGGGTTGCTTGAGCAAAGTTCGCTTTAAATCGTCGTAGACAGAGGAGTCTCCTTCTAATGGATTTTTCAAGTTTTCCAAAGTTAATCTCTATTTGTTATTAACTTTAACAGCTTGCATCTATCTATCTATCTATCTATCTATCTATCTATCTATCTATCTAGCAATTATTATTATTATTATTATTATTATTATATACTGCCACTTTATGCTGTACTTTTGTCTTGAGCACTTTTTAAAGTAAATATTTAACTGTGGAATATACTTCGGTTAGTAAACATTACTTAAATTATCTATCTATCTATCTATCTATCTATCTATCTATCTATCAGTGTGTCTGTCCATATAGTTGTCATTCTCTTAAGATCTCGGCTATCTATTTCTCTCTCTCTCTCTCTCTCTCTCTCTCTATATATATATATATATATATATATAAATTTTTATCTATATTTCTGTACATATCCATATATCTCATTGACTCTTTTGTGATATATATATATATATATATATATATATATATATATATATATATATATATATTATTATTATTATTATTATTATTATTATTATTAATAATTACGTTAGAACATGTTAAAAACGACAAAGGGTACCATCATTGTTAATTACCTGATGAGACATTGCTCTTTAATGTCGAAACAAAATGTACAATTTTGTAGTAGTTTGTAGTTTTTCCCATGTTCTAACGTAATAACTGACAATAAATATTCATTTTTTCTATTTTTATATTGACCACTTTTTAATGTTTTGAATGTTGCAATTTTATTTTTCGTTTTTCTTCATTTCAATATATATATATATATATATATATATATATATATATATATATATATATATATATATATATACTTTCGAACATGTCCAAACTACAATCTACTAAAAAGTGTACATGTTTGCTTTCACATTGAACGGACAATATGTCATTAGGTAATAAATATTATTTTTTCTTTCAGGTAGTAAACGGTAAGGTTTACTACCTGATGAGACGTTGTTTTTTCAATGTCGAAACCAAATGTACAATTTCGTAGTAGATTGTAGTTTGTACATGTTCTAAAGTATAATTTATAACAAATATTCATTGGTCTATTTTTATATTGAGCACGTTTTTAAATTAATGTTTTGAACGTTGTAAATATTTTCTTCGTTCCTTATTCATTCGGGGATATATATGTGTGTGGTGAGGGGTTCTGCAAGATGTCCATATTTCTATGTATCTATCTATCTATCTATCTATCTATCTATCTATCTATCTCAGTTTTGTTTAAATACCAGTTGACTAAAGATGTTTGTCATCAATGTCTTTTTTATTGTTCTCAGCTTGTTTTTGTTTTGTTTTGTTTGTTTGTTTGTTTTTTATTTTCGTAAGACAACAACTGTTATTTATTTTGAACAAAAACGTGTATTTTTAGACTTAATCACTTTCCTTGTCAATGCACGTAATCTAATTTATTCGATCGAATATTATCCCAATCTTCATTTTCCGGACATGGCAGATTTCAAAATTTTTTACGTAATCTTGTGAGTGATGAATTATTTTCATCACTACAACACATTTCCTTCAGACGAAATGTTCTTAGCCTCTCGCTATTCTCTCGCTCTTTCCCTATCAAAAGTTCAGACAATCTACATTTTTCAGTTCCACCAATCCAAACCATCACAACTAGGACCAGCCATGCAACATGCTTAGAGTCGACACATTCTTTTTCATATTCCATTGTTAAGGAGGAAGTTTCACTCAGAAGCTTCTTCCCCAGAATTGTAACCTTGTAGAACAGGCTCCCAAAATATGTTCACGATCACTACGATTTTAACATTTTCAATTTAGTGTCGATCTTTATCTATCCTACCTATCCTCATAACATACAACTGTTACTACCCCACACCTTATACGTACTTACAAGAAAGTCATTCCGTAAATCTTGAATGGAGATGTTCGTGTAGTGTCTACCTTCACGAATATTTGATAAATCTTATTAAAGAAAGATGTGCGCCTTCCGGCAAGATTCGAACCTGCGTACTCTTAATTTTATGCTTACAATTCCACTAACGATAACGGATAAATATATTAAAAAATCCATCACGTTTTCAAAAACTATTTTGTTTACCTTAGGAAATAAAATTGAGCAGATTTGTATGATTCGAGAGCCTTGCGTTCAAAGACAATATTCAACTTTTCTTGGCCACCGACGTACTTTTGACCGAGTGGTCTACAGCTTGTCGGATCTAGCGACGGTTTTCCTCTGCCGGCTTCACAAAAACAGTTTTTTTTCCATTTTTTTTATTATCATTTCACCCCAAGCAAAGCAGGGTTGCTACTGGTGAGGGTAACAGTGAGAAAAAAAACAGGGCACAGGCAATGCCAAGGAAAGGATAAAGATGGATGAGATATAGGTAGATTTAGTTGGATTTAGGGAAGTAGAAGATGACAACTGACGTTACATTTAAACTTATGGAGATGGTAACTATCATGCATGTGCGTTGTGGTGCAGTGGATATCGGCTCGGAACGAGAAATCGGGGAGCCGAGTTCGAATTCCAGTTGAATTCGTTGCATTCACTTACGCGCAAATACCCTTGGGAAAGGTATTAATCTGTCTTCTCCCTTAAATAACTGGACAGATTGGGTTCTGTCTACCCGTCTACAGCAGAAAGTAATGGCAACCTACTGCGGGATAATCTTCTGTCCAGTCAGTCATGTCTCTTTCGAGACATGATCGCCCAAGCGTATGGCACTTAACTATCAGGGAAGTAAGTATACGGAAAAGATTTCGGCAGACGGGAGGTGCGAGAAAAGAAATTGTTAGAGAAGGAGTGGAGGTTACATTTGGCTATTCTGACGGTAAAAGGGTGGGGCCTTGATGCCACCCTAGTAGCATGATTAAATTCATGTGGTCATGGCACCAGGGAAAGAAGTTCGTCAGAGCAGAAGCCGCATCACATTGGTGAGAAAGTGACTGAAGTCGGAATGGCAAATCAGGACCGATTACGTTGTAGATCCTTCTTGAATTTTGTCGAGAACGCCAAGATGAATAGCAGAAGCACCCGATGGCAACATGAACGGACGAATGATAGATTTGCCTGCACCGACGAACTTAAGTCACTGGTTCCCCTACCACATGAGTTTACTCGGGCAACCAGACTGGCAGCTGATCCCACCCATTCACAATTCAACCGCCAATTCTACTCCATCAGCTTCTTTTCTCACACATTCCGCCTGTGGAACTCTCTTCCATATTCTTGCTTTCCTGACTGCTACAACATCCAGGAATTTAAATGCAATGTCAATACCCATCTCTTAACCACTTGACTCCAGTTATTTCTACATCACCCTGTATATATTTTCCTTTCTCTCTACCTTTGCAAGTGTCATTACACCTGTATTCCCATATTTTTCTTGCTCCCTTCTCTGACACCCCCTGTAATTGGTTCGTCTTTCTCTTTACTCTCTTCCAATCTAATATTTTTCTCTTATGTAACCCCCTGTGCATCAGTGGCGTTACCGCCTTGCTTGGGGTGAAACGATTAAAAAAAAGATGGATTCTGATGAGAAAAACTTCCTGGCCCAACAGAGTGATCTAAACTTGTTAGCGGTAGATGCAGCTATAGATTTGATGTAGTCGTTCCACTTGAAGTCGGTTGAGAGAGTGAGGCCAAGAGGCGCAGAGCGAAATATGTCTTGAAAATATACATAACATACACGAATTCAGTTTACAGTCTGATATGTTTAAGCTTCCTCTGACATTCGTCTTCAATGACGCACGCTAAATTTCAGATATTATTTCAGAAAAAAAAAGTATCCTTGACACTGGCAAACACGGTATGTAATATCAATACTAAATATCAATAGATAAAAAATACATCACTTCTTTGAAAATCTAAATTATGTTTCCGCTTTAATAAACAAATCGTTGATAAGTTATAAAAATCGAATTGATCAGTCACAGTAACTTGGATGGCTCTTGGGGTTGTCTAGGGAGCAAAAGGATAAAAATTATACAGTTGAAATCTCAGGTTCAAATTCAGATATTCTTTCTAAGTAAAATTAAGGAAGTTTCTTCCCACCGTTGTTATGTTTAAATTACGGTTTCCAGTAAAATGATATCTAAACCGGCTACTATTAGTCTTTTTGAATGGCTACCGAAGTTACGAGGGAAAAGTAACTTTTTGTTTTATATGCTGCCAAAAAAGGGAGGGCGGATTTAAATCTTGATTAGCGCCATACGATCTTGTTGGCAATGTGTCGATCAGCGCACTTTGCACTCAATTTGTTTACGATAAGGCAAAGGCAGACGCATGAGAAACAGTAAATGTTTTCAATGACCTTGTCTTATAATCTGTCGTTCGAAGATGTCTTTAACAAGCGTAGTCTTCGGCATGCAATACAGAGAAAGAGATTAGACAATGATAAGATCTCAGAAGGATGTGCGTTGTGGTACAGTGGATATCGGCTCGGAACGAAAAACCGGAGAGCTGAGTTTGAATTCCAGTTGAATCCATTGTATTCACTTACGCGCAAATACCCTTGAGAAAGGTATTAATCCGGCTCTTCCTTCCAGTTATGGGTTAAATAACAGGACAGTTTGGGTTCTATAGCCTTGGTCGGCAACCAGTCTACCGCAGAAAGCAATGGCAACCTACTGCGGGATAATCTTCTGCCCAGTCAGTCATGTCTCTGTCGAGACATTATCGCCCAAGCGTGTTTCACGTATGGCACTTAACTGACTGACTGTTTGCCGTAGATTCATTCATTTTTCTTTAACCTTTACGTTAGTATTCTATCCGCTTTTATTAACTTTTAATTACATTTTATTTCCATTGATTTATTTTGTCATTTTTAAATCATCATCATCATCATCATCATCATCCTACTTGTCTTCTTCTCTTTCTTCTTCTTTTTTCTTCTTCTTTAAACATTCCCTTTCCTTTTGTGTCTTTTTCTTCGAGCCAGTATTCCCTTATTTACCCCCTACTCTACACCCCCATCAGCGATGACCCTCAATCGCTAAACAGTCAAGGTGAGACCAGGCAAACTCGTCTTCTTGCACCTCCCACTTGTTTTCCTCTCACTGCCCGGTGGCGCACCTATGGCCCTGGTCTTTGATTACCTGCCAGCAGGAAGCTGCTACGACGCATGCGCTGTTTGTCTGTACGCATAATTGTTTTCCTCCGCTTCCTTCACTAATGGCGCAAAGAAGCGGTCAGAAGTCAGTCAGATGGTGCGAACGGTTGATGTAAATGTGCTGTCAGCATGTGTGTAGAAGTTAGAAGCAAATATGATGACGTTAAGTAAGAGTCTCATTTGAAGAAAGTAGAAAAGAGACAAAGAGAGAGAGAGAGAGAGAGAGAGAGAGAAAAGTGGTGCATGAAAGCGTAATATGAATAGTGAGGGAGGAAGAGGTTATCGTTGAGATTTCAATTCAACCTGCAGCAGAAATTAGAAAATGGCAAGCGAAAAAAAAGACAGAATGTCGAGAAAGGAAGTTTTAGAATGACAAAAAATTCAGAAATGAATGAATATACAATAAAAAAAAACATCAAAGAAAGAGAGTACACAAAGGATTGTATAAAGGAAGACAAAAAAAAGAAAGAAAACAAAAAATACAGACATAATGGAAAATTGTGAAAGGTGACTAAAAGAAAGAAAGAAAGAAACAAACAAACAAACAAACAAACAAACAAACAAAATGCCTAAAAAAAAAAGAAAACAGAAAGTAAACTTGTGAACGTCTGAGAAAGTAAAAAACAAAGAAAGAAAGAAAGAAAGAAAGAAAGAAAGAGACTGAAGGAAAGTAATACAAAAAGGAAAATTGTGAACGTCTAAAACAGAGAGAAAATGTTGAATCTCTAATAAAGAAATTTAAAAAAAAGATAAGTTAAAGAAAGTAAAAAAGAAAACAAAAGGAAAATATGAAAGAATTTAAAAAGTTAATGAAAAAAACAAGATTCTGAGGCTGTGAAACAGTTTGAGTCTCCTTCAAGGTAAGAAAGCAGAAAGAATAAAAGAGTTTTTTTAAAAAAACATCAAAAGGATTGACGAGGTTAAATCAAAAATGATCTACACTTTCGTCGTAAAATTTCTTTAGATAAAAGTGCGGATAATTTTTGACTTTCCTTCGTATATTTATGAATTTTTCTACAAAGACAAATGAAATAAACCGAAAGGACAGATACTTTGTAAATATCAGAAAAAGATGAAAGAACAAAGATAAATGAATAAATGAAAAGAAAGAAAGAAGTGAATAAAGCAAACGAAGGAAAAAATGTATTTAAAAAATACGAAAAGAAAGAGTGAATGAGAAGAAAAATAAGGAAGTTTAACGCCAAATGATTTTTAACAGACAAAAAAAAAATGAAGTGCCATGGTTAAAGCGCTGATTATCAGATTCGTATTACAGACGATTCCAACTGTTTCATATTCATTCCCATTGAACATATTGGACTAGCTATCTTAAAGACACATGACTGATTCGACAGAATATTTTTTGCAGTAGATTGCCATTACTTTTTACGGTAGACTGGTATCCAACCAAGGCTATAGAACCCAGGATGTTCTGCTATTTGACCCATAGCGACAGGGAGAAACGGTAGATTAATACCTTTTCGAAGGGCATTTGCGCGTAAGTGAATGCAAGGAATTAGACTGGAATTTGAACTCGGCTCTCGGATTTTCTCATTCCGAGTCGATATCCACTGCACCACAAGATGTTTAAAACTACTGGCATACAATGAAATATACTGGCATTCTCTTTTGGATGGTTCGGAGGATAACAGAACAGATGAGGTCCTATAGCCTTGGTAGAAAGAATCGGCAATCTACTACAGACCCAAGCGTGTATCACGTAAGAAGAGTGTTTCTCCAGCTATCTGATGCGGCGTACCGGTATTTTTTTTTTTTTTTTTTTTTTTCAAATACTTTCCAATCCAATTGGAAGGTTTGGGAGGGCTGTCCTCTCCTCCGCTCCCACACACATACATAGATATGTACTATTTCGGGATCATTTTTCAAGATTTCAAAATAAACATTTCTAAACGCGAAAAACAAAATTCTTCACCAAAATTTCCAACGTTCTAAAGAATAAAAATATCATTTGGTATTTCTTTAGAATCGCAAAGATTTTGAAGTTTGGAGTATTTTTCATTATGGTATCCTCAGGTTTTAGCGAATCTGTGGAGTGTAGAGGTACCTATTTTTTAAATAAAGATTATTTTATTCGAATGTAAACTATAGATTGAAAGATAAATGCCGACAAGTATCCTAAAATTAAAAACAAAAGACATTTTTTAAAAAGTTTTTGAAGAGTAAAAAACGTTTCATTTTTTTCTGATTTGATACAGAATTAAGGAGAAAAATGCAGAGTTTATATAAGAAATAATAAAAAGCTGTGGAGAGCCATGCTTATCTACATCTTGAAGGGGTGTAACGCTTAAGAAAGATGAATGGGAGATTTGAATCATTTTGTTACTATTTTGGATTGAAACCAAATTTTCTGTTGTCATCCCAGGAGTTAGTTTGACTAACATTCATTCACTCAATCATTTATTCATTGATTTTTCATTTATTCATTCTTTCATTCATTCATTCAGTCATTCATTTTCATTTATTTATTCATTCATTTTTTATTCACTGATTTTTCATTCATTCATTCATTTTTTCATTCATTCATTTTTCATTGATTCTTTCATTGATTCTTCCATTCATTGATTCTTTCATTCATTCATTCTGTCATTCATTCATTCATTTATTCAATAATTCATGCTTTCATTCATGATCCGGACTCATCTAAAAAAAATCAAATTTCATGCCTGATTTCCTTCAACATCTGTCTATATTTCTGAGATGAGGTATTGTAACTATTTATATTCCGAAAATCTTTCTGACACTGTTGTCCTCGTCTTTATCATCATATTCACGACGTTTCGGCCACTGTACGCCCCGGTTTTCTTCAGGTAATATACATTAGAATTTCGAACCAAATCCTTAGCGGATAAAAGCGTTGGTTGAAATAATCCAGTGACTTGACCCAAAGAGTTGTGAGTTCAGTACCTGTCCAGAGCAGAGGTGAACAAAAACTTGGAGACTTGAGTTTCTAAAGAAAAATAGCTTAAAATGAAAAACCCAGAAAAGGCATGACACGTTGAACGAGAACAATCTAAAGAAAAATAGTTTAAAATGAAAAGCCCAGAAAAGGCATGACACGTTGAACGAGAACAATCTAAAGAAAAATATCTTGAAATGAAAAACCCAGAAAATGCATGACACGTTGAACGAGAACAATCTCAAGAAAAATATCTTGAAATGAAAAACCCATAAAATGCATGACACGTTGAACGAGAACAATCTAAAGAAAAATATCTTGAAATGAAAAACCCAGAAAATGCATGACACGTTGAACGAGAACAATCTACACTGGTGAACTAGATAAAGGCTCTGGTTCGAAATGCTAACCTGGTAAAAATCCGGAGCGTACAATGGCAGAAACATCGTGAATGACAATAAAGGTGAGGACTACAGTCCGACCAATGTAAATGGTGAAAATTGATTTTCTTCTTAGCAATTTTCTCTTGCTATTCTTACTAAATATGGAATATTTACTTCCAGTATATGTAAAAATTGCCGATACATACATATTCGAGTGAGACAATAATAATAAAGACAAAAATTATGCAACATTTGGTGATTTTTTTAATATTAGAACCAGCATGATAAAAAATATCCAAATGTTGTACAATTTTTGTCTTTATTTTTACCTGAAATTAAAGCCAAAATACAATGTTTAGAACGACTCATAATTAAATATGATAGACATCCATTGCCTGTTATATTTAACAAATTATATTTTAAAAAATAGCTATATATATATATATGTGTGTGTGTGTGTGTGTGTGTATTTTAAAGAACAGAATACATACGACTTACTTGCCACCCAGGTTTCGACCACGCAGATATCTTCAGGTAAGCTAGTCCTTTACATTTATTAACGGGTAAAGATACACCGTAAAAAGAAGTGGTCTACTGTGGGGAAGGAGCGGTTTCACACTAGCCAAATAATGGCTTGTTGGGCCAGTAGACGGTTGTTCGAAAAATGGGCTCAATTCACAAGCAACACAAATGAACTGAATACATAGAGCTAACAATATTGTTAAAGAACAAAACACACATAGCTTACTTGCTACCCAGGTTTCGATCACACAGGTCTCTTCAGGCAAGTGAGTTCTTTAACTGCTTAGAACGCTCATCCACAGTAAATTTGTGGCCTGGTTCTTACAACATTTCGTCATTCTTTTTTCAATTTTTAATATTTATTTTCACTAAAATTTGTCTTGATATATTTTTTTAAAAATTGTATATCGTTATCCAATATGTATGTGGGTGTGTGTGTGTGTGTGTGTGAGAGAGAGAGAGAGAGATAATATGTGTTTCTGTGTCTGATTTTTTGTGTGTAATTATTGAAATAATTATTTGTGACATGAATAATGTTCTTATGCAACCACTGATCACACCTTTTATGCATATTCTCTTTCTTTCTCTCTCTCTCTCTTTCTCTCCAACCTCTTTCTTTCTCTTTCTTTTTTCTCTCTCTCTTTCTCTATATATACATATCCCTTTCACTCTCTCTCTCTCTCTCTCACTCTCTTTCTTTCTCTATCTCTCTCTTTCTTTCTCTATCTCTCTCTTTCTTTCTTTCTTTTTTCTCAGAAAATGTAGTCTTCTCAGTATAACTGCCTTATAAGCTTCAGGTTGTTTCTGTAGATGCTGTAAGAAATGTGCTTGAATAGGTACCAAATGTCATAAGATAGCAGTATGTGAAGCTAATGGTTGGTAGCGCCACCGTAACTTGATGTCATGGAAACGTCTCTCTCTCTCTCTCTCTCTCTCTCTCTCTCTCTTTCTTTTTTTCTCAGAAAATGTAGTCTTCTCAGCATAGCTGCCTTATAAGCTTCAGGTTGTTTCTGTGGATGCTAAAAGAAATGTGCTTGAGTAGGTTTCAAATGTCAATGTAGCAGTATGTAAAGGTAATGGTTGGTAACGCCACCATAACTTGATGTCATGGAAATGTCAAAACCTATACCACCTGCTCCCATCGTTCTGGCTGCTCATTATGAAAAAGCGACATGAATTGTCGTGGCGTGAATGTGGTATGATAATGGATGGCAGATATATTGGACGTACCATTTCTAAAATTGTGGGACGTCATCTCTCGATCTACGTTGTCACTTGTGTACTAGGAATGCCAGATAGAAGAACAACTATTAAAGGCTTTCGAGCTGCTTTGTTCTTCCAATTTCACTCACATTTCTCGGCATGGTTTTTACTCATGTTGTGATTGTCTCCTCAACCCGAAATTTTCAAGAATGTAACTTAACAATTTAACGTAGTGAGATTCAAACGGTCAAAACGCTAATTTGAAAACGCACCTGAAATATCTGAAATAATAATGATAATCATAAAACAACAGAAAAATCCCCGAAAATTACGAGAATTTCCTGAGTTTTTAAGACTTGAAGAATTTCTGCCAAACGTAAAATAGATAACTAGAATTGTAATATTTATCATACATTTTGTAGTGATAAGCATTTTGACTTGGGACGGTCAACCAGATAGGCCATTTGAACTTTTCTTGATTTATTGAATATATATATATATGTGTGTATAATTAATACGAAATTGTTTAGTCCTCGTCTCGCGGAAAAAGGAAACAGTCGTGTCAGAAAATTGCAACTTTAAACCCTTTCTTTTTGTGCTTTAATTTAGCCAAAAGGCTAATATATAATAAATATCTTGCCACTATTGTTATGATTTTGTTGCCTTTTTATTCCTCTAATTTCATTAATTGGCCTATTAAATCCACACACACACACACACACACACACACACACACACATATGATGTAGTTTATCGCCATATTCAGGACTAATAAAAATAAATATACTATTTAATAAATAAACTTATATGTGTATGTGTGTGGGGGGTGGGGGGTGAACGTTGCAAGATATGTTTAGAAAATTCGAAACTCACTAATGCCTTACACATGATGTAGTTTATCGCCATACTCAGGACTAATAAAAATAAATATACTATTTAGTAAATAAACTTATGTGTGTGTGTGTGTGTGTGTGTGTGTGTGTGTGTGTGTGTGTGTGTGTGAGCGTTGCAAGATGTATTTAGAAAATTCGAAACTCACTAATGCCTTACAAATGTTGACCATATGCCAAACAATTCTATGTGAAGTAAATAGCTACATATCTCAGTGAGCGAGCATATGCGAGAGAAAGAGGCGGGGAGTTGTCTTAGAAGTGTGGTCCTCGAATATCGATGGGCCGCCACTCTTACTGTAATTGACACACTGACTGGTGCACTTGAAGATTTCCACTCAGGTTCATACTGTAAGGAGAATTAGATTTCTATTGGTGTTAATTGATTACCGCTAACAAAAGCACAATCGTTGGCGGGAAGTGCATCGAGTTGCGGTGGGATGAGGATATCTGCAAAGTCGGCGTCATCGTTCGCTGATTATCCCGCACCCAGTGTCTCCAGCTTTCCCCACATTTCTGCGCGATCCTCGATCCGAGGTTTGAAAACACCAGAGACAAACGAACCCTCGTTATTTGAACAGCGGTTTCTATTAATGTTCTCCACTTTTCCTTTTTCGTTCCTTCTTTTTCTATTACTTGTTTCTATTCACACCTTAACCCTATCTCCGCTGAGAGCGAGTTCTTCACTGTTTCCACCCAGTGCTCATATAATATGATCCCCTCGGCGTATAGAAACAGGGACTATTGCTCATCAAGAAGTTTGTGTTGTCGCTACTACAAGAGTCAGTTGTAGATTCAGCATACTGCTTGGAAATTACACGGGGGTTGACAACTTAGATATCGTCATTATTCTCAAATATATAGGGAGATATTCGTTTTTTAATCAAATTTAACCCAAGTCAGGCAGTGAAGCCACTAAGAAACAAGATAACTGGGTGCCAAAAAAATTAAAAAACAAAAAAATATTCTGAAGGTACGAAAACAACAGAAAAGTAATCAGGACGACAATAGATAATTATTGGCATTGCATTTAAATTGTTGAAGATCAAAAGTAGCCGAAAGCATCGAGCTGGAAGAGAGTTCCACAAGTGATAAATGCGAGGAAAAGAAACTATTAGTATAGAACTTACAGTTAAATCTAGCCAATTCAACTGTAAACCAATGAGACCTTTCTGCCAATCTAATACTGCGCTTAAATTCATAAAGTCCAGGTACCATAGCGAAGAGGTAATCCGAACAATTACCATGAATATATATATATATATAAAAAGGCACATAGAGGCAACCTTATCGCGATATGAAAGTGACTGAAGCCGAGATGACAGCTCAGAACCAATAATATTGTTGATTCTTCTTTGGATTTCATCAAGGATATTAAAATAAATCGGAGTTAGTTAAGTACCACACGTGATATACGCTTGGGCGATCATGTCTCGAAAGAGACATGGCTGACTGGGCAGAAGATTATCCCGCACTAGGTTGCCATTACTTTTGAACTGGTTGTCAGCCGAATGCTATAGAACCCAATCTGTCCTGTTATTTAACCCATAAGTAGAGGAAAGAAATGGATTAATACCTTTCCCAAGGGTATTTGCGCGTAAAGATGCAAGGATTTCAACAGGGAATTCGAATTCGGCTCCCCAATTTGTCGCTTGCGAGCCGATATCCACTGCACCGCAACGCAATAGAAGGCGTACAGGATCATAAGTGACAGCAACATTCAAAGCATGAGTGAATAGTAGACTTATAAGGTAGATTCTAGCGCGAAAAATATATTAATATATTTATTTAGGTATGAAATATATTAATACAGGTATTAAATATATTATTAAAGCTATTAAATTTATTAATATAGGTAATGATACATTATTATAGGCATTAATATAAGAATGAAATATATTAATATTCTTCTATGTGCCGTGTCCTTTGATGACGTTGGCGATCATGGTTCTCCACAAATGTCTATCATTTTGCTATCTCTCCTAAAACCTGCTTCACCATCAATTCACTCAAGCTCGCCAGCTAGAGTGTGCGATGCTTTTTTTTCTGTCTGTCTTACCTTCAATCTGTTTTGTGAGTATCAAATTTTCCAAGCCCTGTTTCTTTATTATGTGCCACGGAAATTTATTTTTTTACATTTATTATGAGTGTCCTTTTTGTTGACACTGTTTTAAGGACGTCGTTGTCGCTCAAATATTCGATCCATGGTATCCTGCAGAATTCTTCTTTAGAACGACATTTCAACATTTAATATAATTATATTTGTATTAAATGTATTAATATAGTCATTGAATGTATTAACATAGTCAGTCAGTTAAGTGCCATACGTGATACACGCTTGGGCGATCATGTCTCGAAAGAGACATGACTGACTGGGCAGAAGATTATCCCGCAGTAGGTTGCCATTGCTTTCTGCGGTAGACTGGTTGCCGACCAAGGCTATAGAACCCCAATCTGTCCTGCTATTTAACCCATAACTGGAAGGAAGAGACGGATTAATACCTTTCCCAAGGGTATTTGCGCGTAAGTGAATACAATGGATTCAACTGGAATTCGAACTCGGCTCCCCCGGTTTCTCGTTCCGAGCCGATATCCACTGTACCATTAACATAGATATTAAATATATTATGAAATATTTTAAATATGTCGATATAAGAATATATATACAAGAGGATTTACCTTGATAAAGTCTCTTAGATAACGAAACGAGTCGTCGAAAAAGTGTTCCTTTTATTCATATCGATATAAGTATTAAATATATTAATATAAGTATTAAATATACTAATATAAGTATTAAGATATAATATCAGCTAGTCAAGCGCCATACGTGATACGCTTTGGGTGATCAATTCTCGAAAGAGACTTGACTGACTGGGCAAAATATTTTCCCTGCAGTGGGTTGCCATTACTTTCTGCGGTAGACAAGTTGCTAACCAAGGCTATAGTACCCAATGTGTCCTGCTATTTAACCCGTAGCTTGAGTGAGAAAAGATGGATTAATACCTTTCCACGAGGTATTTGCGCGTAAGTGAATCCAACGAATACAACCGGAATTCGAACTCGGCTCTTCGATTTCTCGTTCCGAGCCGATATCCAATGCACATCATAATATATCAATATACGTAAGGGGCCCACAGCCGGGAAATGTGGGAGAAAAAACCGAGAGTAGAAGAGGCGGTTACGTTTGACTGTTTTGACGGTAAAAATGATGGGACCTAATTGCCACTCTAGTAAATTCGTGTAGTCGGACCACCAAAGAGATAAGCTCGTCAGAGAAGAAGCCTTAAAAATATTTGTAGAAAAGACAGAAGGAAGTCACATCCCATCGGTGAGAAAGTGACTGAAATCCAGCTGCCAAGTCGGGATTGACTATGTTGCAGATCCTCCGCTGGATTTTTGTCGAGAACCCCGTGATGAATAGCAAGAGCACCCGACCAGGTGTGACAATAATCTAAGCTTAATAGAACTAAGATCTTACAAACATCCAAGTAAATCACAGCTCTATGAACCCATCCGGATCCTCACTCGGTACCACACACTTTCCGCCTCGAACCACATGTAAGCGACGTTTAAAACGCCAACTATGGGCTCATCCCTGATACTTCTACAATCTTTCGAGAGCGTAGAATGTGGTTTTCAGGACGCTGCTGGCACGAAAAACAAGAACTTTGGATTGATTTATTACTTTGAACCATAACGCAAGATGAACTGGTAACTCAGAAACCACATACATTGATCAACTGTTACGATACAAAATGCCACTCTAATGAATTTTCGACCTTGATACAGGACCGTGTCATAGACATGATAGGTTCCCATCTCCACCAGGTGTATGTTGACCCAGGTAGTCTAAAGGGAATTACGAAATGAACCCTGTATTTAATCCACTGCCCTTGTATAGAAATATCTCATCCAGTCCTCATTCTTAGCAGTTCGACGTGGTAAATAGTGTTGTGAAACTACCCCTTTTTCTATGATAATGGCCTAGACATAAGTATACATATACTTCTGCCATAGTGAGATACGTCAGTTATCTTAAAGATCCGTTAGACTTATCGGAGAGTACCGGGACTGATCCGTAAGTTACCGAGAGATACCGAAGTTACCCAGAAAATACCGCGTCAGAAATCAAAATAGATCTGAGCTCCACTCAGCTAGAATAATATTACACGGATATACTATTTCTAGCACGGCTTCACTTCAAAGACGTGTATATATTTATTTCTTAATAATCATATTCCTGGATTACTAACCTACGTCCAAGTTTGTATATTACATTCAATATAACCTATTTTTCTATCTCAAATATCTGTTTGGTTGTTCATTATTTTGTGTGGTTCCTCATCCGGATCCACAATAAATAGTTAGCAAGCTTGTTTCGCTAGCACAGTTACAACTGTGTAGTGAGTTCGATTCTTTCAGCTACGCTTAGAAAATCACCATTCTTGGTACTGTTCAAGTTATTCCTCGCCGTGTTTTCACTAATTCCAAATATACACTGCCAAGTTGTACTCACAATTACTATATCACTAAATCCACGAAGTGACGCTTTCTCCCCTTAGGATGATGTCTCGTGGGACTAATCTCTATGGGAGACTTGGAGCCTTAAACCTAAACTGACTGCTGATGATTGTTAATTTGTCATGCTTGTTACCTTTTCTTCTTTGTTACAGCTGCTATTTTTGCTATTGAAGACTTGATTTTGTTTGTTTTCTTTTTAATTTACGGTTTTTATGTTGTATTTATTTCTAGACTCGGTCTGCCAAGGTGGATCTCATAGCCTAAGATATCCTTAGTAAGCCTGACATTGAATCCTCTGATTTTAATGAAACTTTCAGGACTTTTTCGAAATAATTTTTTAATTATTTGTAAATATCTTTGTAAGACTATATTTTAATCGGTCCCCTTGCACTTCATTTAATTTTTTAATTAAATTTCGATAAATTTATTTTTGTCTCACAAAATATTTATATTTATCATAAGAACAAGTCCTCAGAGAAAGTAAATTTTTTCAGGTGGAAGAGGGCCTGTTCTGAATCGTAAAATATAATATGCAGTAAAACTAATACATGTTCTACTTGAAAATATTTTAATTGCTTTCATGAATATTACGGACACTATTGTCTTAAGAAATTCTTTTTCGTTAAATAATGAATCTTTTAATTGAATCGTTTTCATTTTTTGAAATTTCATTTGGAATAATTTATTAACTTTTAAATCTGCTAAGGTTCTGCATTTATTTGCAGAAGCCAAGTGACATTGCTATTAAATGAGATTTGTTATTAAATTAAATTTGCACATGGAGTATTAATAGAATGAATATAAATACGTTAAAGAAAGAAAGAAAATGTAAACCGGACCTATGTCTACCTTTCTGTCTATAGTTTAATGCTAATGGCAAGAGGTTTTGTCTCTAGTTTAATGGTAAGGATAAAGTGTTTGTCTTTTAGTTTAGCAGTAAGGATAAAGTTTTTGTTTCTTATGTAATGGTAAGGATAAGGTTTTTGTCTCTTGTTTAATGGTAAGGATAAAGTTTTTGTCTTTTAGTTTAGTGGTAAGGATAAGGTTTTTGTCACTTGTTTAATGGCAAGGATAAGGTTTTTGTCTCTTGTGTAATGGTAAGGATAAGGTTTTTGTCTCTAGTTTAATGGTAAGGATAAAGGGTTTGTCTTTTAGTTTAGCAGTAAGGATAAAGTTTTTGTCTCTTATGTAATGGTAAGGATAAGGTTTTTGTCACTTGTTTAATGGCAAGGATAAGGTTTTTGTCTCTTGTTTAATGGTAAGAGTAAGGTTTTTGTCTTTTCTTTAATGGTAAGAGTAAGGTTTTTGTCTCGTGTTTAATGGTAAGAGTAAGGTTTTTGCCTCTTGTTTAATGGTAAGGATAAGGTTTTGGTATGCCATTTATATTAAATGGATGACGTGTCTTTTTAGGCCTGTTTCTACCATTTTTATTTTAGTGTTAAGCGACATATGTCTTCTTCTTCTATGTGCTGTTGAGATATTGTTCTTAGCTCTTAATAAATGTTGTCTTTATGTTATCTCTCCTAAACCTAGCTTTGTCAGTCATTAACTCAAGCTCTCTAGGTAGGTTATGCGTTGTTTGTCCCTGTTCCTCTTGCTATCAATATATTATATGAGTATCAAATTTACCAAGTGTTCTTTCCACATTATGAGCTTTAGACATTTCAGCTATCTCTTCCTGATGTTAAATATAAGTGACATTTTTGCTTTCTTTTTCTCAAAAACTTCCTCGTTGCTCACATGTTCAGTCAGTGGTATTCTCTGAATCTTTCTCTAGAACTGCATTGCTCGTATTTCAAGACGCTTCATCATCTGTGAAGATATCGTTCTACATTCACCGCCATGTAGGCTGACTGATAGTGCATAATTTGAATAACATATAACATATATTCAGTCGTCTTTCCTTTGTTTTGAACGAAATTTTCCTGTTTCTTAATACTTTGCTTAGATTTTGGAAAGCACCATTCGCTATCCCAATTTGCCTTTGGATTTCAATGTCGCACTTTCCGTTAAAACTTTTTCCCAGATATTTAAATTGTAATTCTTTGATTTGTATGTTGGACTCATCCTATTGTTAACAACTACGTATTCCGTCTTCTTGCAAATGATGATTAGTCCTTTCTTCTTGCTTTCCTTTACTGTGGTCTGTAGGAGTCCTTGTAATTTTCTTCTGCTATCAACGTTGTGTAATCTGCATAGTTAAGATTGCGGTCGACAATAATGGATTCTGGTAGGATTTCTAATTCTCTCAGAATCGCATCACTGTACATGGATAAACTGTCGTCTAAATAACGCAAAAATGAAATAACATTGATATTTCATTTTAAGAGATATATTTACTAAAATTATTTTAAAATATCTTGAAATACCAAAGAGTAAATTTGTTCACTAAAATCGCCATTGGCTTCTACGTCGGTTTCCAGAAGACTTCGGAATCTCCTGCAACTCTTTTAATTTTTTGTTTAAGTAGGTGAATGCTGCCATAATCCTTGCTTTCAGTTCGTTTTTGGTGTTAAAAAGAGATCTGTTGGTTTTTCGCTCAACTGCGTCCCACACATAATAATCAATGAGGTTGCAATCTGGAGAGTCGAATGGCCAGATGAGATGTAAGGAGGTGTTGTGATCGCAGAAATAATCTGATAGCCATAACTGAGATCTGCTGCTTGTGTGGCAAGGTGCAGAGTTCTGTTGCCAGACACAGGATCTTCCAGCAGCCACCCTCTTGACCCCAACAAATTCTGGAATTCTTTTCTTAAAAGAACAGAGTTAGTTTTCCGAACAGCCTTACCTTCGTAATCACTATTAAACTCCTTCATCTCTTTTCGAATCCTCTGCACTGATTGACACCCAAAAGACGATGAAATGTTTATAGTGGCGCTTCCAGCGCGAATTCTAAGCGGTTTCGAAATTTCTGGCGGAATGATTTGCGTCATGGGGCTATTTTTCTATCAGACGGTGCCCAACTGACCATACTACACTATGCAGTCGACAAAATCAAAATAGAACAATGCGTATGTGCGAAATTAAAAATAATATGGCGAAAATTTACCCATCGCACACAGTTGAATAAATTCGGTGAAAAGACGCATCTCTGACGTACATCGCTTTCTACTTTTGAATATTTACTGTACTCATTTTTAATCCGTATGCAGGCGGGTTGCTGCCAGTATAGGTTATGGATTATTCTAATATCCTTTCCAAATACGTCAAGGTTACTTAGCAGTTTCCAACAGTTACCTATCTCTTAATTCTATGCGAATTTAATCTGTGGCCGCATATGTTTGATCCGGGTCCTTGAAACGAACCCGCTGCATCCCGAACGAAATCTGACCAAGCGTAGCAGAGGTCATATTCATTTGTGCGTGCAAAGTAGGAGTTTCAATGGGAATTTAGATTCACAAGCGGTCCTCAGACGCATTTATGCACACTTTCCTTCGCCTAGAAACCATAACAGAGTAACCCTTCTAGTTTATTCATAGCTGGGAGTGAAGAGATTGATTTATACTTTTCCCAAGAATATTAGCACGTAAGTGGATGTAATGAACTGGAATTCGAACCCAGCTCTGATCCTTCAATTCGAGCCGCTAACCATTCTGCAACCGTCTCTCCATTTATAAAATATTTGATATTAAATAACCCAATAAGAGTTGGTATGTAGTTAAATAAACCAACCTAGTCTAACAGAGCAACCGAAATTTGATTCTACAGAAGGATGCTGAGGATACCATGGACCGAAGATGTGAGCAATGATACGATTTCGGAGACGATGGAAACGAAAAGAAAACTGATAATTAAAATTAGAAAAAGACAGTTAAAGTTTCTGGGACATCTAATGAGGAAGGAGGGCTTGGAGAATCTGATACCCAAGGAGTGGATATAGTGAAGGTGAGACAGGGGAAAGATGGACTTGAGAAGATAGATAGTGGAGCACGGTTTGTGAGGAGTAAAAGGAAAAAGAGTCTTAAGTGACACAAGGGAGAGGAAGATGTGGAAGGCCATGATCGCCTATGTCTGGAAGCGAGAGGGCATATAGAAGAAGAAGAAGAAGAACAATGCAAACAACCTAACAGAATTTCAAAGGCATATTCTTCCAAAGACTAAGAGCTTGAACATGCCGCTAGTACTAGGCTACCTTCCTATATGACAAATAATATGGCATCAAAATATCTTTCTACCAACAAATGTTAAGCAATTCCATCGTCAGGGCTTATGACAAATGAAGGAGTTTTAAGGAAAATATGATTTAAAAAGAAACTGTTTTTAATATTTTAATATTTTTGACTCTTTTTTTATTAATTCTTTCTTTATTTTTATTAATTTTTTAATTTTACTAACAGAAATTTAAATGCAAAGACAATACTCATCTACTAACCACTGGACTCTAGCTCTCTCCCCTCCCCTGTATAACCTTCCCTTTCTCTCCACCTATGTATCTGTCATTGCACCTGCTTTCTCAGCTTTCTATTGTTCCTTTCTAACTAGTTTGTACCCCTCACTCTTTTCTAATTAATCTTTTTACATTTATGTAACCCCCTGCACATCAGTGGCGTTTCCGCCTTGCGCGGGGTGAAATGATTAAAAAAAAAAAGATAAGAAGAATCGGTTTAAGTATTTGGGATACTTTTCTTTCTAACTTTTCATATAAAGTAATGTGTTATGTTAACATTTTTATTAGGTCATTAATTCCTCTTCGGGTTTCTCTATGAAAGAAAAATATGGCATTCATTGACTGATAAGCCAGTACTGCTATTCGGTTTGAATTTATAAAATTTTTACTCTTAAAACATTTTTTAGGAAAACAGGTTTCTCAAGTTCAGTAGCTATTATTACTCTTTCCAGTACTGATGGGGATTTCCTTCCAAATCTTTCATTTGAAGTGGTGTGCAAAGTTTATATCTTGGTTATGCCAGCGTTTTCTCTTCGAGTTACAAGTACTAATAATTTTTGTTGTTACTGTTGTGGGAAGTCCTCAAGTGATGTTGTATCTGTTATTTGGTACAGTTATGACAACTCTGGAAAAGACACGAAAATTAAAAATCATCCCGTTTCGACAAGAGAATTGTTATCTCTGTCACTGGAAATAAAAATCACACAATATACCTTTCTCTTATATATATATATATATATATATATATATATATATATATTGTGTGTGGGTAGGTCTTGAAGGCTATGTCAATGCGTTCAGTAAAATAAAGGAAGCTCAAGAAGGTGTTGGGTATTATCTATTCATTATACATCAATATTTCGAAATCAAAATCTCAGCTTCAGAATGGTAGGAGAGCTTTTTTTCACGTCCGTCTACTCGTGGACCGTACCATTCAACAAATGGTCATCCATCGTTACTACTGCTGTCGTTAGTTGTAGTGAGTAAGTGTGTGTGTGTGTGTGTGTGTGTGTGTGTGTGTGTGTGTGTGTGTGTGTACACCTGCAAGTGTGTTTGAGCATGTATGTGTGTGTGTGTTTATGGTTTGTACACGTGTGCATTGACCGATAAGATTTTTTTCGCCTCTTTGTTCTTATGCAGAATTTATGTAGGTAGTCCATCAATTGTTTGTGGCTTGGTAATTTCATATATATATATATATATACTACCGGCCATAATTATTAGGCCACTCTCAGTTTTTTAAAAGATTTGATGTATTTCATACTATTTTTAGTATTTATTGTTAAGTGGATAATTTTAAATGAAAATAGAATGGTTCTTTTGTTATTATTACTTTGTTAAATTTAACAAGGCAAGGAAGCAAAGATGAACTCGTCCGAATCACTAAATTTTCTTAATTCTTTCATTGATGAAACTGCAATATAGGTAATTATTAAATATTTATTAAGTCATGTGATGCGCATGTTATTGTACATTATTAACAAAAGAACCATTCTATTTTCATTTACAATTATTCACTTGGCAAAAAATAGTATTAAATACTTCATTTTTTAACACTGGGGTTGCCTAATAATTATGGTCTGTAGTGTATAAATATATGGAATTATTTTTGATCGATACTCATACTTAAGTAGATATTCTGTTTATAATCAAATAGTATAATATATTTATTTCTATCAGCCTGATTTTTACGATAAATTTCTGTTACAAAAATGTGTATTATTCGGCAAGATTCGAACCTGTGACCCCTATCCTATCATGTAGGGGAAGTCCAGTAATTGATCTGGCATGTCTTAGACCTCACGACCACGAATGACCAAATGTCTAAACAAAGTCAAATCAAGCCTATATAACACAATTTTTGATTCATCGTAATAACCATCTCTGTTCTGAAATGTATCGTAATTAACGAAGATTACCAAAATGGCTATAAACAAACCGACAATTTGAAATTATTTGTTTGAACATTATTTTTGATTGATACTCGTATTTAAGTAAATATTCTGTTTACAATCAAACAGTATTATGTATTTATTTCTACCGGCCTGATTATTTACGATAAATTTTTGTTACGAAAGTGTGTCATGCGACTCCTATCCATATGGGGAAAGCACCAATTGTTTGGCAGGTCTTCGACCTCTCGACCACGAATGACCAACAGTCTAAACTGTGATATATATATATATATATATATATATATATATATATATTGGCTAAATTTATATATATATATAATTGGCTAAATTTGTTATGTTAGCGCAAAACTTCTTTCACTTTGTCATACATTTTCTTCATATATATGTGTGTGTGTGTGTGTCTAGACACACACACACACACACACACACACACACACACACACACACACACACATATATATATATATATATATATATATATATATATATATGCAGAAAATGTATGACAAAGTGAAAGAAGTTTTGCGCCAACATAACAAATTTAGCCAATTGTGTCTTGAAGAATGAAAGGCATCACACGAGAACTTTTACACTTTGTCATACATATTTACTCAATATTGTTCATGATACATAAAAGTATGTATCGTTATCTCATATATATATGCATATATATGTATGTATGTGTGCGTGCATGCACGAGATTTACCTGAAATAGCGCGAGAAATGAAAATTATAAATGTCTAAACAAAGAAAGAAATAAAGAAAAAGAAGAAAACAAATGCTGAATCCCTTAATAAAGAAAGAAATGAAGCGGATATATCAAAGAAAGCAAAAATCAAAGCAAAACGAAAATATGGAAGAATTCAAATGTCAGTCTTAAAGAAAGATGCAAAGTGTTAGTGTCAGTGTAAATCTTAATAAAAGGAAAATGAATGAAAAAGAATGACGGGCAGAAGTAAAGAAAGGATAAAAGAAATGAAAAAATATATTGAAAAATACAGTAAAAAGAGAATAAAAAGACAGGCTCCTAGGATCTTTTGCTCAATATCCGCACATTGATTCAACAAATTCAATGCAAAATTTTGCCATTTCTTTCTTTTTTTTCTTCAGTGTCAGGTTTGTTTGTTTTTAATACTGGCTTTCCCTTTTCTTCTTTTTGTCTATTTTGTCTCATTTTCTTTTCTTCTTCTTTTTGTTCTTTCTTTCTTTTATTGATTGCATGTTTTCTGTTTCCTTTTCTGTCCTTTTCTTTTATCTTTTTGTCTCATTTTTCTTCTTTCTTTCTTTTATTGATTACATCTTTTTTTCTTTTTTCTTTCTGTCATTTTCCCTTTTTCTTCTTTTTGTCTACTTTTATCTCATTTTCCTTCTTTCTTTCTTTCTTTCATTGATTGTATCTTTTTTCTTTGTTCATTTCTGTTTATTTCTCTTTTTCTTCTTTTTGTGTCTTTTGTCTGATTTGCCTTCGTTCTCTCTTTCTTCCTTTCTTTCGTTCTTTCTTTCTTTTTTTGATTGTATCTTTTTCTGCTGTTTTTTTCTTTTGTCTCATTTTCCTTCCTTCTTTCTTTCTTTCTTTCTTTCTTTCTAACCTTTTCCCTTTTTCTTCTTTTTGTCTCATTTTTCTTCTTTCTTTCTTTCTTTCTTTCTTTCTATTATTGATTGAATCTTTTTTATTTTTCCTTGCTGCTGTTTTCCCTTTTTCTTCTTTTTATCTCTTTTGCCTTATTTTTATTTTTTCTTTCTTTCTTTCTTTTTTTTTTTTATTGATTCTATCCTTTTTCTTTTCTGTTTTCCCCTTTTTCTTCTTTTTCTTCCTTTTGTCTCATTTTCTTCTTTCTTTCCTCTTTCTCTTTTTATTGATTGCATCTTTTTCCTCTTTCTTCTCTGACCTTTTCCCTTCTTCTTTTATGTACCGTGTCTCTTCAGGGCGTAAGCAATCATGTATTTTCACTTGTCCCTATCCCTTGTCGCTCTTAACACATTTCTTCTTGGTATCTCTCCCAAACCCTCCAAACCATCTACTTGCTCAAGCCCATCAAGTATGTCTCGCGTTGCATTCCTCTGTCTCTCTCTTTCTCTCTATCAGTCTATTAGATTAGATTCCCCAAGCCCTCCTTCCTCATCAAGTGTCCCAGAAACCTCTGTTGTCTCTTTCTTATGAGTTTCCCTTTCGTTTGCATCCTCTCCAGAACCTTGCTGCTCACATGTTATGTCCATGGTATGCTCAGTATCCTTCTGTAGAACCATATTTCTGTTGCTTCGAGCCTCTCCTTTATTTTTTAGATTGTCCAGCATTCGCTGTCATATAGTTAGACATATATTCAGTGCCATTTTCTTTGTTTCCAAAAGCATATTCCTGCCTTTCAGTACACTGCTTAGCTTTTGAAATGTGTCCTTGGCGATGCCAATAAGCCTTTGGATCACAGCTTCTTTTTTTCACTTTTCTTTTTTTTTCTTGCTTTTTTTCTTTTATTCTCTCATTTCTTCCGCTTCTATCTGTCTTTCTTTCGTTTTCTTTTACTTCCTTCTTTTCACTTCGCTACTCCTACTTCATACATTCTGTTTTCTCTTTTTGTTTGACTTTAAATATAATTCCACTGCCACCGACCATCGCCTGTCCATTCAGATTCTCTCATTATTCCGACTTTTTACCCTATTCTATTCCTTTTTATATTCTCTTATTCAGCCATTCCCTTCGTTTATTCCGCCCTTTTGCCCTCTATTAAACCAAACTGACCTCACATTCACACCTGCCTCAAAAATGTTGTTGCTTTCTTCTCACCTGTTCGTCTGCTCTTCAGTTTAATGACCTCGTAAGAGACATTTCAATTGAAACAGAACAATCCGACTTAGAACAGATTGAAAACAGTCACTCAATGAACAAAAAAGTATTTAATTATACGAAAAGCACTTGCAGGTATGGCTAAATGGACAGCGAATATAATCTATACTAGAGGGTTTCTCACAAAAAAAAAAAAACCAGGAAAATCGGTACCGTTTATTTAATAGTTGGAATTGTTGTTACCTTTGTTTGAAACAAAAGCAAAGGATAGAAATTCAGTAGCTTAAAACAGAATAAAAACGTAAATGTATGGGGTGTTCAAACTAAAACAGTTATTCTTTTTATATGTTAGTTAATTTTTTTATCATATCAGTTAAATGCCATACAAAATACACGCTTTAGGCGATCACGTCTCGAAAGAGATATAACTGACTGAGCAGAAGATTATTCCGCAGTAGGTTGCCATTGCTTTCTGCGGTAGACTGGTTGCCAACCAAGGCTACAAAACCCAATCTGTCCTATTATAAATAATTGGACAGATTGGAGGGAAGAGACGGATTAATACCTTTCCCAAGGATATTGGTGAGCTAGTGCATGCAAGGAATTCAACTGGTATTCGAACTCGGCTCACCGATTTGTCATTCCGAGCCGATATCTACTGCACCACAACGAGCATCCTAGTAAATCTCTTGTTTTTGTGAGGTACTCTGTAGATTAAAAAAACATAACTAAATTGAACTGCAATATTAGTCCTCCTATACGGCAGAGAATATCGGACAATATCATCACTAATGGAGAAGAGACATGAAGTAACGGAAATGTAGTTCTACAGAAAGATACTGTACCTTAACGCACATGGCATGTACACATCTATATTGAGGCAAAGAGGAAAAGCTTTTTAATCAACAACGCGTTTCGCCATCGTCTGGTAATCACTTATGCGTCTTCATATCGGAATGAAAGACACATATCATTGTGTATGTATGTATGTGTGTGTGTGTGTGTGTGTCTGTGAATTTTTTTGTATGCTAAAACCGTTAATGTCTTTTTGATAATAAAATAAATCATAACTTAGTCTGACACACGGTCAAAACCCTGGAATAATCAGTGCAGAATTCGCTCTCTTTGATTCATTGATATATGAACCTTGTTTATGTCCCGTGTGCGTCAAACTTTCCATACCCTCTTTCCTCATTATTTAACCTAAAGATTTCAATTGTCTTTTCCTGATTCTAAGTATACGTATCCTTTTCGTTTCTATTTTTTCAAAATATCGTTGTTGCTCACGTGTTAAATTCACGATACTCTCAGTGTCCTTCTGTAGAACCACATTTCTATCGTCTTAAGTATCTTCTCCATTGAGAATATGTCTCGCATTGAATCGCAATCCGCATTCCTTTCCGATTTCCTAACTTTAAAATATCAGATATGGAAACAGACGCCAAAAAAGACGGAATTCTTATGAGGATTTCTTTGGTTTTCATCTCCAAGAGATTTTGTCCATTCTTTTTTTATGCACACACACACACACACACACACACACACACACACACACACACACACACACAGAGTTTATCTCTCTCCTCTTTCCTTGTCACTTTCCCTCCTTCACTCACCCTCTCTCTTTTACTCCTTCTATCTCTCTCAGTCGCTCTCTCTCAATCTCACTCTCTACCTCTTTTCTACTCTCTTCTTCTCTCTTTCCCTCTTTCCCACTCTCTCCTATCTCACCCTCAGTCTCTCTCTCTCACTCTATTTGTTTCTCCCTTCTCTCTTTCTCTTAACTTCTCTATCTCACTCTCTCACTCTAACTCTCCCATTCTATCTCTCTATTTCTCTACTATCTCTCTCCCTATTTTCTATTCTCTCTCACCCTCACTCACTCACTCTCCCTCACTCACTTTCAGTCTGTATTTCCCTCCCCTTTTTTTCTCTGTCTCTATCACTTTCATTCTTACTCTCCTATCTTTCTCTCTACCACTCTCTTTTCCTCTCTTTCTCTTTCTGTTCCCCACTCTCACTTTTACTCACTATATATATATAAACTCAACATATGTATATTACTATATATTCACTCTCTATATATATGACTAAATACTCACTATATATATATATATATATATATATATATATATATATATATATATATTACTCACTATACATATATTCCTTTTTTCTTTACAAATAAATGAGAATAGATGTGTCAATTTAACACTGACACCGTAAAAATATTTTTTAAGAACAACTGCAAGAAAGAAATAACTCGAGAAAACATAATTCGCTTAACACATTTATGGTTTTATTCTATTAAACTATTTATCTATGCAAGATTGCAGTAATTTTTTTAAAGATATACATGTCAGATCTGCTTATTCTGACGTATTCAAAGTGATATTTCGATTTTTTTCTAATGAATCATTTTCAAACATTTATAAGTATTTCCCCCAAGTTGAATGAGCAACTAATAAATAAATAAAACCGGGTAAGAAAGCAAAAACGCCAAACCTATTCACTTTTCCAAATCGTAAAACTCACAATATTAATTCCAGCATGGCTAACGTCATCAGTGTCATCAGATGGATTCTCGCATTTCAATTTTTTCAAATTCAAAGGACGCGTTTCAGAAGCTGAGTAAAGTACTAACACACAGGAAAATTTCACTAGAAATAAAGAAAAGAGTGCTGGATTGCTATGTGATGTCAGTTCTTCAATACGGCAGTGAATGCTGGACAGTATCATCGAAAATGAGGACAAAACTGGAAGCAGCGGAAATGTAGTTCTACAGAAGGATGCTGCGGATATCGTGGACTGAGCATGCAAGCAACGATGAGATGTTGGAAGGAATGGCAACAAAAAGGAAATTGATACTGAGCATCAGGAAAAGAAAACTGAAGTTCCTGGGACATGCAATGAGGAAGAAGAGCTTGGAGAACCTGATACTGACTGGCCAGATAGAAGGAAAAAGAGACAGAGGAAGGCAGCGGATAACATATTTACAGGGCCTGATCAGGTGGATGACGGAACGGGGTTTGCCAGGAGTAACAGGAGCAAACATACTAAGAGCCACAAGGGATAGGGAGACGTGGAGAATCATGATCGCCTACGCCCTGAAGAGACAGGCCACATAGAAGAAGAAGAAGAAAGAATTGACATTCGAAACTATATCGAAAAGCATATATCTTCTCATGTACTCAAGGGGACAGAAATGGAGTTCTACGAAACGATGCGGAGAATACCATGGTCGAAACATGTGAAAAATGAAAGCTTCTTCAGAGATGTACTATAAGATTAGAAATGAAAAACTGAAAAATTTCTACAAAGCGACAGTATATTGGTATGTTGTTTGGGGTTCTACACATGACACATATTTAACTAATAAGAATCAACCCCCAGCAACATTCCAAAATATTTTGCAGAAATTTTCAGATTTCATTTCTCATCTTTACATAGATCTCTAAAGAAGCTTTAATAAAAGCAAAACACGTTAAAATTTAACACGTTTTCTCCTTTGTTCTATATTTATACTATCGTATACACACACACACGCACATTTATATATATATATAATTTAATCCAAAACGAAAAGCATGAAGGTAAATCCCAAAGATGAATTTTTGTTACGAAAATCCTGCCGAATGACACATTTTCCTAACAAAAATTTATCGCAAATAATCAGGCCGGTTGAAATAAATATATAATACTGTTTGATTATAAACAGAATATCTACTTAAATACGAGTATCGATCAAAAGTAATGTTTAAACAAATCATATATATATATATATATATATATATATAGTCATCCGCAGACAGATCTGTTTCGCTGTATCAAAGCTCATCAGTACGGTTAGACTCCGATTGCTTTTAACCCAGGATTGAAACCCGACCGAATTGGCGTCAGTCGGCGATTCTACCTCTGGGTTATGGGCATTCGGTAGAAGAAGGCCGACTTTTTAGCGTGTATATTGTCATTATACCCGCCCAATAAACAGAGTGCGCTAATCCATTACTGAATGAGCGATGCGTACATGCCAGAGTAGCTACTGTTTTTCAAAGTCTATCATTCTTCCAGAGTGCTCAATCAGGGTGTGAGAACGTAAATGGAACTTTGTCTGTGTGTGTGTGTGTGTGTGTGTGTGTGTGTGTGTGTGTGTGTGTGTGTGTGTGTCTGTCTGTCTGTGTATTCGTTACCTATAGACGCCGAAACAGCTGAACCGATTTTCTTGGAAATTTGCACAGTTGTACTATAAGCATCTGCGAGTGTTCTTAGCTAGGTTTTGTGTCGAGGTACCCCCGATACATATCGAAAATCGATAATCGAAAAATCGGGTTATAGAAGGGATGGTCCGATTTTTATCAAATTTGATACACTCATAGACAAACACATAAGAAACGATATTCAGAAGTTTCAAGGATGCAGTTCTTACAATAGTGCAGAAAATCGATAATATATATATGAAAGCTTTCATTATACCCGAGCAGCGCCGGGCTATACTGCTAGTATATATATATATATATATATATATATATATATATATATATATATATATATATATATAAATTGTATCGAGGCAGCAGATAATTTTCTAAACATATACTGTTAAATATGACTGACAATTAATGTCTAAATCACGATCCCTTTTAAACATCCTAGTTTGGCTTTAATTTCAGGTGAAAATAAAAACAAAATTGTCCAACATTTGGATAATGTTTTATTATGCTGGTTCTAAACTTTTGGCTCACATGAGCCATCTTCAGAGAGGTTACAGGGACGTAACTTAAAGACATCCACCATCAAAGATGATTTTATCTTGTGTTGACGTAAAACATTGCTATGCAACGATAACAGACACCGAATAGCAGACGCAGTTAGTACATTTGTAATGCGGTTCTATGACTTATATATAGAGAGAACCAGCATAATAAAAATAATCCAAATGTTAGACAATTTTTGTCCTCATAATGACATACTCGCTTGGCCATATGTGATGTCATGAGCTGTGATGCGACATTTGCTTCTAGCGTATTATATGCACGAGTTTGTTGTTGCTTCCATGTAAACAAATACAGTTTGTCATTATCGTTTGTCCGTGGTTATCTAATTCGACATCTTTGAAAATGGCTTATGTATGCCGAAAGCTTATATTGGATTATTAAAAGATTATGTATCAATATTGTAATTTTCTTTCTTCATTTAATGATAATGCTATTAAGCTTATCAGAGAATATGAATAAAAAATTACATAAAATTAATAGACAACACTTGTCTATATGCTTTAATGAAATATGCATTAATGAAAAAATGCTGCCTAAACACACACACTATATATATATATATATATATATATATATATATATATAATAACAGAAGGGAAACTATATATGTGTGTGTGTGTTGATAATAATATGGAATATGTAATTACCTGAATGCATTTGCATATAATTAATGTATCTGGGGATATAAACTTTCAGCCATATTGACATATCTCCCATCTAATGAACAATAGTAGAAAATGTTCGTCTTTCTGAAAACGAAAAGAATGAATAGACCTGAATTTATTTTACTCTAAAAAAAATCCCACAGCATTTTGAAATTCCTTTGTTCACTGAAATTCGAAGAAACATTTTCAAAGAGACAAATGGATTTGTTTCTTTAATAGTTTTAGTGTCAAATCTCTCGTCAAAACAATATGCAAATTCTTGTGACAAAAAAAAAATATATAAACACAAGAAAAGGAAAAGCAAAAATAAAAAGTTCGCGCTCAATTAAGAAACCAAAAAAAAAAAAAAAAAAACCGCAAGAAGACGTGCAAATTTTCTATGAAACGGAAAACGATAGAAATATTTTTTTAAAAAATGTGAGACATGCAAGAGGTACAAAGAAATTAAAAGGAAAAAAAAGTTTAAAAATGACACCATTGTACGAAGACATTTATTGAACTTGACTATGTCAGATAATTATTTTGATTGTTTTTAGATTTTTCTTATTACATTATTATTATTATTATTATTATTATTATTATTATTATTATTCCTTCACCCCCTCTAGACGGGTTAGACTGATCATATGCGATGCAGATAATGATGACAAGATGAACAAATGAACGAACCAATAAAATAACAGACGTTTCTTTTGGAGTGTCATGTCGGCCACTGCATTGTCGTGAGTGTTAGGCGGCTGGCTGTCGAATTTATTTCAGATTGGTGATTGAAAATCCAGTCGCTTGATATTTAGAAGAAGAAAAAAAAAGGCAAAAAGACGAAACAGCCTGATAATTGGCCCTGTGATTGTAATGAAGTCTGAGAGTTTGAATACCTTGCAAAGAATTAGAATTCATAGGATAATCATACAGTTACTCAATTACCACGGCATCAAACCTTTTCTCTGACAGGCCTCCTGTCTTTTCAAGACCTCGACAGGCAGACGAAGAGACAGCCGAACCGGATATGAAGAAAGCGAGATAAATACGTGTGCACGGACAAATTGAGATGAGTTGGAATAATCGGTAGGGTAGATATGTACGTTTCTGACGTAAATAGATAGTTAATAAATTAAAGGAAAAATGTTCAGTTCAAAATCTTCTATTATTTAAAATATATAAAAGATAGATTAATTTCTCAAACTAAAATGACATAGATAATAATTAAATTATAAAAAATTCAACAATAATGAAAACATTGCTAACATTTGTTTATTAGACATTAAATTTCATCACTTAGCGTCCCCCATAATTTACCTTGACTTTCAGTTAGCTTGAAGTATATCTATAACTGTTTTTAAAATAAACATTCTGACAAAAGAACGGAGTTATTCCTTCTAAGTATAAATATTAGTTGTAAAATAAACTTCTTGAATTGGCTTTGATAAATTCAGTCAGAGGAGGAAACGTGCCAGCTAATATAGTTTTTCTTTTTGTCATTATTCATAGATAGATAGATAGATAGATAGATAGATAGATAGATAGATAGATAGATAGATAATGAATAGACAATGAATAGACTTAGATAGATAGATAGATAGATAGATAGATAGATAGATAGATAGATAGATAGATAGATAATGAATAAGACAATGAATAGACTTAGATAGATAGATAGATAGATAGATAGATAGATAGATAGATAGATAGATAGATAGATAATGAATAGACAATGAATAGATAGATAGATAGATAGATAGATAGATAGATAGATAGATAGATTATTAAATTGATAGATAGACACGGACATAAGAGAACAATAGATTGTAGCAAGCAAGATATGTAAGCGCTGTCTAATTAGAACTAAAAGGCAACGAAGCTTCTTTTGTGCCTTAAAAGATAATGAAAAAATACCTGTTTATTTCCTTGCATTTAATATTCTTTTCTCTTTTTTCTACGCCTCCCTTTATCTCATTGGGTATTCTTTTCAACACTGTCATTTACGATTGATGAAATTAAAACAGCTAGCCGCAAAACCACCTCATCAAATGATAAAAGTCCATTCAAACAGTTACACTCTCAACACCGAGAGTACAACGACAGTCTCTCATTCACCCTAAATCAGTAAATTATCTCAAAAATCAATTTTGAAACAATAAAAAAACTCTTTCTTTCTTTCTTCCAGCAAAAAGCAGCTCTTAAAGGGAATAACCTAAGTCGTAAAAATTAGCCAATCAAATTATCTCCCGATAAAATCCCATGAACCATCAGCAAAATTAATACGCCCCAATAATAAAAACTTGAGGGAAAAGTTTTGTTCTTTTACTTAGTTTTATAAATGTTGCTTGATGAATTACGATTGGGATTCAACACAATGGCTGTCTTTCTCGGTTGTGAAATCAAGTCACGACTTGAAACTTCTTCTTTTATGTGCCACGTGCTTTCAGGATGTAGGCGATTATGGTCTTCCACATCTTCCTATCCCTAGTGGCTCTTAGCACGCTTTCTCCTGTTGCACCATTCAACCCTCGTTCCGTCATCCACCTGATGAGGTCCTTCAATATGTTATCCGCTGCTTTCCCCTGTCTCTTTTTCCCTCTATCTGGCCTGTTAGTATCAGGTTCTCCAAGCCCTCCTTCCTCATTGCATGTCTCAGGAACTTTAGTTGTCACTTCATGATGCTCAGTATCAATTTCTTTTTCGTTTCCATCCTTTTCATAACCTCCTCCATGATATCCGCTGCGTCCTTCTGTAGAACCACATTTCAGCTGCTTCAAGTTTTTCCTTCATCTTCGAAGATATTGTCCAACATTCACTGCCATATTGAAGAACTGACAACACATAGCAATCCAGTACTCTCTTCTTTGTTTCTAGTGAAACTGTCCTGTTTCTTAATACTTTACTCAACTTCTGCAATGCTTCCTTCGTCATGCCAATTAGTCTTCGGATCTCTGTGTCGCACTTTCCGTCTTCTGTTAGAATACTTCCCAGGTATTTAAATTTTTGTACCTGCTTGATTTTAGTGTCTCTCACCTCTATTTGGCATTTTGGGCTACCCTTTTTGAAACTATTTTTTAGAAAAGGCACAGGTGGTGGAAAGTAACTGAAGGCGAGACACGAGGACAAAGTCAATAATATTGCTGATTCTTCTTTGTATTTTATCAGTGTCTAGATTAATAGCAAGATCACAAGACTATATGTGACAGCAATAGACGAATGGTAGGCCTATTGTTATTTAAGATAGATTGTGGAGAGAAAAAATTGCCTGGCACGACAACTTTCTAAGCGGCTGACCTAGCAATAGACTCGATATAGACTTTCCACTTCATGCCAGCCTAGAATGTTAGCCGTGAAGGCAAAACCAGTCAATTTTCTGGAGATTAGAATCAGCCATATCGTTAGAAGGCAGAGAGGGATCTCTCAGATAACTAACAGAGAGCTGTTTAGTCTTTGAGACGTTAATGTAAACAAGTCATCCTTACCTCACTTAACTATAGGTATTTTTTTAGATAAGCCGACAATTCATTCATTAGTTAAACTGATGGGAGGATATTGCATTGTTATATCGATTATCATTCGTTTTAACGATGCATTAATGGAATTTACACGAGTATATTGTTGTCGTGGAACTGACAAAGATCAATATATCTAATTAACTGTAAATTCAAAAGATATTTTTGCGCCACATTTAATAAATACACACACGTAGACGAGCGCACACACACGCTCACACACAAGCATATGATTTCAACACACACACATACACAAAGCCAAACAAGTGCCACTCGGTATTAGCGTCTGTGTGCTTACTGTCATATTTACACACACCCTATTTTTTGTATTAAGTAGATTTTCCTATAATTATGGTATACGTTAAAGCTATATATAGATGTGTATGTGTGTGTGTGTGAAAGAGAGAGAGAGAGAAAATAAGAGAAAATAGAAGTAATACATACACACACACACACACACACACACACACACATATATATATATATATATATATTATAATTATAAATTATAATTTAGAACATGTTCAAATTATAATCTACTACAAAGTGTACATTTTGTTTCGACATTGAAAGAACAATGTCTCATCAGGGAGTAAACGCTATGTAAATTATAATTATAATAAATATTAAAAGCTATTTAAATTATAATTGTAAATATTTATACCTCTATTTCTATATTGAGCACTGTTTTAAATTAATGTTTTGAACGTTGTAATATTTTCTTCGTTCTTTGTTCATTTGAATATATATATATATATATATATATATATATATATATATATATATATATATATAAGTGGACATTGAATCAACACCAGAAGCGACAGTTTGCATCAGACTTGGACACAATCGTACATGTATTCACATACGCTCTATCCCTGATACTGAGCAATTTAGTCCATATATATAGCATGCTTTAAAGCTATATTTTATCACACACACACACACACACACACACACACACACACACACACATATATATATATATATATATATATATATATATATAGGGACGCTTACATTTTTCGTATTCTAAATGCATCTGTAGATTGAGCAGGTAGGAAAAAATCTAAAAATAGTAAACTGTAATCCAAACATTCTTCAAACAATTCTGACAATGTTACCATAAAAATGCTTCCCCCACCACCACCATATCTGCCAGTCCCCCAAGGATATAAAAAGTGAGGATGATGTAGTCATGGCTGGGACAACGATATGATCCTCACCAGACCGATGCAAACAATTCCAAAGAGAATTTCATGATTCCGAACCTGTCCATTCTTACTGCAATCGCTAGCCACTCTAGCCCCGGTACATTTTTAGCCGAGGGACATCTCAACGGTGACACCGTTGCAGAATTTATGAGCTGCACAGCGTATTTATCATGTCTGTTTTCTCGCTTGTGAAATGCATCTTTATAGTTAAAACCATCTCCGCTGGGACTATATGTCGTATAGAAACACATGCTGGCATATGTAGACACTTATAAACATCTATGTATATCAGAGAATCCGATCGTCGACGCTGATGTAAATATGAACGTATGTCTGCCTGCTTTGACCTGTATATTGGCTCAGCTTAAATATATCATTAATTCATATTATTTTTTTTTATTAATGTTTACCCAATACAAGGTTCAAGATCCGCTCTTGGTTGAGTGTTGTGCTAGTGATATAAGTAAGAGTGACAGTTTATAAGAATGTGGGAAAGATAGCAGTTAACACTGGACTTTTTTTTTAATCATTTCACTCCAAGCAAGGCATTCCACTGCCACTGTTGCGCAGGGGGTTACATAGAGGAAAGCGATGAGAAAGAGGGATCAGTTATAGGAAATGTCGAGAGGAGGGTGATAGACGGATGAGGATACCGAGGATGGGGGTGGAGTAGATGGGAAGAGAGTTTGAAAGAATGGATTCAAGTTAGTGTGATAAGAGATGTCTGTTGACCTTACATTTAAATTCCTGGAGATTGTAGCTGCCGGGGAAGCAAGTATATGGAAGGGAATTCCACAAGCGGGAAGTGCGAGAAAAGAAGCTGTTAGAGTAGCAATTGCGGTTTCATTTTATCGGTTTCACTGTAAAAGGGTGAGACCTAGCTGCTAATCTAGTATCTCGTGCAAATTCATACCTAGGGAGAACAAGTGATCTAAGTTTATCGGAGCAGAAACCGTGAAAGTATTTATAGAAGAGGCACAGGGAAGCTACATCACGCCGGTGAGAATGTGACTGCAGCCGGTATGCCAAGTCGGCATCAATTACCGATTCTCCGTTGGATTTTGTCAAGAACCCCGAGGAGAATAATGATAACAACAAATGTCAACGGTTGAACCAGCAGATAAAGAGGGATACGCATAACGGACATACTACAGAAGGCGTTACTCGAAATTATAACAGAATCCTTCCTAACCTTTTAAGTTGTGTAGAAGATCAATGTTTTGATTAATGTCGATATCGAATTACATGTGAAACCCATTTTAGTTGTTACTGATTTTGAAAGTTTCTTCGAATGATTGGGTTTCTGTTATTTTAGTAAAATCCCTTTTTGTTCCAGATGTGGTAGCAGTATTCAGTACACGGGAGGATGGTAGATTTATATATGTGCAGAATGGACTCAGACGGGAAAAACTTCCTGGCCCTGCACAGAGAACTGACTCTATCACCCACATGGCCACGTACTCGCTTTTGTACTCTATCAAGTCTTGAAAGTGAAGGTTGACCGATAACGGTCAGCACTGAATAGGCTTAGTCTGTAGTAGTTGTGAAAGCATCTTCTTGTTCCCACAAAGAAGCGTTTCGTTGAAAGAAGTTGTTCAAATGAAAATTACTCCTTACTATAAAAGAAATGAGAATGATTCGCCTCAGTGTACGCAGAGTGTAAGGTCTCAGCTGTTAAGGTTAGAGTTCGTTGAAGTAATGAATGTAGCGGGTCTTAACATTTTCCATAGAAATAGCGATAGATCGGTGACCGTTTTGCAATTTTTCGTCTGTGCGAAAGAGGTTGTAGTTTGGAAAATAATCAATTATCCACAAGGCCATGTAGACACTTTTGTACTCTCCCAAAATTGAAAAGTGAAGATCGGAACCCTCCAGACAAGATATGGTCGCAGTACTCCATTTCTACTCTCTAATTTATATGGTCTATCAATATCAGATGATTTAGTATCATTCCAAGACTTGATTGGAAAATGTTATATCACGGGAACGATATAAATAACAAGGTAAATTCCGAGTGGAAAGATTTACACAACACGTAAGGGGTAAACAAATAACAGAGTTTATTGTACGGAAAAGTACAAGTAACAGAGAGTTCATAAAATGGTAAGACGGAATGGGAGCGGAAGTTGAATCGTCCCGTACGTCCTTACTTCGATATTTCTTAATCTCTTCGGTGAATCAACTGTCGGGGGTGATAGGATGTTCCATTATAACAGAAAATAATGATGCTGATTACATGGGTGTTCATAGGGGTATCAGAATAATCTTAAAGACATTTTTTTAAAAGTGTTCTCAGAAGTAGGACTTTAGATAAACTTTTTCAAAATAAACCACAACCTGAAATTTGAATGAGCTTAGTAACATCTCATACGCTGAACCTTTTTTTTTAAATCATATCACCCCAAAGCAAGGCGATATTGTCACTAAGACGCAAGGTGTTACTGGGAGTGGGAGAGAATGAGATAACTTTAGTGAGAAGAAAAACAATAAAAAAAATAACATTCAGGAAGCCAGAAGATAGCGACTGACGGTGAATTTAAATTAGGTGCCAGGGAAGTAAGTAAACAGAAGAGAGTTTCACAGGCGGGAAATGCGAGAAAAGAGACAATTGGAATAGAACTTACGGTTGCATCGAGATAGTTCAACAGGAAAACGATGAGACTTAATTGCTAATCTGTTAGTACGCTTAAATTCATACTGTCGAGATATGAAAGATTAAAACACATCAGAACAACTGCCATGAAAATATTTATAAAAAAGACTGAAGGAAGCTAGATCATGGCAGTTGGAAAGTGACTTAAGCTGAGATGCCAGGTCAACACTGATAACATGAGAGACTCTTCTTTGGATTTTATTGAATTCATCATAAAATATTCAGAATGAATGATTAATAATTTTTTACGTTTCAAATTCTTCGTTGTTTTGATCGCTTATAAATATTTAGTTAACCCTCTAGGGTCATTCGTATCATATTTGATACAGTATGAAAACAAGCCTTGAAGGAAATATTTTCCTGAAAAATTTTTTAAGAGAAATATTTTATGAATTTCAAATGAAAACAGTACTGACTGCTCAGTCAATGAATACCAAATGTTTCCTTATAGGGAAATACCAAATGTTTCCTTATAGGGAAATACTGTATCAAATATGATACGAATGGCCCTAGAGGGTTAAGGAGAGAAAGAAATTGAACACAGGATAAGGTGCAACAGTAGTAGTGTTTTCCACGACCATGATGCTACAAAATCCAAAATATTAATCTAAAAACTCAAGTGGTGTTCTTAAACTAGTCAGATCGAGACGCTCATCTGGATGCCATGAACGGCGTCTCAGTCGTTCAGCTACCTAAAATCGCCTTCCCAGGTCTATGATTAAAAGTAGTTTCAAGCAAATAAACCTAGGTCTTAAAGACAGTCCTCTATCAGATCTTATAGAATGGCGCGACAGAACAAAAAGGAATTTTATCAAAATAACAGAAACCCAATCATTCGAAGAAACTTTCAAAATCAACAACAACTAAAATGGATAGCACATGTAATTCGATATCGACATTAACCAAAACATTGATCTTTCAGACAACTTCGAACAAAAAGAAAGAATTCTGTTATAATTTCGAGTAACGCCTTCTGTAGTATGTCCGTTATGCGTACCCCTCTTATCTGCTGGTTCAACCGTTGAGATCTGTTATCGTTATCCGCCTGTTCCACCGTTGAGGGTTTTGGGGTTGGTCCCGCTTAGTCTGGGTCTTTGTCTTCGACTTTACCGTCAAGAGTTGCCCTAGCGTGACTTTAGAACTTCCGACGACAACTGGACCACGCAACCCCTCCCACTCTCTGATGGTTACGCCTTGTGTTTCTTGATTAAGTGTGTAAGCGCATTTCAATTTTACTCTGATCTGCACCACAGCACCCTTTCCTGCATTGCTTTACGTTTTGCTATTTCGTTTACATTATCTATTTATCTTCCGTCTTCAAATATCTCGGCGTATGAATCAGTTATAAGAAATTTGGAATAGGAAATGGAATATAGAATAGGTTTCTTCTAAGATCACAAGATGTTACAAAACCAAAGTGTTAACTTAAGTCTCGAGTCGTGTTCGTAATATCGTTGACATATTACAAACTAATCTAAAAATAAATTAGTAATTGTTTGTAATATGCACCTGATAATTGCATAACGCATGAAACTACGAGTCGTACCATTGACGTAAGACAATATGTAAATTTATTAATGTATATACAATAGTTTTGTTCATACTACATTGAGCCCTGTTTTATTAGCACCTGAATACATACGTTTATCCTCATATGTATATCCATTTATTCACATAACTATATATATATATATATATATATATATATATATAAAATACTATCTCCCACTTCCTCTTCTGCATTATATATATATATATATATATATATATATATATATTGTGTGTATTTAGGCAGCATTTTTTCATTGATGCATGTTTCATTAAATAATATAGACAAGTTTTGTCTATTTATTTTATGTAAATTTTTTCACATTGTCTGATAAGCTTAATAGCATTATCATTAAGTGATAAAAAAATTACAATATTCATACATAATTTATTTTATAATCCAATTTAAGCTTCCGGCTTACATAAGCCATTTTCAAAGATCAATCTAAACGAATTCAAATTGAGCCTATAAGACAATTTTCGAATTTATCTTCATAATTTAATTCATAAATTCGTAATTTGTCTTTGTTTAGACTGCTCGTCATTTGTGGTCGAGAGGTCTAAGACGCGCTAGATCACATAATGGCTTCCCCTATGTGGATAGGCGTCCCAGATTCGAATCCTGCCAAATGACACACATTTTCGTAACAAAAGATTTATCGTAAATAATCAGGCCGGTAGAAATAAATATATAATACTGTGTGATTATAAACAGAATATCTACTTAATTACGAGTATCGATCAAAAATAATGTTCAAACAAATAATTTTCATATATATATATATATATATATATATATATATATATATATCAAGGGTTGAAGAGAGCGTTTTATAGAATGATATGCCCATATGTAAATATTAATAGATGCTTTCAGGCTTGTGTAGTACCGATTTAAATCGACAGCTCGACGACAAGAAACCTCCCGCCATTGTTCCATCCCGTAGCGGACACACTTGGTCTATTGTCTATTCAAGTCTCCCACAGAAATTCAACATCTTGTCATTTAATTCCATAATCCGTATGCCGCCCGTGTTTACCATTCTTATTAATCTCTGCAAGTGACGGAAATTATGCGATGACCCCGTCACCTACTTTTACATGACAATTTCATATTTGCAACATGTTACTTTAATAATCTTCGTTCTCTAACTGGGTTCACCATATTTTAATGTCTATTTCCTTAGCAAGATGCCTTTATATTGAAGACGAACACTATGTCGATTTTATCCAATAATTTTAAAGTTTAGAACGTCAACATATTAAGTTCAGAACATCAAAATATTAACACTTCCATGATATAGTAAAAAAATAAATAAACCTGATTGTGTCTGGCAGGCATTTTAAGAAAACGTTTCAAATATATTTCTATTGAACTATCTTTATTTATTTATTTTATTTTATTTTATTTTATTTTTTGGGGTGGATTAAGGGGAGGTAACGAAATAATCGATCCTCTTACGCATAATCCACGCGTAGACTATACAGAGAGAAACCGCTTTACGCGTATTAGCACTTATTCTGAATATTATCAGTCAGTCAGTTAAGTGCCATACGTGATACACGCTTGGGCGATCATGTCTCGAAAGAGACATGACTGACTGGGCAGACGATTACCCCGCAGTAGGTTGCCATTGCTTTCTGCGGTAGACTGGTTGCCGACCAATGCTATAGAACCTAGTCTGTCCTGTTATTTAACTCATAACTGGAAGGAAGAGACGGATTAATACCTTTCTCAAGGGTATTTGTGGGTAAGTGAATGCAATGAATTCAGCTGGAATTCGAACTCGCCTCCCCGATTTCTCGTTCTGAGCCGATATCCAATGCACCACAACGCACATCCCTGAATATTATACTGAAGCGTAAAACTGAAAATGATCATGCAATTTTAGTTTTTATGCCCACATTGTCTATATCTATAAACGCTCGGTTTCATTTATATATATATATATATATATATATATATATATATATATATATTAGGTAGCAAATTTTCTGTTAAACATGTCAGATTAAATAAATTGCAAACAATAAGTTTGCTTATTTTTAATAAAATCCGTTCATACTCATGGATAATCTTTCGCGTATTACAATCAGTAGATGTCAGAAATGAGCTGTAACGTTGACTCAATTCTTAAGGTACCCAAGTACTTTCAACCTCTTTCCGAGGTCATCTTCAGGGGTGTGAGTTATGGTAACAAATGTACCGGAAAACTGTGTTGCTAAAAATTACTGTACATTTTTCCTGCTTCAAATATAACCGTTGACAAATTGCTAACTTTCATTAGAACATTAAGATTATTCAAAATGGATTTTTTTATATGTTTTAATGCTATGGTAATGCACATGTTCAAGCATGAAAAAACTGTTCTTTTTACAAACATTTTAGAACATTACTACAGTATTTGTAGCTGATTCTATTAATTGACGCCTTAAGTGTTTTAATGAATATTGCCTCGAGAATCTGTAGTTTGCTTTTGTTGTTTTCTTGGTGTAGGATAGTTGTATTATCGATCATTATATTTTTATATTGTGAATGTAGATAGGAATGTTGTTGTAGATGTCTACAAATGGATGAATTGTCGTACAAATGTAACTAAATAACTATATATACATTTATTTATTTATGTGTAAATTCAGATAAACCTTAGTGGGGGAAATAGCCATTTTCAACATGTCATTTAAAGGCATGCATTCTTCAACCGCTTATAAACAGAGAATGAGGAAAAATTTTAAGCCCAGAGGTTAGCTTAGTTAAAGGAAGAGGTTGGAATGTAATGGTTTTATTTGGGTTGGGCTGGGAAAAAAATTTAGTAGTAATTTCTCCTGGGTAGTGGGAGGTATGTGGTCTGACCCTTGAGTTAGTAGGGGTAGGTGGTGGGGAAATAACTGCTTGGCCAAATGTTTTTAAAAATCATTGGGACTAATTGGGGGAATAGGATAATTATTGTAATTTATACTTATTTCTATGGCGACACATATTTATGATCTCACTTCATTTATTCAGGAGTATATTTTGGTCTTGAAATTTTAAAATTTTAATTTTTTTTTCTCTCAAACATAGATTACACTTATCTCTTAAGATATTAGGGTTCCTAGCCTCGCCTATGATTTTCCAGATAGATAGATAGATAGATAGATAGATAGATAGATAGATAGATAGATAGATAGATAGATGAAGAAAACCAACAGGTTTAGAATCCAAATTTATCCGGCATTTACTTCTTAAAAAATATTCAATACAACATAGATCGTAGAGCGTAATATAATTAAATTTGTTTTTTATTTAAAACTAATTTAATTTACGTTGGGACGCAGAAATTTCTATGTTTCGAGATGTAAAGCCTCTATCTTCTCATCAGGCAATGTTGAACATATGTATTTTAGTGCAAGTGTAATACCGTGAGTGTAAAACATGACTATAAAACTTTTACTCTAAAGTAAATGGTGGCAGTAAATTCTTCATTTAGTAATTTGGTTTCGAGGTAACTAATACAAGTCGGACCCAAACTCTTTCTTCGAATCACTTGAAGCATCCAATATGTGTGTGTGCGTGTGTGTATGTGTGAACAAATCAGACACCCTAATTCTACTTTCATTATCTGAAAAACAATACACTCCTAAACTATATAAAATAATGACTGTTGTATATATATATATATATATATATATATAACAGCTATATATATATATATATATATATATACCAAGTATGGGTGGAATAGTATTCCTTGTCCAAAGAAACACTATTTTTAAAAAAGTGCTCAATACAAAGTAGAGCTAATAATATTTATTCAGAAATTATAACATAGATATGTTACAATATCACTACAAAAGTAGCTATTTTGTTTCGACACTTCTTGTGTCTTGTCAAGTGATGTGGTTATTTTAAATTGAATGGTTTAAAACCATTCAATTTAAAATAACCACATCACTTGACAAGACACAAGAAGTGTCGAAACAAAATAGCTACTTTTGTAGTGATATTGTAACATATCTATGTTATAATTTCTGAATAAATAACGAATAATTTCTTCCTAGGATATTTCATACTTTCCTTGATCACGTATAAGTTGTCTCTTGGCATTGTTTTTTTCATTTCCGACCGCATTTACTTTGCGTTTTCGACTAATGATTCCATTTGTTTCTTCAACTTAATGACTCGACTGACAGTTGAAAGGCTGACATCAACAATATCAGCGTGTCGGGCGTTATAAATATCCGATGAAATCGCGGATGACTGAGTATTTTTCAAAGCCAAATTTACAACTGCCACTTCAGTGGCCCAAAAAATTAAAGAAATGAAACTATAGCAGCTGTTTCAATTAATTTGCAATATAAAATCTAAACTTATTTATAAATGGAGCTTTGTGCGTTGTGTGCGCGTGTGTGTGTGTGTGTGTGTGTGTGTGTGTGTGTGTGTGTGTGTGTGTGTGTTACCTATAGACTCCGAAACGGCTGAACCGATTTTCTTGAAAATTTACACAGTTGTACTATAAGCGTCTGCGAGTGTTCTTAGCTAGGTTTTGTGTCGAGGTACCCACCGATAAATATCGAAAATCGATAATCGAATAAATCAGGTTATAGAAGGAGTGGTCCGATTTTTATCAAATTTGATACACTCATAGACAAAAATATAAGAAACGATATTCAGAAGTGTCAAGGTTGCAGTTCTTACAATAGTGCAGAAAATTGAATATATATATATATATATATATATATAGATATATATAAAAAGGCAGTGTGTGTGTGTGTGTGCTGTTTATCTGTCTGTATGTTCTTTAAACAAATCCACAATTTTTATCCGATTCTCACCAAACTTCACACAAATATTCTTTAGGCTGAGTCTGAGCTCCAGGACCATAGATTAGTTTTAAAGCTTTCATTACACCCGAGCAATGCCGGGTTATACTGCTAGTACTACTTAAAATTACACGCAAACAAGTATATTTATCGTAAATAATCAGGCCGGTAGAAATAAATATATAATACTGTTTGATTATAAACAGTATATCTACTTAAGTACCAATATCAATCAAAAATAATGTTCAAACAAATAATTTCAAATTGTTGGTTGTTTATAACCAGTTTCGTTTATCTTTGTTAATTTTCGTAACATGTTTACATTTGTTGATATTACGATACATTTCAGAGAAGATATGTTTATTATGATAAATTAAAAATTGTGTTATAGGCTTAATTTGACTTCATCATTCGTGGTCGAGAGGTCTAAAACGCGCCAGATTCTTTGGTGGGTCCCTCTATGTGGATAGAGGTCGCAGGTTCAAATTCTGCCGAATGAAACATTTTCGTAACAAAATTTAATCGTAAATAATCAGGACGGTAGAAATAAATATATAGTACTGTTTGATTATAAACAGTATATCTACTTAAATAGGAGTAACGATAAAAATTAATGTTCAAACAAATCATTTCAAACAAGTTTATGCATAATATTTAATTGTTTAAAAATTATTTTTAATAGATACTCGTATTTGAGTAAATATACTGTTTTTAATCAAACAATATATTTATTTATACCGGCCTGATTATTTAAGATAAATTTTGTTCAAACAAATAAATAAAATACGTCGGTTGTTAAAAATAATTCGTTACTCTTCGGGACTTTCCGTAACATTGTATGTTTGCATTTGTTGACATTACGATATACTTTCAGAACATAGATATTTATTTATGTAGATTCATATATATATATATATATATATATATATATATATATATAATATAATATAATATAATATAAATTAGAGAAAATTTTCAAAATTCAAAGGTGTTGGATGTACATTTCGACATAGGATCTCTAATAGAGACTCTACGTCACGTCAGCGACATTGTTTTTTCCAAATGGCGAAGGCCCTGGGTTAGAGTGTGGAGGGGTTTTATGTTAACAACGGTCAAAAAATGGAAAAGGACAGAGCTGGCAGTCGCGGGGTTATAGGGTGTTGAAATGGTATATTTAGGAAGGGGAGGAATAGGAGTTCATATTTTATAAAGATAGACAACTAAATGAGTTAAATTACTTTTTAAAGTTAAGATTTTGGGCTGTTTGAAGAGGTGTATTTAGGCGAGAAGGAATGGGTTTCAATATAAGATTTTAAAAATATTTATTTAAGTTTATTTGATTCAACCTTTTAGGTAGAAGCGAGCTAAATGCCAATTACAGGAAGTTATCAGTTTAAAAATTATTAGAGAAAAAATATAAGAGAAAAAATATTAGAGAAAAAAATATATATATACATATATGTGTTAACCAAGGAAAAAGGGGTTTAGTAAAAGAATTCATATTTTCTAAAGATAGGCAATTAAAGGAGCTTGGGATAGGAAGGTAGGGGGGTTAAAATACTTTTTAAGGTTAACGTTTGGGTAAAATTAAAATTAAAACTTAAACTGAATCCTTGTAAGTTGTACTATATTAAGTATTCGAAAAATTTGCCTTGTGGCGGCACTTACTGATGAATTCCCTCCTAAGATTCAGTAGCCGATGTTGGTGGGGGTATTTTAATATTGAAATTTTTTCCAGTAAACATAGCCAGCACCTCTCACGAAAATTCCTCGGAATACGGGCTGAACCTATCAGTTTCCAGCTAATTTCAGGATCTAGCCCTTCCTCTTTCATTTTCCAGAATGCCCGCGAAAGGGCTGTCTGGTACCTCTGACCGGGGTTCGAAAAGGAGTACCTGTGGTTATACAGTCTTTGTTTGAAAGAACCGGCGGACATACCGATATAGGTCCGGAAGTCGTTTTTTTTTGTTAGATGGAGAAATGCGGGCTTCATAAATCACGGTGGATTTGCATATTCCCTCCACCGGGCAGGCGTCCACAGAATTACAGTTGCATTCGATTAGAATTCCGGACCTAGATTCAGCATTGCGCAAGTTCATCAGAATACTCCTATTATGTCCATATTCGGGGTGCAAGAATAACTCATTTTAAGGGTGTACCTATTAAAAATCTTCCGTGGAGGGTTACTCTTATTAAAATTTTTGTCTATTAACTTGAGAAAATATTTACCAAGATTGATGTTAGTTCGTTTACAATAAGGGGGGGGGGTTAAACCAAATTATCTTTCTTTTTCTACAGTTTCCTTTATTTCTATTTTTGGATGATTCGGAGTCTATTGTAGGTTTATTATATGTTAACTTGTTCTTATATCCGCTTTTTTGAAGGGCCTTATTGTAAATATTGTATATGTATATATGCATATAAATAAATATATATATATGAATAAAAAGACATGCAGAAAAACTATTCTTAGATGACACGTTTCGTCTTCTTAGAGACTTTATCAAATAAAATGTAGGAAATTGTCGGTAATCTTTAGAAAGTTATCTGGCAAAGGGCTGATTGGTTCATATTGAAGCGATTTCGCGAGAACTTTAAATCGTAAAGTGAGATACGTTGCACAAATTGAATATGACACGAGCTGACTCCTCGTTGACGGTCTGTTAAGCAGCAGATATTTAATAAACGACTAACGGCAAATCGAGACATGAATCAACGTCGCCATATTCGTTTGTGACTTGATTTAAATGACGAGAAAAAAATGAGCAGTTACTGCAAACAATGTAATCAATATTGCAATGAATATGTTTGCCTCTTTAAAAATGCCTAAGACACTTTCTTGGCTTACACATTATTTTTTAATTCGTTTTTTAGAAAACGTAGGTTACGTTTTTGAAGACAGGTAAAACACCCACTCAAAAAAATAAACAAATATATATATATTCATTTTTAAACGAGTTATTTAGCTACCTTGTTTTCTACCATGAGTGGTGCCTTTAGGCGATTTTAATAGTTATTAAAAGTCGCCCGAAGACACCACTCATGGTAGAAACCAAGGTAGCGAAATAACTCGTTTAAAAATGAAAAATATTCAATAGTTCTACAATATAATTGTATAGAATAATTTTTAACACAAATGTGTACGGGTCTAACCCTATTAGGATCAAAAACTAAGTATTAAACAATCATTCAATCAATCAATCAATATATATATATATATATATATATATATATATATATATTTTAATTTTGTTATTACAATAGTTTATAAAACCATAATATCACTACACAAAAATTTTCATGTTTCAGAACAAAACTGTTCCTCTTCAGGTGATATATTAAAATAAATGGTGAAAATGGTAAATAAATGAAACATAAAATTACATAAAATAATAAATTCATCTCTACGGTTCAACAGTTCACCATTTGTAGGGAACCTTAAAATCTGCAACTTTTCACTCATCCACAATATAAGTACATCTGTTATATTTATGTACCAATTGCATATATCAGGTACGTATATGTGCATGTATAATTTTCAAAATTCAAAGGTGTCGGATGTACATTTCGACAGGATCTTCTTGGAATTTACCTTCCTACTCTTCCACTTCGGATTAAAGAAAAACAAAACAAAAAAAACAAAATATATATATATATATATATTCATTTTTATTTCGATACCTTGTTTTCTACCATGAGTGGTGTCTTCAGGCGATTTTAATAGTTATTAAAAGTCGCCCGAAGACACCACTCATGGTAGAAACCAAGATAGCGAAATTACTCCTTTAAAAATGAAAAATATTCAAAAGTTCTACAATATAATTGTATAGAACACTTTTTAGCACAAATGTGTACGAGTCTAACCCTATTAGGACCAAAAACTAAGTATTAAACCATCAATATATATATATATATATATATATATATATATATATATATATATATATATATATATATATATGAATTTTATTCCAAATTACGTACCTATAAACAAACAGGGTTGGCAACTATAAATATGTTTGCCACTGGATTACAAAAATACGACATGACAGATTTTATCATCAAAAACCACCAAAACAACAGCTCTGATTTCACCAAAGGGTATATATATATATATATGCTCACAGCCACATAAAGAAAACGAACGACATCTCAATTCCTCGCAGATATTTAACAGCCCTAAAGGAATTTTTTTTTAATCATCTCACCCCAAGCAAGGCATTCCACTGCCACTATTGCGCATGGGGCTACATAGGGGAAGGTAAAGAGAAGGAGTGGTTAGACATAGGGAATGTCAGGAGGAAGGTGACAGATGAGTAAGGATACCGTGGATGAGATGGGAAGAGTGTTTGATAGAATGGGAGCAGGTTAGTGTGTTAGGAGGTGTCTATTGACCTTACATTTAAACTCCTGGAGATTGTAGCCGTCGGGAAAGCAATCGTGTGAAGGAGAATTCCACAGTTGGGAAGTGCGAGGAAAGAAACTGTTCGAGTAGAAGTTACGATTACATTTTATCGGTTTCACAGTAAAAGGGTTGGATCTAGTTGCTAATCTAGTGTCTCTAGTTAATATATATATATATATATATATATATATATATATATATATATAAGCGTTTCATCACAAGCAAGTATGAGTTGTATTATCTGTAATGGATGGAATTACATCTATAAAACATCTTAATTCAGATCTAGTTGCTAATCTAGTGTCTCTAGTTAATATATATATATATATATATATATATATATATATATATATATATGTATGTATATATATATATATATATATGTATATATATATATATAAGCGTTTCATCACAAGCAAGTATGAGTTGTATTATCTGTAATGGATGGAATTACGTCTATAAAACATCTTAATTCAGTAATCCTTGATCTTGATTCGATTTTGGGCATTATGTGTACTGCAAAAAAGCCCCAAAAATCATGTCTGTAATCATTCAACACGATTTTTTTTAATGCGGTTTAAAAACTAACAATAAAAATTAAAATAAAAAACGATATCTACTGGG